>JAFIDM010012231.1:128395961-128472517 GCA_023159025.1 Thereuonema tuberculata | reverse complement strand
ATTATTATTATTATTATTATTATTATTATTATTATTATTATTATTATCGTGTTTGTATGTTTCAAACCTTGGGTTTCCCCAGCAAAAACAATATGGCGGGTCAATGACCAAAGCACATACTGCCAAGTGTAAAGATGTGTGCAAGAATGATTAGGGATGTGTGGTTGTGTCCATAAATTTCCTAACTATGCGTGTAGTGTTGAGTACCACAGCCTTCTGCAGTTGTGCATAAGTGATTTTGTGAAGTCCTAGTGTGCTGAGACTGTGGTGCAATGTGTGAGGCACCAGACCAGTGGCAGACAGAACGATGGGTACAACACGTACTCGATCCTGCATCCACTGCTTCTGGAGCTCGTGTGCTAGATCAGTGTATTTACTGATCTTGTGTGCGTGAGTTTTCTGCATGTTCTTGCTGATAGGCACTGCAATATGAATTAGATAGGTCTGTTTGTTGACCTTATCAACAAGTGTGATGTCAGGTCTGTTGTGATGTAAGGTTTTGTCTGTGTGAATGGGGCGGTCCCAGTATAGTTTATATGAGGGTGACTCTAATACGCTTTGTGGTATGTACTTGTAGTACGGGACCGTGCTCTTAATAAGTGAATGTTTGTGTGCTAGTTGTTATTATTATTATTATTATTATTATTATTATTATTAAAGTTACGCCGAAGTCATATGATAGTCAACTTTAATGTTATATCCAAACCAATTCATTTTTATATTTTGAACATTCTTTAAAGAAATTTTCAAATTAAATCAAGGATGACAACCTTTTGCAGGTTAGAGACGAGTTGCTCCTTAGCTTCGTAAGAGAATATGTTTGAAAAATAAGTTTTAGAAATTAACCATTATTTGCTACTATTAATGGGCAAAATTTATACCTTAACAAAATTCTTTTTCACTTCATGTCTAATTGAGAATACTTTCATTGAGAATACTTTCATCCTTTCAGTCATACGTTAACTCATCGTACAGCAATGTCTATTAATTTTATAACAAGAAAATATTTTATAACAAGAAGAAATAAGCATAAAGATTCACAGATCTAGTTATGGAATTTTCGCTTCTATCTTTCTAGCTCTCAATAGTTGGATTCGCCCAGTACTAATTTTGCTATTATGTGTATGTTTGCTTTACAAATTAATTCTTTATAAGCTAAGGGTTGTTTTAGCAGGGATTAATTTATTGCCCAGGGATTTTATTACTAATATTTTAATTTAACAAATTCTTAATAAGCTAAGCGTGTTGCTAGCGTGGATTTGTTTTCACCCTCTTTTATTCTTTATTTAATATTTTGATATTTGTGAAATGAGGGGTCATTCTTTTAAATGTTTGTTCTTTTGATGTCTTGTTTCTTTCACTAAGCTGAATTATGCTGGGTCGGGACTGAGCTGAAGAAGGTGGTGAAACCTGAAACGGCGTCGTCCTCAGTTACCCAGCAAAATAATCTAAAATCAGATCAGCTTAGTGAAATTTTGTTGTTAGTTATTGTGTGTTATTTTACTTTTTCTTTTATGATATTAACATTGTACACACGTTAATTTTGATTTTTTTTTTTTGCCCTTTTTATTCTTAATTTGTATTTTGATTTTTTTTTTAAATTTAAGAGTCATTGTCTACTTTATTTGTCCTTTATGTTTATTTGGATTCACTGAGCTACGATTGCTGGCAAATCTAATGACAGCTAGAAACAGCCTGTCTTGGATTCCCAATACGAAATTCCAAAAATAGATCAGTGAACCTTTAATTGTTTGCGTTTTATGCTTATTTTCTCCGGGTTATATATAAATATATATACGTTACATATATAATCACGCACGTTAAACTATAATAATTATCTTCATTATTATTATAGTTAAAATTTCTGCCTTTCTATTTACCATAATCATAAGATTCACGTTTTATTACAATAATGTTGAAATGATATTTCTGAGAATTTACAGTCTACAAATGAAATTAATAATCTTAAAAGATATCTTTCTCAAAGTACTGATAATAATTTTTCTGTTAACAAATTAGTTCTTGAATTTTTGTCATCTTACTACATTTACTGTCGAGTAGTTCATCCGAAAGCCACCAGGTGAAACACACCATTGCTTTTTCCTTGTTCTTTGTGACTGTGTTTTGGCGTTGCTGGTCACGTGCCGGAGACGAGCCTTGCGAACCTTGATGGAGTGCTTTGTTGTCGGTGACAATAAGAGCAGCAGATAAGCGCTGTCGTCGTCTTGATGGACGGCAAGGGGCCTTTCGTTCTGCAAGGCTTTTGGTTGACCCCTACGCCCACGAAGAACTCTAAAGGGAGCTAAATTATGCAATTGTTCAACTCCCAACAGAAGCACACGATTCGCTTCCTGTCATCGTAATGGACTTAGAGACGGGAGGGGGCGAGTGGTCACCGTAATAAAAAAAAAAATGTCTGCATTGAAGGAAAAAAAAAAAACCCAGTAAGGATGAAAATTCACTCTCGTCACGTACTCATTTCTTAATGAGCAAAAGTTAGTCAATTTGACTAAAAACTCGCCACGAAGACACTATCATGTGAGGATCCGTTCCAGCATCAGTAAAGCTCCTTCCTACGCAAGCTCCCTCCTACGTTTACCTTTCCGTGTGTCTTCCATTCCTGAAGCATCCACGACAAATTTTCTTGTCTCGCCGGTTTCTTTTTTTTTTCTTTCTCCCCTTTTGACATCGTCTCTTCTTTATAACCTCTCCCTCCTCTGTATCTTCGACCCAGCACGAGCGCTAAGAGCCTGTGATAGGCACAACGATTTAGGTTTATCTTGAAGCTCTTCTTTCAACAGATACACCCTCACGTTTCCATTGTCCTCCGTGATAAGATTTATCTGGGCGATTGCATACACGCAAATATTACAGAGACACAAGAAACTTCAATGAGACCCCCGAGACATCATTTCCATAGAAAAACAATGCAATGACGGCAGAGCAAACGCTGCTATTACAGAAACAAACTTCATTAAGAAAGACTCGTTTCAAAGGTATTCAAATAAAGGTAGAAAATGGAAAAGAAAAGACAAATTAATTCTCGGTCGAAAGAATAAAAGAAATGTAAACAATATTGCTTTTTTTTTTTAGCCAACTTACTCTTTTCATGTTTTTTTGGACGTTTTTACTAAAAAGAAAATAACATTTGAAAATGAGTAAATACCGTAATTTATTGTAACTAAAAAAAATACAAGAGCTACTGGCTTAAGATTAATTCTAAACTTAGACGATAATAGTTTCAGAGTTTTATTTACAATTGTGGGGTCCAGTGGAAAAAGGGCACATGCCACAACATCTATATGGATTTTGATTTTTTGCTACCATCAAATAAATCCTGCCTTCTAGTATCTTTTCCATTACCCATTATCTACAATTCACCATCTACTTTCATTACCAGTATAATTACAAGCAGATACCAACTTTCAGAAAACTGTTCTTCTGTGTAATTTACAAAAATTATAAATGTTACTTTTCAATAAAAAAATATTTCATGTCATTCTTACTATCTAATTTAACGTAAGTCGAGTTTATTCTCTATGTTAATGTTGCATTTTAGAAATTCCTGTGGACAGTAGAATCATTTCACTTCTCTGAAATTTTCAAAAATGTAGACGACGAATCCACTTGTCATGTGATATGGAAAGTATACGTAAGAAAGTAGCTCCAAAAGTCATCTCCAAGAAGAAATGACGCATCATCTCTAAGGCTATTGGAAGTTTCTGGAAGTGCTCATGGTATTTGGATTTTTAGACAGTGTGGGCAACTTATTAGTGCTAGTGATGTACTATTATACAGTAAATTATTATTATAATTTCATTTATACTGGTTATCAAATCCACCAATATTCGACTGTATTCTTGCGATCAACATATTCTCACAATTAAGAAACATACTATCGCATTAAAAAAAATTATGTTAAATTTTAATAATTTTTTAATAATAAATTATTGAAAAAGAGAACACCGAAACACATATGGAGTTTAAAAAGTATATTTCACATATTAAAAATACAGACCGGATAGTTTTCAAGAACAGCAAGGTCCTCATCATCAGCGGAATCCTGAATGAAGTTTTTTTCAATTGATTCCGCTGATGATGAGGACCTTGTTGTTCTTGAAACTATCCGGTCTGTATTTTTAATATGTGAAATATACTTTTTAAACTTCATGTTTGTTTCGGTGTTCTCTTTTTAGAAAAAAAATTTCAAAACCTATACGTGGCTATTTCTTTATCAAGCAAGAACTTAATAAATATTACAATGAACACCAAGTTTTAACATTGTAACATACGAAAATACATTACATTAAAAACCACACTGATAATATTGTACTATAAATAATAGAAAAATTAAATCTTAAGAAACATTGGAATCACACATTGAAATTTTGAAGTTAGATATTTATGATAGGGATTTCTACTTAAAAATGTATGATGTATTTTGGAATTCATGGATACAATACCAAATTTGGAAACATTAATTTTCTACATTAATTTTCTAGTATCTCTAAGATTTATGTCAATTAATTCATCTCAAGAAATTCAGCTCTGCTATCTAGATACTTCAGTTCCTAAATATTTTGTACATTTTACTACCACTTTCTAAGCAACAATCAATGTTTCTTATTGAATTTAAATTCTCTCATCTCAAATGCGCACATTTCAATTTAACTGCTGACGTCCAGTCATTGGAGCCATAGATGCCTCCAACTAGATGAGCCTTAGATATAAGCATTTAAGTATAATAATTTTGTTACTATTGATTTTATGTAGTCGTAGTCCTTTATTGGAAACATCTCCATAATTGTAGAGTTCATTTTTCAATTAGCAAGCTTTTCTAAAGCCAATCTTCTTTTTAATGAACGTAGCTCTGTAAAGGAATCTTAATTTTTTTTACACTGGCACTAATATTTCAATTGTCAATGGAGTTTTAATCATTTTTACCCCCTTGAGATTACATTCACCTTAAGTGGGGAATTCCCATCGCAAGGTTCCAGTGGGAGATAAGCTACTTAAGAGACGTAGAATGCCATCACTCTGATACTGATACTGTGTAGCAAACTGAGAAACAATAATACGTAAAAAAATGTTTAATAAATATAAATAATCAAAATTGACATATAAAGCAAAAGATGAAAACATTTATTACTGGGAATTTAAACTCTTGAAACTAATTTTTATTGCATAAAAAATAATTTAATCTATAACACTGCAAACTTAACTGGCTAAAATTTTTAAGACTTTTTAAGTAGAGATGTATTTACAATGACTTAGATAATAAAAAAAAGTTTTCTTTGATGAAAGTAAGTTATACTAATTGCAAAGATAGGTATTATTTATACTAATTGCATTTTCATCAGTTACAGCCTGTTTTGGCAACATCTTTTGGGAAGCAATTTAATAACTATTTATTTTAAAAAAATCTTTTTAAGTTCATCAGCAACAGTAATCAGCAATTTTTTTCTTAATAAAACGGTAAAATTCTCAAAGGATCCTAAAAACGATGAAAAAAATATTAAAAATAATCAATACATTTCTCCAAGGATTTGACGATAACCGTAAACATATTACCAATTTGATTGAATAATAATGAGAAAGCCTAAAGCATTTTAAAGCCAATCACAGCAATCTTCACCAATAGGTCGCAAAGTAGAGTCTTCCCTTTGCAGCACTATCTATTGTTGTCCATGTTTAAGATTCAAATTAATACCATTTATTGTGAAGAAGCAACGCGTAAATAATAGAGTTTGTATTTTTTTCCTCTACGGAGTTCCGAGGATTTGAATAATGAATTTAAGTCATGCACAAATTCAGCTGTTATTAAGTGAGAAGTAAAGTTAAGAGAAGTTAAACGGTCCTGACATGGCTTTCGTTAAACCAACGTGTATTAGTGAAATATTAGGAGAAAGTTGTCTCGCGAAAAACTTGAATATTAGTGTGCCTTATTCGCGGGATTTTTACTTAATTAGAAGTGAATATGGCGACCGCCTAGAGTTCACTGCACACACTTTGAATAATGAGCCAAAGTTTTCAAAGAACAGAGAAGCATTTGCTGCTCTGACGTCAGCCTCCTCCCCTTCCTCATCCTTCCGGCCGCCATTAATTTTATTTAAGGCAGAAAACTTAATTTTGCCTCACACCTGGTATGTAAAACCAACAATCTTCGCCTCCTCCAGGGTCAGAGCCACGATACCCCCACCTCTCACAACAGCCCCTTCCATTAATTAAGCAAGACCTCTTTCGATACCTATCCCAGCCACTCTTGATGAAAGAAAGAAAGAAGCAAAGAGCAGAAAAAAAATTCGGCGAATTCTACTTTCGCTTCGCTGGCAGCTGTCGGATGTTTTTCAAAACAAAAGGAAGCAGAACAAAGAAAAAAGCAAAAAGACGTCTTGATGAAAGGGTCAGAATAACACTATTATTCTCGTGAGCTGACTTTGGTGCCTGGAAGTAAACTCAGTACCAGTCACCCCTCGAAAACTACTTAAAGATATCTCTCTTCAGATTTGAAGAATATTTAACTATATGTTGTTGTTACTATAGGACTTAAAGACAAACACAGTCGAGGTAACGATTTTTCTTTAATAAGATATTTCTTTAATAAGGCACTTGATCTTTACAATCTTTATATTTAAATTGGTTCAAGAACGGTTTTCGTAACCGTATCGTTTGCAGATTCTTTAGCTAATCTCGGACTACTATACAACTTATCCAAGAGATTTTTGTAATGACACTATCGTAATAATAACATAGACATATTAATCACTACCATATATTAATCGGTTCAGTCGATCTTCCATTGTTTTGCAAGATAAATATTCTAATTTAAATCTAACTTTCAATTGAGATAATCTTCACAAACTTTTAAGGGTTTGGTAACTTTTGATAAAAATATCGTCAATAAACACATTTCATCCAAATCTGCTGAGATGCATTCAAGTTGTAATTTCACAAACACATAGAACGGAGATACATAAACTAACTAAGGTGACACCAAGATATGAAAGCACTTCGTGCCAAGAATATATATTTAATTAAAAGATAAAAAATTTCACTAGATGCAGCCTAACTTAATCTTTTGGAAAAACAAGTTATATCCCATTCGCTCATATAGAAACTTGAAATCAATTACATAAAGTCGAAACAAAATATTTATATTGAAAATTCACCTTTCTTTTGCTACTAAAGATTATTTCAAAATATTAATCAAAATATAATTCTATATTATAATAAATAATATTAACGAATAAAATATAACGATTTAAAAATATTAGAATATTATTAGAATAAACGAATTCATTAATCCATCTCTGATATCAATTACCTTTAGATTTATTTTCTTAAATTATATATTTTTTAGTAGCTTTTAAGAATAGGTACGTCTAGACATATTATATGATCCGAATTCAATATCGAACCTC
Source organism: Thereuonema tuberculata (assembly GCA_023159025.1). Lineage (NCBI taxonomy): Eukaryota > Metazoa > Arthropoda > Chilopoda > Scutigeromorpha > Scutigeridae > Thereuonema > Thereuonema tuberculata. Next base: position 128,465,096 of record JAFIDM010012231.1, on the reverse strand, counting down.
ATACTTTTCACTTAGCAATACTTCATGACCTACACATGTATCAGACAACCTAATTGACATAAACGTAGATTTACAGTAGCAACTGTTTATCCGGTGAAGAGAAACTATGCCCCGGAGATTAGGTTCCATTTCGAAGTCCATTGGAGAGTTGCGGTTGTCAATGGAGCCTATTTAGTTTCTGTCGCGAAAATGGACATCCATTTCTATTTCTATTTCTTGAGTGCTAAAAGAACGATTAGCTTTCCCTAAATAAATTGGAGCTTCTTTTGCTTCTCCCTTATTTGATTTAGACATTTTCCTTAACTTAGAAGCAGTGTTAATTCAAAAACGTAAATTGCCAAGATTCTTTAATGTTCTAGAGTCGACAGAACTCTTTAATAGTTTCAAGATGTTTTATTCACTGTAAGGATTTGAAAAATTATCTTGATTATTTTAATATTATTTCAAATATTTCTTTATAAACATTGGGTTTCTATGATATCAGAAGTATACTTACAGAATTGAATACGAGATTATTTCGGCGAATTCTCTATACTTCAATTACGTAGATGCACAAAGACATTTCCAAAAAGAACCCAGTATTGTATAATTAGACGTGTAGAAAGTACACAATCAGAATGGTTGTACATTTTCTGATCGTGGATTTGATAATCAATAAAACATAATAAAATTTTAAACAAATTTGAAATTTCTAAACTTCGAATACAATGAAGGAATTTAAATAGTCGGGCTGATGACAGGTTATAAGTTTATAAGTGCAAATATACTAAATTTAAGTGAATTTCTTTCATATTTTTTTTTCATTTGCTTTTACCTTTCATATAGGCATACTATATTCTTTTAGCGTTTTAAAAAGAAAAGCAAAAAATTCATGTATATCCCTCCTCCCTTTCCCTCTACCACGTTTTTCTTGATCTTCATCATTCTTTCATTTTTTTGTAATTATTTTTCCTCCTCTTACCTTTTTTATTATTTGTTGGGCTGCTTCCTTGCGGAATTAGATTTCTGCCGCCCAAAGTAGTGTCGGTGGGACGTGATTGTTGACCGCCCCCGCATCGTCCACTCGTGGTTTTCCTCCTTTCTTTTATTTTTTTTATTTATTTTTTTTTTGATTGGTTGAAGTAGCGGAAGGGTTGGATCAGTGCCGGCCGTGGTCGCTAAATTGGGACCACAAAGGAAGCAGCGCATTCTGGTCACGCACTCGCCCAGTAATCCCGGCCGGCTTCATCATTTGGCTCCGTTCCTGCTTCGTATGCGGGGTGGTAGGCGGTACTGCAACGAAAAATGCCGCCCGAGAATTACAACACTTGTCGTGGATACACCCGATTAACTGGGACGATGCTTCCCGTTCAATAAACACGTTCCCGTCCAATGCATTAGCGCCAGACCGATTGGTGCTGCCGAACAGGGGACAAATTGGCAGGACGGCGCAATTGCCAGTTCCGAATACGCATAACTCAATGAGCATTTGTCAGATAATAATTATTAGATTAATAATAAAAATCGTCAGATTCTGACCAGTAGTAAAGTTTAATGACTTCGGAAAAGTTTCCAGACTTCAGAAAATCAAATCAAATTACAGTCATATTCCTGCTTTATGTCTTTCAGACGCAGCCTTATCAAAGCGATCATCAAGCAATTGTCTGCCATGAGATTGATACGTCTGAACCTCGGTTCGAATGCCGCGTTTTTTTTAAATATGTATCCGATATATAAATGATTATATTTGGATAGCCAATATCCTAATAACGGATTTAGTTTTTAGTTCGTTTTTTTTTGCGATCTTAATCAAAAAAATAAATAAACAAGTGAACGTAATTTTGGGCTAACGCTTAAATTTAAGGGCGAACCTTAATAATATAAAAAAAAATTAAAAATACTAATAAAAAAAGGGAGTAGCCTACTTTAAAAAAAGTTAGAAAAAAATGAAAATGAAAATGAAAAAAAAAATGCCTTTTTTCCAACAGGCATAAAAAAAAGTCTTGGCAATTCATTCATCCAACTTGTACAATGCAAAATTTCATTCAGGTCCTTGTTCTTGAAATTTGGCTTAAGGGATAGCAGTTTATTCGTTTATTCGTGAACTAATGTTTATTTAATTTTCAATCTTGAGTCATGTAACTAATTCTTATTCTTAAAACAATATATTTTAACAGCTGTTGTGTTGATTCGATGTTGCTAGTTTAGTAAAAATTAATCATTACTACTTAGAACTTAATCATATATCGTTGTTTGTTAATGATGTATTTAACTAAATTTTAAGAATTCCTATTACAGCAGATTTCATGTTAATGATCTTTATTTGAATATTTAACTCATTTAATCGTCAATTTAAGATGGCAGTCAGAAATCACTCAAAACAGAAAAATATGGCTGAGGAAGCCTAATAAGGAAGAAACGGCCGTCCTGGTTTCCCGTTTGTGATAGCTCAGGGTGCAAATCCTTCTTCAAGTTAATGCATGCACGTTAAACTTATTTTCTGTACAAAACAAAGTACAATCAAAAGAAAACCTTGCAATTAAACATTTTCTGTACAAAACAGTTTAATTGCAAGGTTTTCTTTTGATTAATAAGAGCAAAAAAAGTTTAAATAAGAATGTTCAAAAATCAATTCGACATCAGTCTAAAATTAAAGCATCTGTGTCCCAGATTCAGTCCAGTATGGTACAATAATAAATTTAATTAAAATGTAAATAGAACTTTAAATGTATTATTGTCAGTGAAATAGATATGCAGCTGTCAAAGACTAGAATGTGACCATGCAAGCTAACTAAATTCTAGTTTTGATAATATTGAATGTTGCAATGTAGATGTTATAAGTTGATAGATGGATATACAATTAATTTTTTTTATTCACATTTCAAAGGCTGATTTCGATTCCGGATATAGTTAGTTCTTATTGCAATGGACCACTTGAGGATAGGCGGGGCTTCGTAATTCCAAAATATCCCACCAGTCTACTTTTTGGCTTGTGGGATAAACAAAGCCATGTGCTTCGTTTTAACCCTAGTAGATATAAAGGCTGAACTAAAAGATTTGATTTGGATGCAACGATTGTAAGCCTTCCAAAATTTTCAGATTGGATATAGAGTTGATTATCGCCTATTGAAGAAGACGACAGCCATATATTTTCAAAGAAGGATATAATTTAATGGTTCACTTGAGGACAGGTGGGGCTTCGTAGTTACAAAATATCCCACCACGCTACTGCTTCGCATGTGGGATAAACAAAGCCACGTGCTTTGTTTTAACCGGTTTTGATATAGAAGAAATATTATATTAAAGAAGGATATTCCAAGCGTTTTTACAGAATTATTACAATAAGGATCTGCACAGTACTGAAACATCGTCTTGAAATATCAAATATCGACGATTTTTTTTAAGTAATTCACACAAAGTTATATGTTTGTTTACCCACAAGCTCTCGCCGCATACGTGACGTCGATAGGGGCGTAAACCTCAAGTGGTCCATTTGAGCTTCAATTGTGAATTTTTATTATATAAATAAATTAATATATAAATTATTTTTGTACTATACAGAAGTATATTAACGATTTATATAGTCTTAAGAAAACTTTAATTTTAAAAAAATTGTATTTTTCGGAGTGAATTTGTTATGAAAACTGTTATTGGAAAATTCATGAATACTATTATTTGTTACACCTGAAATGTATTTAGATTCTACTCACCTATCAATGTACAGCAAATACTCTGCGATAGAGATACACAGGGAGTTTTACGTTCTACTCCTGAAATTTTACAGTCCTTAGTTCTAAGTGAATTTTTTTTTGTACAAATTCACTAACACTTAATAATATTATGTTTCATTTTGAGAAATAAACAATGCCTCTATATTGAAAGGAAAACATACAACAACATCATCAAAATATTGGCTAAATTCATTTTATAAATATCAGAGTTTACGTTCAGTTTACGTTTAAAATTATTAATTTTAAGTCATATTTAAGTTTATTTAAATTAAGCAATAAATTAAATAAGCACAATTGATTGTCATTCAAACTTTAAAATTAATTAACTTTTTTTTATTCTCAGTACACTTTTCATTTAAATATATATGAAATTTACATTAAATTTTAAATCACTGTGATTATTAATTAAAATTTTGTTTAATTTATCACTTTGTAATACCAATTCATTCAACTAGAATACAGCATTAGCTGGATTTAATTATTAAATTGTATGTTTATGGTAATTAAAACATATCTCACTTACATAGGGTAAACCTTTAAAACTGTAATATTGGAAATTCGAATCAATAGAGACTTAAATTTATCAAAACTTATAAAAAAAAATAAAGGTACATTTTATGTAAGTTTGATTTCCTTTTCTAAGAGAAACATCAAATATTGTTTGATTTCTTTAATATTTTACTGGTAACTTAATGGCGAAATATGTAAATGATGTCGAACGTACTACAATTAATTAAAATAGCACAATTTGTTTGCGCTTGTCAGCAACGAAGCAAAAAAAATAATAGTCGAATGTGAATATTGAAGTTGCAAAAAATAATATATTTTAAAATAATAATTTAAATATTATAAAAAGGATTAAGGATTATAAGTTTTGCTACAATCAAATAGTTATATTTATTGCTGAATCAATAAAATCAATCAATCAATAAATGACCGATAATTAAAAATTCTCATACCCTGAGGCACTATTTATCACGCAGAATATATTTTTATGAATTTGTGAGACTATAAACAACGACAATACAACTTTTTATACCAAAACATTTGAAAATACAAAAATTATATATATAGGTAGATGATATAAATAAATTGGAGGGCAAAAGTAAAGTTACAGATGCTTTTAAATATTTAAAATTGAAACCTAGAATTTTCAGGAAGTGGTATTTTTTTAGCATTTTAAATTTGCAAATAACTTGAAAAAATCGAATGCTATCACCTCTATGCAAATCACGAAGTGATATAAAAGATATCAAAGATCTGACTGTTTTCCATGTTTAGAACTTTTATTATTAATTTCTAAGAATTGTAAATTCTTAGAAAATACTGTACTTGATATCGTCTTTGTTATTGATTGGATGGAGAAGGATTAAGCCAAGCTGACTAGAAGTTGAATGTCTCATGAATTGATGACAAGATGCTGCGGAAACAGGTTCTGAAAGCAGGATTTCACTAGAAAGACGTCCTAGCGGCATAAAACCTCAAGATGTGAAACCGCTAAGTGTCAAAGTGACATGATCCGGAATTATTCCTCAACTCTGTGACCAGCAGGCTTCATGAACGCCTATAATTCAGTTTGTGTGCTATATCATACAAATTTAGAAATCTATCTTAGTATATCTATTTTAGTATAAGTAAAGATTCAATCTGAAATCTGACTTCAGAAGATCTCCAGATAAAAAGAACGTGGTTCAAGATACAGTCATCAATTATAGGAAATCTTTCACTTTAGAGATAAAGATTATTATGGTGTAGACAGCGATTACTATCAATGGCTGCAGAGATCTCCTCATTTTGAATGGACATTATTGAGATGAAATCATTGAATAAGATTAGAGGTACAGTGAACTCAGGATTCATACTGATAGACGAAAATGCTCTCACAGACATCATCTTGTGCTTCAGCTTCTTGATAAAAAGTCCTGCTTTGAATTTGTTTGAGTATGCTTAAATATGCTAAATGCCTCACAACTGTTTGCAACCTTCTAGTCAGTTTGAAAAGCCACAGTGTGATCTGTATTTATATTTGAGGAGATCATACACCATTCACAGCCGTACAAAGATCAAAATAAAATGATCACTTTCGTGATTTTGAAATCCAATCCCCGATGTAATTTTCATTAATGTGTAATTTGTTGAATATCAAATTAATGTTCAAGCTCATGCCATTCCATTTTTCCATTTAGAAATTCAATACGAAATTTTATGTATACATGTATACAAAATTATAAATATGTATGTAAAATTTAATTTTAACTTTTGATATTTATATCAGTGTGTGCAAGATTATATTGTTATATTGCGATTTGGCAGTTTTCTATCCATAAGAACTGTAGCTAATAAACTGAAAAGTGAAAGTATGTATTTCACTGCTGAAATAATGCGAGATTCTTTTCAAATAATAATTGATATCAAAACAACCTTCCTTCCTATCTACAAACATAAATTTCTGATTCGCTCAAAGCGCAATTCTGTATCTAAAATCTTTTGAAAATTATTCTGCATAAATAATTCACGTTAAAAGATTCAATAGGTAAAGTCGAACTTCTTCAGCTGGTGTGAGAATGAAGTGCATTTAAAATTCACTTAATTATTTTTTATATTTAATCATGAATTAAAAAATTATTGGTTATTAAAACAAGTTCAGAATCAAGCAAACCAATCATATGCAAGGAAAACCAGAAATGTAAACTTACATCTATTTACTAATCTACAGACACTAATACGATCACTTGTTAGAAGTAGCTTTTAAATAAAAATAAACCTTTTCGTTTCTTTTCTTAAATCTCTATAAATAGAAATACCGATTTCAGATAATCTATTAAAATTATGATTTTTACAAAAGTACGTTGGTATCATCTTCTGTAAAGTACAACAGTAATATACAATAATGTATCATTAGTTAAGTATACAAGTAAAAATAATCCAAATCAATTATGTACGATTATTAATATTACCTACATCATTAAAGATATCTATTATTAGCAAAACTACCCGTGCTTCGCTCGGGTACAAAAAAGAGTTACGAGGATGACGAAGAAATTGTAATTATGAGATGACTTTGAAACTTTTCCAGTTGGTAAAGAAGTCCCATGATAGTTAAAATATAATCCTATTTTCCTATTATCGTAACTCGATAAGACCTAGAAATAAAATTAATATCGTGATCGGAGAATTTAAGACTCTCCCCCCTTTCTGCCCTTCTCCACATCCCTATCACTTCAAACTTTTCCCAGTTGATAAAAAAGCTCGTGATGATTACAAAGTAATGTTAGAATCTGATTTTGTAACCTGAAAACCCGTTAAATACCTACAGTAAAGTTTGTCTCCTCCTCCCCCTTTATATCCCTTAGGATGCGAAAATCGAAAATTCTTCGATACGTATGTTCTTTGAAAATAATAACAAAAAAGAAAAGAAAATTCAATATTATAAATAAGGAAGGAAAGTAAAAAACAGGAAAAAAAGGAAATCAAAAAAAAATATTGCAGCCTAGCGGATTTGAACCCGGTAACCATACCTCTACTTGAAAATTATACAAAAGTATGAATGGGATTAAATTACGGGAAAGGGGAGATTTATCCAGGTTTCAATTGTAGCCTGTTATTTCCACAGGGTCCTAAAAAATAATTCTGCAAAGTTTGGTCCAAATCTACCAAAGGGTCTAAGAGTATATTGCGAACACACACACACAAATAAACCAACGAACATTCTCCTTTATATATATATATATATATATATAGAAGAAGAGAAGTGGGTTTTTTTTGTAAGAATAGAAAAATGTGAATGGATATTGTATCGCGTTTGAAACCAAAGAAACGAATTCATTGAACTGAAAAATCGGAAATTGAATAATGTAAATTCTTAATTCTTCTCAGGGATAAAAGACAAAAAGGCAAACATAAAGAATAATCAAGAAAGAAGAAAGATCCATAATGATGAGCCAGAAAACCCGAAAAAAATAATCAGAGCCCTCTTATTCGCTCGGAAAAACTTCCAAGAAATTTAAACAAAGATTAGACCATCAGAGAGCGATGACTGTAGCAAGGCAACTGAGCCAAGAGGATTACTATCATCCTAGACAACGAGATTGTTGTTATTGTTTATTCTTTTTCTATGGAAGTGGTACAGAATCAGTAGAAATGAAAGATTACTTACAGTTTTAATATATTACTCCAAACTGTTTAATCCTAAAAATATCTCTTCTAGTTAATAATTAGTCCTAATAAACCAGTAATGGAATGAAGATTGAAATTAAAAAAAAAAAGCAACTAATTTCTCTACTAACCTTTTACCTTAAACTTCATTTTTATTAACTAAATAACATTGTAATTTTCAAAATCGTTATCCAAATAGATAACCTTTTCCCTGTCATCTTTTTCTCTTCTTCACATCCAAATTAAATAGTTTTATTTTGGAAAATTTAATCATTAAATTAAAAACTGTCTTATCCAGTTATTGAATACAGATTTTAACCACAGAAAGCTTGTAATTGTATGTACTTTTTTCACAAATCTCAGTTTGAGAACTATGACGTTATATTTAGGTTATTGAGATTACGCTCTCAGATATTCACCTGCGTTTCTGTAATTATCAACAGTTATTTTGAATTATTTCTTAAAAATTTTGTTTTTCTCCATTTTTTACAGCAAAATCGTGATTGGTGGCTTTAGGACCGCAATGCTTATATCAATTATGATATTAGTGTCAGGAAAATCTTCTTCACGCCTCTTCAGTTGACTTTCCCTTCTATTTCAACATTTTTGTTTTCCAAATCCGAATAATTTTCCGTGCCAAATATCTTTCTTTTAGAGGTCTTTTAAAAAAAAAATGTACTTCGTGATATAAAAAAATATAAATTTATATCTTGGTATTCATTATATCTGCTGCCTTAGAACTTATAAAATTTATTGCGAATCCTTGCAAAGAAAGAAAGTAAAGTTAACTTTCTTCTGTTTTGCTTGTGAATCGCTGTAAATGTGCGGCGAAACTACTCTACATGAAGCCATTAACGACATCTGCTGACTGGGTTTTATTAGCACAATTAAGCTCGTCAACTTGCACAAACTGTCAACTGTTGCAATTGATGGGCATAATTCCACCATTCTTTCGAGGGAATGAATAGGTAAACACACCTTCAGAAGGGATTGAGGAGGAACAAGCCGTGGATCTGGTATAAGATCAATGCTCTTTCGACTTGAATTGAAAAAGCTTAGGACATCAGATTGAACTTAACTATTAATCGAACATTGACTTCAATCTGTTCAGAGGTTAAATGGAACGAGACTGAATGTAATTGCTTCAATTAGAAGGCCTCCTTGCTGAATTAAATACATTTTGTTCTTACTCTTTCATTCTTCTGCCTATCTTTTTTTTTTCCTATTTTCTTTTCCATTATTTTGTTCCTTTTTGGAATAATAAAAAAAGAGGAAAATTTGAATGGAGTAAATAATGAGAGATGAAGGAGAATGACTGTCGCAGTAAAGAGAAACTTTAAGCAAATTTTGAAAACTTAAGTAAAAGTAGAATCAAAGGAGTTTATGGTTAGCATTAACAATCCCCCAAATCTTTAAAATAAGTCATTTCTATTTTGCATTCACCCTAAAATATCTTCTGTACGCTACCTTAAAATGTCATGATAATTTTCTGAAACGTCTTGGTTCATAGCTTTTATTCGTAAGAGTTTTAAGAACAAAAGATATGAAGCAAGTGATTTATCCAAGACATTTCAGGAAATAATCTTGGTATTTAGTACAAAGAAGATATTTTAAGATAAATACAAAATAGAAATAAGTTTGTATAGCCAATAACTTTAATGTACACATTGTTATAAGTCTTATCACTAATATCAAGAAATCATGGGTAAGCGTTATGCTGCCACTACTGGATTTTATATAACAATTTCCTTTATTGTCAGATAAGTTGTTTCAAGATCTTCGTCGTGAGGACAGAAATTGAGGCAAACTTTGAGGAAAGCAGAAGATTTTTAAAGACACTCATATTTTTAAAAATACTGAGATTGTGACAATCTGCAAGACATGTAAAGGATAAATGGGTGATATGATACTCTAGGATATGGATTCTTGATAAAAGATATGTCCTATCACAAACATCTTAACACACATTGAATATTGTTCACTTTTTTTTTTAACTCTCATTTTTATTATACAATTATTTATTCACTTCAGTTCCGTTCCTCCCACGAGGAAAATGTGTCGGAATCTGGATTCAAATCCCGGAGTCGGCATGGATGATTCCTTTCTTTTCTGTATCTGTCTGCTCCTTGTTCTTCTCTTCCTCCGCTATCTATGGCACTGACAAATATTCCAAAATTCTAGGGTTTGTATGATAAACCCTCCAAGGATCAAAGTACTCGTGAGGTATTCCCGCGGCCCTACTCAGAGTGAAGGATAATAAGAATCTGGGGAGTTGATGAACATATTGAGACTAGCTAACTAAATTTATTCACTTCAGTGAATCAAAAATGATTACATTTGTTATTGTTCAGGATAGTTCAGAGAACTGTAGGCAATTTTGTGCCTGAAGCAGTGGTTCTATTATGTCTTCCAAAGTTCATGGGAGATGGCACTTTGTCAGAGGTATAGATAAGATGTGTTTAAGACTGAACTCGTTAACGATATTTTGACGTCAATTTTAAAGTATCTATAATTAGAAAATTTAAAAAGAAAGTTAATAAGCACTAATCCAAAATAGAATCAGGTTAAATGGATGAGTTAGCAAAGCAGTAGTGGATTACAGGGCAGTAACAAGAAGAAACTTCAAATAATAAAAAATATAAAAAAAAAGTCCAAAGAATAAACAACTGCCCATTGTAGTGTTGAAGAAGTGAAATAAAAAAAAAGGATAAAAATACTTTTAGTTAATTTATGTAAAACAAAATAAAAATAATAATTGAAGAAAACAAGTCTCTGACTTACTGTGAATAAGGTGATGGTGATCTCATAAGTCCCAAATGTTAAGTGTGACTACATGGATGTACAATGTAGACATAGAAGGCAAATGCACTATTTTTGTTTGAACTCAAATTTAATATAACCAGCAGATTGGAAACTTAAAAAAGAATGTAATTTCAATTTAAAAGCGAGTTTACATTTAATTGCCCTTTAAAAAAATTAAATTTGATTTAATTTTGCTAATTAACTTTCCTTAAGCTATACCTTCTAACTTCAGCTTCTCATATGACCCATCTCATTCAGAAATACTGCCAAAAAACATTTTCAGCATGAATTTACATCCGGGATTAAAAGATAAAGAATCACATAAGCAAAAAAAAAAAACATACAGATTCTGATCGCTATTGATAGTTCTTTATCAGAATCCGACTGAAACCTACAGTGATAGCTCAAGGATGATTATCAAGTGAACGAGAACTGTAAGATTAAATAGCTGAAATTTAGATAAAAATTTGCGTTACGCATTTATTCCAAGAAACGGAATTTTATAGTTTTCCCAAAGAGATAACAATGATGGATGTCTTGAAGAATTTTTTTTTTCATACTTTTACTTTGATTCACTCTTTTCACTCTTAAGTCATATTTTACTCTTAAAGTTTTTTGGAGCGAGTAAATTGGCCATTCAGACGCTGAACGAAAAGTTTATTCTTTTAATTTTGCCGCCAAGAGTTGAGTCATAAATCAGGTGAATGTAATCGTTGCCCATTTTGTTAAAATGCGGCCGTTAACCATCAGATGGAGCTGTTATAAACACTGGTTTATTGGACAACCGAACGACCGAAGGGTGAATTATGAACCATGGAAATGACGTAAATATTTGCAGATCGAATATGATCTCAAAACAGAAATTGAATCAAGGCTACAGAAACGTCTTTAAATTCTTCAGCTGTAGACCAATATTTAGAGTAACATGATGTTTTTATTACAAAAAATTAAAAGATGTTTAAAAAAAAAAATACAGTACATTAAAATGGGTGAGATTTTAAGATTCGGAAAAAAAATTAAATTCAGAAATAATATAAAATTAAAAATTCCAAAGAAGATTTTCTTTTTAATTGTATTCTAAGGATTTATAATTGTTATATAAAACAAGTAAACATTAAGCTCCTACATATAAGGATTTCTGTTTCAAAATTATCAAATACAGTCTTTATTGGTAATGATGAAATACGTTGTCGTGGCTAAATACTCTTGATAAACCTTTTTAATGATTTATTTTTCATCAGCGCTCAAGATTACATTTATTTTTTTAATGAAAATTGTACGGAAATATTACACAATGACTAAACAAGGAGGATTTCAAAACAGCTGCGAAAAATTTATGAAAAATTTATTTTTGTAAATTTCTAACTTCAATCCTAATAATCGTAATAATCTCCCACATTTCTTAGTGTTTTCCGTAAATATTCTGTTTGTATACTTACTCACTGACTACTCAAATTAGTTTCAAATGATATCTTATAAGGGTTTTTTATTTTGAAACTAATTATTTTATTTGGATAGAAGGAAACCGATGTTTTTGCCAAGAAATAAGCAAAACATTCCAGACCTTATTGAAAGTTGATGAACCTAAATCAGTTACGTTTTTTCAAATAAAAATTAATGTAATATTACTGAAAAAAATTGTAGGATAGTATTCCACTGAAGAGAATTTAACACTATAATTCACAAATTGTATTTATTAAGCACCATGTTTCTTATTTAAGACAACAAGGGATGTTTAAAAAGTTTTTTTTTTCAATGAATCTAGCGTTTATAATATTTTTACCTGTTTAGTTCAGTAAGGGCGTCAGCTAGGATTAAAAAATTTAAGATGTGAATTTGCCGCTGCACTCATCGAAACCTGTTAAGACGAATTAAGTCGCGTAATAAGGAAAGTTCTGCATAAATTTCAAAATATTTTCTGAATGTATAAAGTAAACACACAACCAGTAGCTAGATAAGAAGTATAACAATAATAATTGTTAGCTTTATATTCCTGAAAACAACCGTTAGCTTTGTAATTTGTACGGTCTTTACAAAAAAAGGAGTTGTAAGTACATAAATATTAACACACATCTACTTAAGATGCTTATGAATTTCCTAAGCTTTCAGTTATCTTGTTAATAAACTACAAATTTAATAAAAATGCTAAAATTGCAAAACAGTAAACAGTAAATAGTAAAACATAACCTAGGTTAGTAAATCAAACTTATAGCCTATACACCTGTATATCTTGAGAATGTTTAATCCAAAACTTTTTTTACACAAACACGACCTCGGTTTCAGTTACTTACACACCGTAACTATTTTCAAGTGATTATACAAATAAAAGTGGTCGGTTTTTATTTGTATAATCACTTGAAAATTGTTACGGTGTGTAAGTAACTGAAACCGAGGTCGTATTTGTGTAAAAAAAGTTTTGGATTAAACATTCTCAAAATGTACAGGTGTACAGGCTTTAAGTTTGATTTACTAACTATGGACAGTACACGTAAAGTTTTCATTACTTCTATAACATAGATTTTATAAAGTAATAGCCATAATAAATGAAAGTTAGCTTTTCGTAATGATTACTGAAATTCTTGTAAAATTGTCTTTTGAATTAATAGTAAATAGTAAAGAAAAACTTATTTCGTTCATTTGTTATCCGATTTCTTACTATAGTATGGTCGATCCTATAGAACCCGCACTATTCACTGAATTCATCTTTATTAAAGGATTAAGAGTTACTTTAGTGTCTGTAATTAGAAAATAATTCGTTAATCCTCTGATGTATCAGTATGTCATCTGCTTAACTGTAACACACCAAAATGGCTAATATCAATGGTTGTAATGTTTATTTAGTAAAGATCTAAAAGCAAAATACAAGCTTATACCTTCAGTCATAAATTGGATGGTTAGTAAAAGAGATTAGATTGACTTCAGCAATTAAATAATTCATATTGGATAAATCGATTGATCACGTATAAAACAGCTCTTTTGGAGCAGTCATTTATAATCATTGTGCTACAAATTCTTGGTTGAACAAATACAAATATGCAAGTTATGCTTATCTAATTAGGTATTAAATCCTTTGCTAATTTCAAGAGAATCCATATAAGTAAACTTATTAAAGCTTTCATTGTAAAACTAAACAATCTGTAAAAGTAAATACTTTTCCAATTGTACGGTCGATAGCAAGAAGAGGTTTCATTGCAGTATGTTACCCTTCTTTATTTATTAACTTTTTTTTCATGTTTGGGAATAAGTAAATTATCGAAGAAAATAACGCAAAATCTTCAAACCCAATTTAAGCTTAGCATAGATATTTCAGCATTTTTTAACTCTGTAAGTTCTGTTTAACAAAACTTTAAATTAATAAGATTTCTATGGTTATATTCTGCTTGTAGTTGAATGTCCAGTTTCTGTTTTGTAGCTCAGGACCAAATGAAGACAAAGTTTTATATGCAATTCAAGTTTGAAATTAAAAACTTAAATTTAGATTTTCAGATGTTTTCAATATTAAACTTGCCAATCATTAACAATAATTAACGAAAAATAAAAGTACGTACGTAACTACAATATCCATTATATAAAAATGGAAAATATGTTATTATTTTTATTTTCTTTATTATTATTTTCCTTTTCCCATTCTGTTTTAGGTTATTTTCTACTTTAAAAGTATGAAGAAAGAATGAAGGCCGTATTAATTTGAAGACGTGTAATTAACCACTTCATTCTTTTCAGAATAACTGAATTCCTTCTTCTATATTATATTTTTTCATTATAAAATTCTGCAAGAAATGCTTTCACTCATAATAACTCTCATATGATCACTATAAATCAACGAGTTTTCTTCCAAGAATTTCGTGGATATAAGTTGAAAAATTTTTAAAAAAATATGTTCGTCTTGAAGGGTGAACGTGGAATGTTTTTGAAACTTGGCCAACGATATGAAGATGAATCCTTCGTTCTTTGACGTCGAAGGGAGGAGATTCAACTCAAGCCAACAACAACTCAATACCAACTAAGATGTGACCCTCACATTAAGCGGGTTTTTTTCCACAGCCTTCAGCAAAAATGTTTCCAAAACATTGCTTCCAAACTAAGTTAATAATCCCAAAAACATAACTGAAGATTTTTTAATTTCTTAGTTAACCCAAATTGACAGAACACATTAAAGCTGTTTTAGCTGAAATTATTAGATCTACAGATCTACAGATCTACATATTTAAAATAGAACGGATTAGCATAGAAACTACACGGCTTTTTGTAATTTTGAAATATATTCAGCTGACTGCAGATCTTGAAACTCTTTGAAAATATTTGAAACCAAAAAGATGAACAATTTTTATCTGTTGAAGAAAAATTGACATTCTAAAAGTTTCATTGTTTGATTGACATTTACAAATATTTGTTGATACCCGTTCTGAAAACAGCAAATATTTTAAATCACCTAAGCCGAATTATTTACAAACAGTGGGATTGCGTTCACAGTTTGGAAAGAGTTCAATTTTAAAGAGGTTTTTGTTACAGCTCCAATGTTATAAGGTAGGTAATTCTCAATAAAATCTTAATTGCAGATTAAAATATATAACAGCATTGATTCTAAGAGAAAATTGAAGAACCCCTGTGATGTTTTGTTTTTGTATGCTTGCAAGTATTGGTGAAATCAATTCCACACATCTCTGCTTGATAGCCATGATATGATGACGTTTCGAAAATGGCGAAACCAGTTCTTTAAATTAAAATGAAATACTCAGGTTACTTCAGAGGATCCCAAATTTCAAACGATATTTTAGAATCTCAGTTTAAAATTTTCAGATTTGAAAATATTTATCAATCAGTTCCTGAAATGTCCAGAAATTATCATCAGCCATCCCTGTCACCCTTGATAAATCATTTACTATATATTGAAACTTATTCACCCCTCAGCACGTAACAATACCCAACTATCTAAATAGTTTAGAAGTCTTCGGCAGCCCTAAAACACAGTTTTACAATTGTACGCTTTGCGATGACTACTATTCTTTTTAATGTTTCCTTTGGCATATTTTTTTTGGAAGGTAATTTATAACCAATAATTAATTACGACTTCTCATTTTTAATATTTCAACAATTTTACGGTTCAGCAAAAGAGCATTCAGGTATTTTTAATTGTGTCACATTAAATTTATGTTGGTATTGAAAAAAAAAATTTTGTAAATATATAATAACTTAACTTCGGCATTTCTTTTCATTTAAAAATGAAATGGGTAAAGTGAAGATTTTACTTATGGCTGTTATCATGTTAAAATAGAGCTCCTTTCGTAAGAAAAGACAGCATCTTGATTGTTCACTTCTTTCAATAATAACATAAGATTTTATATTCAGCCAAAAAAAATTAATCATGCTGAAGTTGAATATTGTTTTGAATATGTTCATAATATGCTTTCAACAGTATGTCTGTAAATGATCGTAAATAAAATCTTTTCAGGGACAACTTAGATAATTCATTGCCAACCAGTGGCGCCATTTATATTAAATGGTATTTGAACCTTCAAAGTTCACAATAATTTTTTTATTTCCTAATAAATGAAAACAAAACTACATTACTGTGATTATCTCCGACTCTACACTGATGTAGAATTTTTGTCTAAAAAATCCCATCTTTTTGAAGACTTGCCTTCAAATAGAGCAAAATCGGTCAAAGTCAACAAAGTCTGTCTCTTCAAACTGAATGCTAAGAATTCATGAAAAGTTGAATGCTAAGTATTCATGTTTGATAAACATAAAGCAAATATTTAATAACTCTTTTTTACGATACCTTTTCAACTACTAATATTTTGTTACATATTAAAGCCTTACTTCATATTCAATAAAACTATATAAAAATATATAGAAAAATCATTTCTTGAGATTTTTAGATTTTACTATTTGTAGTATTTCAGCTATTGAATACTTTGTACAGGAGCTTCTTTTTTATCTTCTTTTTTTTAATTATTTTTTTATTAGATTTGATAAGAAAAAGATGATGACTTTTCAATTAAAAAAAGACGGCAGTTCTCAACTTTTTCTCATTTCCTAAATTTTTTTTCTTGTACCTTTTCCATCCCTTAAAATATTGGAGCGAATCATAGAAAAGAATGCTATCAGTAAGGAACAGAAGCGACTGTTCAAATAAGTCATTTCATGAATTGATCTTATCTCTCCATTTATTTAATGGTTGAAACTGTTGTTCTAATCTTACGAGTAAGGTCAAGACGTTCTTTGACGAATCGGAGGAAAAAAAACCGAATAAAAAAAAGTATGATTACAGGAATAGGGTTCTAAGGAGCAGACAACGAACAAAATATCATTTGCCGTAGGTAAAAAAAAAAGAGGATGGCGGACTGGAAATCATACAGTAGAAGAAAAAAAAGATTGAATGTTGCATTATGGATGTGGTCCCTTGGATCTTTCTACACCTCTTCACTTTTCGATCACGAGATCAATATGGAACTGCTCCTTCGCTCTTGTCCTTATCGCGCCCGAGAAGAGGACTGTGAGGGAGGCCGTCAACCAGCGTGAAATCCGACGGCGTTTTCGTCTGTTATTGTAGCATATTTTAACGGCATTTGCAGCACTGCCTAATGTCCTACTGTTGATCTGGCGGAAATCCAAGACAGCCTTTGCTGCAAGGACATTTAACTACTCCTCTGACCATGAACCCGGGGCTGGGAAGACGAGTTTAATGAACTCCTAAGACAATGAACAAGCGCGCGCGAGTGAGCGAAAAGAGATGTTTATACCTGAAAGTTGTATGCGTCTAACTTAGCAGAAAATGTGACACCACTTCCTCTACCCCCCTCGTTAAAAGGCTAAGCACAGATGCGATGAAAGATTTCAGTTAAACGCCTTGAAGCCTACGGAATAATTTATTCTCTCGCTCATCAACAGCTTTATTTCTTCTTCTTCCTTAATAAAAACGATGTTTAGACCAGTAAAGCATAAAGTCAGCCACGACAGCATGAAGCTGAATAGTTCTAAACAAAATTCAACAACAAAGACCTTTCATTAACATAACTACATTCTATCTCGGGGGTTAAATAGAAATTTAACGAAATTACAAATGTTGCTGGTCTTTTCCTCACTTCCAAACATGCAATAAACCCTAAAATTCTTGAAATAAGTTTCACAGTCGAATTAACTGTAACAGTAGTATACTGTTGTGGGCGAGTTTACCAAAGAGAATAATGCTGGGAAGTAACCCACATGTTACGGTTAAGGTCGTCATCAAGAATCGTCATGAGGTCCTGTGAGACTAAGAGTGAGAATAAATATTATGTAGGGGAGATGGACGTAAGATGGCAGCGGCTGCGAGCGAGCAACAAGGCCAGAGGTGAACAACCTTCGACACCACTACCTCATTAGCAAGAATATTCCCGAATGCATTTAACCGTTGAAATACTCAGTTAAGTCCAGAGATGGTTTATGTTAAAGCGTAACCGAAATTAATGATTTTTTTTCTAAAATCCAGTACGAGAAACTTTTCAGCAATCTCTAATAGCTACTTTTAAATATTTTGGTTCACAACTCAGTTTCCTGGAATTATGAAGCTCATCTAAATGTATCTTTCTGCTCTTCCCTCTCCCCCTATATCTTTTAAAACACTGATCTGCTTGACAATGGTATACAGAAGAGTGTAGATTACCTTTCACTTAAAGGGTAGTAGTCAAATATTTGGTCTAATGTTTGTATAGCAAAGAAATAAGTGTTTCTATAAAACAAACTTGAGATTGCAATTTTAAGTGGAAATTATATGTCCATCTGCTAAATCTAAAATCACATATATCTGTCCATCTGTGATCTATACTCATTTATGTCTGCCAATCTACGATCTAAAATCACATATGTCTGTCCATCTATGACCATCTGCGATCTAAAATTCACATGTCTGTCCATCTGTGATCTATAATCATTTATGTCTGTCCATCTGCGATCTAAAATCACATATGTTCGTCCATCTGCGATCTAAAATCATATATGCCTGTCCATCTGAGATCTATAATCATTCATGGCTGTCCATCTGCGATCTAAAAATCACATGTCTGTCCATCTGTGACCTAAAATCATATATGTCTGTCCATCTGTGATCTAAAATCATATATGTCTGTCCATCTGCGATCTAAAATCATATATGCCTGTCCATCTGTGATCTATAATCATTTATGTCTGTCCATCTGTGATCTAAAATCACATATGTCCGTCCATTTGACAAACTGTATGCTTTAGAAAGCTGAATGCTAGAACTATATACATGTATTACAATACTAATAGATAAGAAGCAGGATCGACTAAAATTAAAATATGTTGTCTTTAAAACAAAACAAAAATTGCGTTAACTCAAAAATATTTTTAATCTTAGAAATCGAAACCCTTATAGTAGTTAGAGTAAATAACTACTCCAATAACCGAAACTCTACTCAAATCACCATATGTTTCTTCATGTAAGGTATGTCTTATTTCATTAAAATTGAACCTTTAAAGGTCAAAATTTATCAGAAAAGGAGTGCCTAGAATTGAGCTTTTATTATGATAAATAAACACAAATTACATTAAAATGTTTAAGACTTACTGTCACTTTTGCGTAATATTAGAATTCGGATATTGGAAAGTTGTCACGATGTCTATTATTCGTCTAATAAATAGCGTGATTTTTCATTTCTTTCGTTTTAAATCCAATTAGCTTTGTCTCATTAGAAAAAGCTAAGTAAGTTAATATAACGTACTGAACACATGTCGATTGCATCAATAAAACAGTTATCCCTTCCACATAATCCGACTTCGAATGCGCGAAATTACTAATTGCTACTTAATTCCGAATTAGGTTCCTAATGAAAACTAAACCAGCTTCATACATATTCACGATATCTTCCGATTTAATTGCCACATTTTAAATCCCACAACTTTTACCTTTGTTTCCACTGTTCGTTTGGGTGCAGAATTACATCACAGATCCTGAATAACCGGTCATTAGGTGTTGTTACACCTTCTGATTTATTATTCCAATAACAGTCACATTCTAGGCCAAAACGGCAGGAATAATCCAAGCATAAATTCATCTTAATTGCATGAATAAATTTACCGTTTGAAATTTACCATTAATTTCTCAAATTGTATAAACTGCTTTAGGTCTACCAGCTCATCACATAATCGGATAGAACAGATGAAAAAAAAAACTTGAAAAATGCGAGAGAGCAATGGAGAGAAAGCAGAAACATACCTTTAAAACAGAACAATAAAACATTATTATTTGGGAATTAACAAATCGTAGTTTCCAAAAAGGTAATTGTTACTGTACTGTAATTTTGTAATATTTCGAGATGTCCCATACAAGTCCAACATTTGTGGTTTTAAAAGATGAATATCAAAGAACTTGAAACATTCATCATGAAGTCCACTGCTAAAAGAAAAAGAAAAAAAAACAAAGTTGCAAATATGGAATTTCTTTTCGAACTTTAAATTGTTTTAAACAAAAAATAATGAGTAGGATGTAACGACCTGCTTATAATATAAGTGAATTCTTTTCTGATATTTTCAAAATGGGGTTCTATAAAATAATGTTGTCAACGATTATTCACGTCGTAACCAACAACATTAGTACGAATTTTGACCGTTTTCTGACTTGAGATCTGTCATTAATTATTGAATTGCCTATTTCCGAAAACCTCAGAGTAAATTTCAGAAATGGGAGAAAAAATCACAAAGTCTTTTTGTAGATGCTAATATAATACATTATATGCTGCTTTAATTTATGTAGTAAAGGAAATTAGCTATCAAAATTACAGCAGCAAAGTATATATTGTTTTTTCGTACACGACCACCAAACCTTTCAAACCATTTTCCCAATAATTTGCTCTTTAAGGGTTAGGCTAGTATAACTTAAAACCCCTCATATAAGATTCTCTTACATATTATATTTTATATACGATATTTTGAAAGAAATTTTTTAAGCCTTCAATTATATTCAGCAAACATTTCAGATACAGAGCGATTTCAATTGAGAAACTCTTGCATTGGCTTCATTGGTAACTTATTTTATTACGCTCACAGAAATGACAGCTAGAAGACAGATCGGGAATGGTTCGATCTATCATGGGAAATACCTTAGATTAGTGCCTCTTTTATTTATTTAATGGATACGTAATGGGTTAAGCATTAAGCAATGTAAATTGTCTGATGAATACACAAATAAAGGATTTAAGTTAAACGTTAATCAATAGTTAAATAATCAAAGTGAAAAGTGGTATTAATGTCCATGATTAGGAGTTACTGACAGTATTTGAGTACTTGCTTTAATATTGCAACTAATTCGTTTATGTTACGGATGAGTTTTAGCCAATAAAGTTTATATTTTGATGATGTGCTTTACATATCAAATTAACTGTGATACATAATTTATGTATAACATTTACAAGCATAATTTCAAAATATATTAATCAGTAATACCCACTTACCTTGATGAACGAAGCCTAAAGAGAAGCCGTGAAAACCAAACACATTCGTAATTAGTTCTTAAAAATGTTAATTACTTAAACCAAATACTTTAATGAAAGTCTCATCAAATTCTATATCTGTTTAATTATCCTAGTTTTTATAAGTATTATAAAAATATTTACTGATTACATTTAATTATTTTTCCTTAAAAAATTAATAGAAATTTACGTTCTTCAGCATCTGATTTCCAATGAATTTAATTGCATTCTAAAGCCAGTGAGGGATTTTTAAAATTTTATTTTATAAAAAGCGATTTTGGATACTATTTTTGAACTAAAAATAGTTTAAAGAGAAATTTATTCTATATTTTTTTAACATAAAGCAGTATAACGATTTCTGAATTTTTGAATTGAACAAATTGTGTACGATAAAGAACGGAAAATTCATTTTCTTAATTTTATATTTTCACATTATTTAAATCTGAAGTGTCTTTATTATCAAACAATAAAACCCCTTCTGCTAGTGATATTTACATGATGTTATTGTTCTGTATTATGTCTCCAACAACTCGGCACCTGAGATCTCATTCATTGTTAAATAATATGGTTAAAGCTGCATCCAGCAGCTGCCGCTAAGGCATTGTTTATTTGTTTCCTCTGAAATATGGCGATCGAAAGGTGATGTGATTCGTTTTTTGATCTTATTCCTGCCATCTCTCTTTTGAATTTCGTGTCTATAATTTCTTCCTTAACACAACTAAGGAGGACTGAAGTACATTACGATGAAGTGTTTAGTATATTGATCGAATCAGAATTTGAAAATTATAGGCATAAAATAGGGAAATAGCAATGGACAGGCCAGTCACTGATTTTCCTCATTAATGATTTGCAATTTTTAATCTGATTTTAATCCAATCTTGCTGTTTATCTATGAAAATCTATCGTGTTGTTTTATGTTATTACCAATGAAAGAGATGGAGGAATCAGAATACGAGTATAAATTAAATCCCGAGGACTATGCTAGCGAAGTAGCTCAGCGGGAAGCGCAGTCATCCGAAGCTTGGTCTACAAACGAGAATGAATCTCAGGCCTTCACCAACTGGAAATCCCTGAACGATGCCGCCTGGGAGGCAGGTGACTGTCCCGAAACCATTAAAGCGGTGATGATGGAAATGAAGCAACTAACGAGCTTAGAGAATTTCCAAGCTTACGTGAATCCAAACCTGGGTATGGTAGCTGTTACAAAAAGCAAGCGTCGAAGCCCAGAACCCATCAAAGCGGAGACAAAAGAAGAAGCACTGATTAGGAAGAAGGCTGAGCTAGAGGAAGAGTTGACTCTGACAAGAGACAGATTGTTTGTAACCGCAGAGGACCTCACGAAAGTCAAGGACAAGATACTAATTCTGCAGGCGGAGAATGCCATTCTGAAGAACGAGATTGACAAATACACCAAAATAATCACGGTGAACTGCGATAGCTGCGTACCGAGCAGAAGTGGCGCAGGTCAGGATGAAAAGAAAGAAGAGAAAAAAAAAGACATTTGCTTCTGCAAGAAGATCTTGCTCACGATACTGTTCTGCGGTCAGTACGATAAGCTCAAACAGAAATGTGAACTATCTCCGGAAGGTGCTCCTCAAGGCGCTAGTCAGTCTTCCAGCCAATTCAATGACTCAACACAAACTCTGAATCAAGAAGCATCTGGGCCTGACCAAACAACAGCTCCTGACTCTCAGGAATCGACTAAACAAGTGTCTTCTCAAAACGCATCTACCGCTCAGCCTTCTGCTACCACCTCTCCTGGAGTAAAACCAAGCGCTACTGGAAAATAGGCGCCTAAGAAAGTGTCTCCAAAATAGAACCCGAAATCCATTGGAAATTCCAAATAGAATTCCTAATGCAAAAGATAAAAATGAAATTATTTTGATCCGCAATTTCAGGAGATTTGTTAATCACCAAAGTACTATTATCTGCTAGTTATTATTTTAGATAATAATCCCTGTTTATTATTTTATTTAAAAGTGATCCTTAAATCTTTACACAAAAATCCTGATCTGTAACTTTTTTTAAGTCCATATTTTAGTTGGTTAATTTTACATTAATCGAATTTTTTGGAAGTATCAAATGTCTTGTGATTGCAAAAAATTTACATAAAGCTATAAAAAAATTAAGTTTAGTATATAGTGATTTCCATAAAATTTAAAAAATTTGAAATACTAAAACTAAAAACGCTTGAGCGTTGTTTTGCAAATTGTTATAAAAATGTGAAAACAGTATTGAAGAAAATAAAATTATTTTCTAAGCTTTATCTATTTTAATGATTGTTTAAGAAATGGTTATAAAATTAAAATGAAAATTCTGAGGGAGAAAGTATTTCATCCCAAAAAAATCCTTATTATGATATAGAGATAAGATCGGATAAGGTATAAAAAGATGGTATTATATTTAAAAAAATTTATTTTCCTTGAAATTTTAGATAATAGTAACTTTTGGGAAAGTTAAGTAATGCAATTAGGTTTACTTGGTCCATATATATGTAACATGGCATTAATTTTTAGGTTATTAGAGTAAAATAGAATTCAAGATTCCAGAAAATTCAGTTGATATCAAGTTCGGTAAAGGATTAATACATGAACATAACTTAACTTAACGTTATATGAACTTAAACATAAACATGCACATGAAAATATTGAAAACAATACTGCAACTGAATTTGATTTCTTCAGTGTACTTATATACAATTCACTGATATTTCATTTTTATAAATTTGAAAACTGAAAAAAATTTGACAACATTTCACTATTTCGTCTATACTCAAACAAGGGTTACATAACTCGAAAACCATTTTCCATTAAGAAAATTGAAATAATTAATGAAAACCTAAAAATCGTTCATTTTAATTTTATTTAAATAAATTAATTCAAAGGAAAGCATTTGAGGTTTTATAATAATAAAATGTGTTATTTTGAGATTCACTTGAATTTGTCAAGTATTATGTAGCTATACATTTTCAATCCCTTTATTGATGTATGTCAGTAAATTTGCAGAATTGTATTACGAATTCTGAATGTGTGTCTCGATTTGCATGACTTTTATTGGCATGTAGCTCTTCAAGTGAAAGTGGAATCTTCCTGAAGAGCGCTGATTTTTAATTGTGAGAGACAGAGAAAATTAAATCACTGAAACAATAGATTGGATAAGGAAAAAGAAATAAACACACCAAGTATGTGAATAAAATAGTAGAAAAAGTGAATAGTAGAAATAGTGAGATTTTTTACTATTTGTGTAACTTAGTTGTTTTTCACTACTTTAGATAGGCCTAACTATATTTTTTTAAAAACTTTAATTTTCAGGTTTAAAATAAAATCCCATAATCATTTGGCTTTTAACTAGATTCTAGTTTACCTCAACTTCAAACAATGTAAATCCTTTATGTTTCCGTTTTAAGTTTTAATTCACTCATGTCTTAAAATATCAACATATGCAAGTAAAGAACTTTGCAGTATTGGAATGATTTGCTTTTGTTATTCGTTTATTTTTGTTTTTTTTAAATGACGTTTAGCAAATTCAGATTAATATCTATTTGTAATTTATTAAATAAAAATAAAAATAATGATTTCAGCTTCAACGATCACCATAAATCTTTCCAATGCCAAACGATTGAAAGAACAAATTATTTTGCAACAAAAGTAAAAAAATGAAAAGTATTAATTTACAACACTTTGAATGAACAGGTATCTTTTATTTTTTTATAATAACGAGTTTTTCGGAAACTGTTCCTCCCATGGCTTTATTAGCTACAGTGCGTCTGAGAAAAGTTATTAGATTTCCATTGTAGAAATTGAGATAAAAAATAAATGTATTTAAGAGAAACGATATTATTTTCCAAAAGATTCATGAATTAGCAAGTTTAAATCTCGAAATCTTTCTTTAATATTTACAAAGCTTTTACTTAATTTTTCCTCAACTATCAGAATCGGATTTAACTCAATAATTTTTAAGAAGATTAATTTTCTAATGTTATATAGATATAAGTTTATATAAAGGATGGAGGATATTTCGCTTTTTTACGATAACATTTTTATTTAAAGACTAGCAACCCGGGAAAAGTGGATTGTCCCAACCCACGACTGCTTTTAGAACCAGCGAGTGCGTCTATGACATATTTTTAGTTTTTATTCTAGCACAACTTTCTTCAGAGAAACGGGTAGAATTCTGTTCCACTTCTCTTGTGTGACTTTCTAAATGTTTGGTCTTGCATTGACGTTTTGCGAGTGCAGGTTTCAGAAGTCCAAAGCCATTTTAGAAGTCCAGGGATTGGCATCCGGGACTTGGATGGGGATAAAGGGGATGGCTTTCATGTCAGTATATAAAGTAATCGAAGACTTTATCGTATGTGCAGATAGCCTTGTGCAGATGGATGAATAACTTTTCAATAATGTTTTGGTATAGATTTGGAATTTCTTTGCGGTAAATTGGTTCTGTGTGGTAAATTGTTAGCTTGATAATAAAGTAGCATTGACTTTGATATTGGAAACAATATGACGTATCTGAAATCTATCTGTGTGACAAAAAACAGACACTTATGACACTCATGAAGCCTTTAGGAAACTCTCTCTATTTTGCCATATAATTTTAGAGCTCCCACTTCCGTCATGAGGGTGGTGCAAAATGGCACGGGGCTTCCCACATTCGCTTAAGTAAACCCAAGCTTCACTAAAAGTCACCACAAACTTTCATTTAGCACCAAAAAGATACCTCTTACAAAAGATACCTCTTATGACAGCTGATCCTTCGTTCTTGAACCCACGCCTTTTGATATTTTTTCATATCGAGTGGTTTATTAATAACTTATTGACAGTTGAAGAATCATCTTTGTTCCATCAATCACAGTTTTCTGTGTTAGTGGGGTTTTTTCCATTGACCCTACGACATGTATTCCATGTTATCTTGCGGGGTTATCTTGCGGGCATTGTTGGCGAAATCTTGTCATGGAAGCCGCCAAAAACTGCGCCGATGAATAATCTTCGAAATTGCAAACTTGCTTACTTTCAGTCCATTTTCTTTACACTGTTTTAGGATCATAGAATAACTGAACTGATCATGGAAAAGTGCTGTTATATAGTCTTCCCAATAAGAGGAAGCCATAATAAACAATAAATATTTTAACACAATTTTGTGCGTATTAGAAGGAATTATCTCTGCTTCGGCAGATGCCGATCTTCGGATGAGCCAGTAAGGCTCGAGGTCACGTGCTTGCATTTATTATCATATAAAGTGAATGACCTGTGTACAGTGCTTATGATTTCTAGACATTTACAAGATGATTACCAAATCTCCTATAAAAAGTATTTTATGAAGATCGTAAGAGATCATTACAGAAATACTGTATCTTTTAAAATATGATTGCATTTTAAAAATAAAATCTAATTATATTTTGACTCTACGGGAAAACATATTGAAAATTTTCTAAGAAAATCAGGGAGATCCACATGAGATATTTCCCTAAGAACACAGTGTATCTTTTATAGGTTTTTCTTCAATAACAAAACAAATCAAAGGTGTAATTCCAATAGTAATATTGACAATTTTTTCCTTAATCAGGAATCCCACAGAATATTGAGAAAACATTAAGTAGATCTCAATTTGAAATTTTGAGATCCTGCAGTAAAATAAGTGTAAAGTATAGCAGCTTTCATAATTATCTTATTCGGAAATAGCGCGATAAGAAAATTGCAGAAAATCTGTCAGAAGTCAGTTCACTTTTTTTCCAGATGAAGATGAGATGAGGACATTCTAAAAAGGCAAAAGAAAACAACAGATATCTATATTTTGCATGTTTTAAGTGTAGATTTTCTTATGTTGTTGTTTTTCGAAAGTAAAAATAGATTTTTTTTTATTTTTTTATTTTATTTATTTTTTAATTATATATTATATTTCGCCTGGACAGATCAATAGGATTTTGTCACAGGAATGTAGTAAAGGTCATAGAAGTAGAAAACCTCTTCTCAATATATAGGGATATCATATCCAGAAATGAATGTGTCTCTTATGTTGTTTTTCATTAGAAATCCCTTTTACTTATTAAGAAATAAAATGGATTTTAATTAAAAACATTAAAAATACCAACTCAAAAAAAAAACACATTTATTTCAATTTTCAATGTATGGGATAGTTTCCACCTAAAACAGTATAGAAGGAAAAGGCCCTCAATATGGGTATATTACATTTACGTACTCTCAAAAATCCTACCAACGAGTAGGTTTGGTAATGCTATGCAGTTTCAACAATTTCCCTTTGACATAAATTCCTAAAGCGTTAGTTCCGAAATAAATCCATTATATTTTTAATTAACCTTAGATTGCTCAAGCGAATTTTTCAAACAAATCAAAGAAGTCCACTTAAAATACTTTACTAAGAATATAAGGTACCTTCTTCTATTGTAAAAATACAAAAGGGACAAAAGACAAAATTTTAAATTTAAATGAACATCCTAAAAAATTAAAGGCAAGTTCTTTTTCTCTAACTTTATTAGGGTTTATCAAATCACCAAGAATTAACATGTTAATTTCCGCCATCTCTTATGAATCAATTACAGGTCTAAATCATCAGTAACTTTCAACGATTCTAATTCATTTTGCTGTCCTATTTTTTTCCTGCATTTTGATATAAAAATAACAGAATATTATTTAAATAGAAGTTCTATCAATTTTTTTCTTGTGTTTATTTTTTAGAATCTTAAGGGAGTCGTTGAAATTTAAACGGAAGCTATAACTGTAAATTTAGTACGGAAATGCAGCAGAAAATAAAGTTTCTGCTAACTTGTACCTCAGTTCCTTCTCTGAAATTGTTTTTACAATCCTTTGAACACACTAAATTCAATCTGACACTACAGCATGATGTATCGTTTTCTTTGTCAGTAGACCTAGGTTTCGTTATGATTCAATTACTTCAAAAAATGATTTTTTTGCATTGCTTTATTGAAACTTGACAAAACCGTTGCAGACACACGGAAATAAAAAATAGTATTTTGTGTGAAAAATGAATTCTGCTCGGTTAGTTTAGTATTTCGAAATTGGAGAACAAATACTGTGATCCATCTCAAGACTATAAAATACAATCTGATTTCAAAATACCCAGTTTGCGTTTTATTTATTTTATCTATTTTTATTCTCTAGAAATTTAAAGCCTGGAAGTGAAAAGAATATTTCTTGAATTTCACGACGTTCAAAGTGGATGGTTCAGTCAGATTTTATCGTCGTGTTTTGTTGTACTCTTTTTTTTTTCGTCTCTCCTCTTCCAATTCGCTTCAAAATTCATGACCTTATGCGTTCCGAATTTCCCCGAATTTTATGGAAATCGTAATGTTCTCTTCCTTCTGGTTGTGTATGTTATTTTATTATTTTTTTCTTTCGTCTTTGGTGAGTGTAAATGTACTTTCTCTGTGCATTGTTGGCAAATAGGGTTCTGATTTACGAGAACTGTGGCGAATGAGTGTATTTCAAAAACATGTTTCAAAAAACAAGGACGATGCGGTGACAAACGTCTCGACCGAAGCGAGTTACGAGCGAGAGAGGAGAGCACCCGCGTCTCCCCCCACCCCTTTCCCTCACCCCTCCTCCTACATCGATCCGAGGAAAGGGTCTCCGCTCAGAACGAGCACAATAACGAATAGAAACCTAATAACAATGGTAGCCATCGGTTTCGTAATGTGGCAAAGCAGTAGCTTTATTGGTGTCTGCAGCCACTACCTCTCAGGGACCCACGGATAGACAGAAAGAAAACGGAAAAAACAGGCTGACAAGCGAGCGAATCACAGCTCAAGAAAAGACGGCTATAAGAAATCAATGGATGCTACTGAAATTTTGGACAATCGTTTTTGCAAAAGCAGTAAAAAGCCATTAAAATGGCAGAAAAACACGAATAAATAAAGACGTATGGGTCTATTTATATGTAATCTTATCAGATTTGCTGTCACGTTGAACTCTTCGCTCAGCGATTTTTAGACGATGCTTTTTGAAGATTGTCAAGAACGTTTCTTCTGGTAGCGTTCTTTGTGCCTTCCATTTCATCGCCAGAATCCAACATTTTGCTTTTATAGAAATTTTTCCATCTTTAAGAGTTTCGCAAAATTAGGAATTACTTTTTATTAAATGATATTTACTTTCATTAATATATCTTTAATTATATACTTATTAAGTAAATGATCTGTAGAATTCTGCAAAAGTCAGTATCCTTTGCTGGTGCAATCTATCTTGTTTGCCGATAGCTGGCAGCACATCTCAGATTGCATGTGCTTTTACTGCCATTTGCAAACAGTTATTTACAGTAAAAAAAAATCTCCTTCAACTTGATAATTTTATTAATGTTACTGATAAAAAGAAAATGATAATATAAATTATTAGAGAAATTTGCAAACAATTTTAATGAACATATCAAAAATTTCTCTGATATAAAGATAATACAAACCCAAAATCTGATGTAGAGAAATTTTGCCAGTTATAATTTCCGATAGCAAATATAATAATAATAATAATAATAATATTAATAATAATACATATTATTTATTGGATTGTCAAATCTTAAATGTACGATTTCGTTTTCCATATTATATGGTCACAAAGGACCGAAACCATTTGAGAGAAGTAGTTGATTTAGAAGGCTTTTATTGTAACCATTCTATCTAATTTCGAATGCGGGTTAATATTAGTTGTTACGAGGTTTTAAGCAGTTGTCATTTGGGATGACCAACTGCAAGTCATACATGTCGGGTTTGACAATAATTTCCTCAAAAGATGCTCCAAAAACTTTTTTTTAAAAGGTTAGTATCCGCTAACATATCTAGACATAACCGAATTTGCCACTTATTGAGCATTTATGGGACATTTATCGGACAAATTCATAATCGACCAAAATTCTCATAGATTTCCAAGAATATTTGATATTGAAAACAATTTCAAACATCTGCTTTGGTTCTGTCGTCTTTGCCAACTCTTTTCATTGATCTTTGCGGCATTTTGTTAGAAAATTTCTTTCATTAATTCCTTAATAAAAATATCTCTAAAATTTATTTGATTTCCAACAAACCAAGAATTCCAGATTCAACCATTCTGAAACGCTATTAATTATTATATATTAAAAACTGTAAATCAAATCCAGGTTATTGTTAATTATTATTATTGGTTTGTTTGAAAAAATGTTGACGATTTTAATGTATATTTTAAATTCGAAGCTTTCATTGCTTTCAATATTACATTCCCATCTTTACTGTAGAAAGAGCAGGAAACTGATAACATCAAAGAAGTTTGATTTGGAAACATTAAACATGTTCTTTCGTGGATCGGAAGGCAGAGTGTGGTAAAAAAGATTACACAACTGTAAATTCCTTTCTTGAATGTGTTAAGGGCTCCTGTAAATCGTATCTGTGCAAGCAAAAGCCCAGGCAACGCGCGCGCCATATTTCAGTGGCAGAAGCTGAGCAAATGGAAGAATTTACGGTCGGAAGAAATGGCGTCGGCGGCGGCACCCACCCCACTCCAGCGGCAGCCAGAAGACGTTTCGATTTTCGAGCGAGCTCAGTAAGCACTCGGCTCAGAGGTTATAGCCCCGTATTCTGGATATGAGTTGAATGTAAAGTTAGGCGATGAAAGTTGCGTTTCTGAAATACAGTTAAAGCGCTACTCTTGGCTTTAAGTTGGGGTTGCAGTGAAGAAAGGAAATCTCACCACCGCTTTCCAAGGATGCCCCGCAATTGTACTGGCTTCTTCTATTCGTGATTTGTAACTTAAAAAGATGGGTGACACCAGATAGCGAACTGATGATAACTATTAAGCATGGAATTAGCACAGGAGGACTACAGATGAATTGAGGAGAAACCTTATTTCTCATCTGATTGGTCTGACACCAGCAGCATTTGCTATACTATTTTTCGGTTGTCCTCTGTAGTAAATGATGGAATTGTAACAACTACAAAATAATATAATAAATAAAGCAATCTTATAGAATGACGAGTAATTTTTAAGCTTTAAGCTATTTCTTTTACATTTAAATTCGGAAAAATATTGAATTCTCCTAAAAAAAATAGCGAAATATTAAGTTAAAAAATTAGTAAAAGTGTGAAAGTAATACCTTCACAAAGAAAAGGAATTAAAAAGAAGTAGGAAATTGTAAATGAAAGTGAAAAATCAAATCTTAAAAAATTCAAATCTACAAAAATCTACAAAAATTCAATGTTTAAATTAATTAATTTTTTGCTTTCCTTTTTTGTACCATTACATTTGAATATCTCAATCAAAATTGAAACATAAAGCTTGAAACAAATAGTCACAGATATCAAATAAAATATATTTGATTTTTAGGGCAAATTGTATTGATAAGTTACAATTAGATTCGGAAGATGAATTGTACTGACCGACTAATGATTGTTTGAAAATGTTTTCCTTCCTGGTCGGTATTAGAAAAAACGAGAAGCTCTCTCTACCACTACTAGTATCTAATTCTGTCATAAAGAAATAATATGTCTGCATTGCATTTAGCAATCTAATATTCTTACTGTGTCAAATTAATGGAATGGCATTTTAAAGTATTTACTTGCTGCAAATTTACTTGTTGCAGCAAATAACTATTTCACATTAAGATTTCTAAAATAAAATAAACAACACACAAAAACAATGTAAAATATTTATAAAATACGAACATTGTGGAGTCTTTCTGGTTCCTTTGTGGAAACTCCTCATCAACATCCAAAGAAACCGGAAAGACTCCACAATGTTAAATATTTTATAAATATTTTAAATTGTTGTTGTGTTTCGCTTATTTTATTTTACAAATTACTTTCCGCACTCGTTAAATAATTAGTAATTACATTAAGATTTTCACATTACTATAAATTCGCAATTATACATTATTTAACATACATCTTACTTCACGTTGATTTTATTTCAAATATAATATATTCCGCAAACGGAAGCTTGAGTTGTAATACTGTTAAGGATTTCTAATTTAACTTGCAGTTTATTTACAGATTTTTATTTTAAAAAGGAGCAATTAGTTTAGCTGGCTTTAAAATAAAAGTTTACAACAACATCTAACTCTAAAGGTAACGTAATTCCATTTCAAATCAAGGCACTAACACAGACTGTTCAGTACAATTCTGTGTTACAGAGGATTTCGAGAAGTGAATTTCAAACAGTAAATATTATTATATTTTTTTTTATACTTCGAAATGTAAAATAAACCTCCAATCTCTAAATGATTTTGCATCTGTTTTGCATCATTATAGCAAAACCATTTGATTTCTTTTTTTTTTTCTGTCTGCAAATCGAATGATTATAGGGGCTGAGTATCATTGAAGAGAAAAGCGTCTTCCGTCGAATTACTTCGGGCGAATCGAGAGGATCCCGAGGGAAATTTGTGTCCGAAACAAATGTAAATCCTTCTGCGAAATCAGTGTAAGAGCTGTTTGATATTCAAATGTGTTTGTTCTTAGTGTGAGGGTGTGTGTGTCTGTTCAGCAAACTTTTGTTGCTATGGAAACTTCCCCGCAGCGGACCAACCGAAGAACAAAGCTCTTCGTGCTCAATAATTTAATTCTGAAATTAAAATGCGCTTAGGTCTGCTTTAATTGAATGCTCAATTTGAAACAAAAAGAAAACTTTAATCTTTGCAAATTAAACTTTCGTAAAAGACAGAGAGAGATAAACTAGAATTCGTTTAATGAAATAAAATCGTACTTTAACCTATCCCTGGAAGACAAGAATCGAAGAACTAAAGATCAAACAAGAAAGTAAAAAAGTGTTTATCTTAAATATTTAACACAAAAACCTTGTTACTGTATTGCAAACCCGGCTGTTTTTAAATATTGTTATTCAAGAAAAACAATCATAGTTATTTACCTTTTTGTTTTTATTGGTTCTAGTCAGACTGGAAGCTTTCATCAAAGTAGTTGTAGGTATTAAGGAGGACAGTTGTATTCCTCAAAAAAGAATTTGGAACTCGAAAATTATAAAGAAATTGTTTACAGTCTGAATATGTTTAGCGTTGACAGATGGACAGACCTCACAAGAAAAAGACCCTAGTCTAAAAACAATCTAAATTGGAAACTGAGAGACCACCTGAACAGATCCAAAGCTACAAGAAAAAAAAAAAGAAGAAAGAAATAGGAAATTTGGAAACCAGAACGCATTGGCATGAAATATACTGTTGTCTTTATTTCAAAAGATCAACTGTTCCAAAGATTCAAAACATAAAAAGGGCAAAACTTCATGTGGTTTTGGAATAAATTACTTCTGACTTGTATATTTTAGGATGAACATTAATTTTTAAATAAAACATCCAGAACCAACAGTAAAAGGAAAGATCCTTTCCCATCCTAAAAAAATTCTGAACACGAAGTGAATCCTTTCTTATAGCGTTGTGCCTCGTTTACTTGCTTAATTCTTTGTTTCTGTTAAATTAATTTTAAGCAAATTTATGTCTTTTGCTGAATTTGCGATCTAAATGAAGTCTGAGAATCGTAATGTCCTAAAAGATAGAAATATTTATTCTGAAATTTAAAATAAATTTATACTTATAAATTTATACCTTGCAGAAAACGAATGTATTCTTAAACATAAGAAACGTTCAGCTAAACGAATATACTTCTTTTATTTGCAAGGCAGTTTTTTAGTTTTTTTCTAACCTACCAAAATTGTCTCCCTGAATAATACTGAGCATTCGTTTCAAGGCTATCTTCAAGAAAAGTGCGACATCAAATATGAGATTTTTATATTATTTCAATTTAGATAGCATCAAAACAAAAACCATTGGAGATCTGAAGTTTCAAGTTATTTCTAAATCGATTCCTTATGGGTTTTTTTGTTTTGTTGTTTTGTCCATTTTTTATGATAGTTTTTTTTTAGCCTTCGTAGATATCGACTTGAATTTTAGCACAGATCGTCACTGCAGTGACATCTGTATTTCTTTACTAAAACAAAGAATCTGCAGCATTATGTAGGTAAGAATCAAGTGAAATTAATGATAATTTCTTTTTTTTTTATGTTCCTTGAAGAATTGTTTCATTGCTACCATAAGTCATCATAATCAACACTATAAATCAAATTTGAGGCAACTATAATGTTTATTTTTTTCTACTATCTATTTTTATTTTAATTTCTATAAAAAAATTAGTAATCTGTGGGCCCGGTAACCGAATCTTAAGGGCGCTTGGCTGAAGATTGGAGCTGGCTGGTTCGATCCCCGGCCTTGGTGGAAGGGGGAGATTTTTTTACGGTTCCATTCTTCTCTAAATGGTCTTAGGACCTACCCAGCCCTATGTAGAATGGATACGACTTTCTCTCATGTTGGTGTAGGAGGATGAGCTGGCCTAATCTAAGTCCCGGGTAATTGAACCGTTGGAGCCTTTTTTTTCAATGCCCCGATGGGCCGTAGTGCGTCCCTGTGGGATTCACCCTAATTCAATCTAAAGTAGTAATCTGCCATTAATATAAATATAGTAAATAGAAGTAGGAACTAGATATTCCCATTTGTATTTTCCAATTATTCTATATAACTCTTCATTCACTTAAAAGTCAAAATAAAGCAATTACTTTAAAAAATAATTCTAATTAATATAACACTATTTATTACAGTCCTGACGCTGAAAGATGAAACTCCCAGAATGCAAAGCAGATTATAGCGACCTCTTCTATTTCAATGTTAGCAAACGGCCAGGAAAGGACAATCTATAACCTGCTTTGCACTGTAGGGAGTTTCATCTTTCAGCGTGAGGACTGTAGTAATTATTTTGTGTTTGAATGTAATGGATTTATTAAAGAAATTGAGTCTATTTCAAATTAACAATTCTATTAAGATTAATTAGGAAAAAAAATATTTGCAAATACATGCTCATACGTGATGTCTAGAATGAATAAGCCAGTCTTAATAGACTGCAAAAAAAAAAATATCATATCACTTCAAAGATATTATAGGTAACGCCTCTAAAAATACAAAAACTTTTATTGTGTTTACATGAGCTCCGATAAGTCGAATCAAAAAATACATTGAATTTCTCGTAGGGAAAAAAATATGTAAAACTTATTTTGGTTGTATTATATTTTAACAATCCTCATGAAGATCACAGGGTTACGTTTTTAAGTCTCAGGAATTTGTAATAGTAATTAGCTGCATTAATGGATAAACATAAATTTCACTAAACAAATATGTTATTACTAGATATACGCTCAGGTATTCAAAGGATAGCGACTGAGCATTATTAACATTAACATTCGAAAATCAAAAATATATTTTTCGAAGGATGGGGGGGGGGGACTTCAATACCAAAATATTAGTAATCATATTTTAAGTTGGCATTCAAATAAGAATCACAAGTTTTTAAGAAAATCGGCTTGACTGTTTCACGCAAAAAGATAAAAAACATTGAAGATTAAATAATAAAACTTCGCCTGCTTTAAGTTACAATGAAATTTTAACTTCAGTGTCTTTTAATTTTGGTAAATTTTAAGTATTAACTTTTGTTGTGGAAAAAGATTAAACCTTGTAGATAAGTATGTATTTGTGGAGTTTGAGCTGCCTCTTGAGCTGCTTAAGACCTTTGGGATTGGTTCCCCCGAATCATTGGATAATCTTCCAGATCTCCATTTCATCCTTCATCCTAGTCAGAGGAATAATCTAGAAAACTCCTCATAAATTCAGTTCTATTTCTATTTCATTATGATCCTGCGGAAAATCTCTTGCTTCTATAGAGTATTCTCCTAAATAATAGTCATTAACTGGAAAAAGGATTTCAAATGACAGAAATCAAAAAGCAGTATCACATCATATCACTGTTTTTAATTATTATTCTTTTTACCGTAACGGGAAGAGTTTTGTTCAAAATTCCAATGAATTTATTCAATTTTGAAATATTGCGATTGACGAGGTTTTTTTTTTTCCCTCTCAGTTATTTTTAATAAAATAACGTTCTTTAATCTTTTTCTTCTTCGCATTACTTTGCTATTTCATTGTTAATGGTATTTTTGTTATTAATTAAATGAAAATAGAAGAAAGATAATTGAAAATTTATTTTATAAAGCTAATTCAATCTTGCATCGCCTCCTTACGGCTCTGAGGTTCACCGAGCCCTATATCCATTGAAGCTGGTCTTTCCCGGGGATAAAGGCGGGCGATATCATTTGACTGATCATCCAATCCCAACTGGTCCCGATGATCAGAGAAACGTTAGAGCACACAACTTCGGTGCTTCATGACCCAAAGGCGCATGTGAAATACCTATCTACTTTCCCTATACAAATTTTTTAAATTAAATTTTCAGTTTTTCTCAGTTTTTTTTTTCTTGAATTCTGGTGTATCTGAATATATTTTAGCAAAAGAGATATTCTCTTCAAAACAGATATGCTCGTTATATAAAAAAATATGTCGCGTATTTATAGAAAACTCTTGAAGAGTTTATTTATTGTTTGAAGAGTTGTTCTTTTTCTCCTTTAAATCGCTGCAAATGTAATTAAGAAGGTTTAATAGAGTCTTACTGTTGTATAATGAAAAAAACATTACAGTTTTTACAGAGTTATTAAAGAATAGTCTTACCCCTTCTTTTAAGTAGCTGCATAAATAAGAATGGCATCAAGTTTTTAAAGAATCGGTTTGGCATTTTTTATCATTGCGCATTCAGACAAAATAGACAAAAAATGAGAAAGTTGAAAGTATGCTTGTTTTTCTCCCAGGAAACTACATGAATTTTATAGATATGAACTGCATAAATAAGAAATACATCAAGATTATTCTTGATTATTCTTGTTTGAATTAATGATGATTTCAGAAATCCAGTTTATCTAGAACCTGAACAGAGCAGCAATAAGTACTTCGCTTAGAAAATACGATATACTTCGAAGTAGTTTGAAAGCTTTTAGAACTAGAAAATTTAATGATGGTCGTAGAAGATTACATGGAAGTATAAAGCACAGTCAACGAACATAAGAAATAATTATTGGAATCTATTTCGTGAAAGTTTAGTTATGTATGGCAACTTTATCTTATCTTATAATCCACTTTTATTGAAGTCGTGACTGATTCCTAAAGCATTAGAGAGCTTTTAATTAGCTTGGATTTGAATTAATTTGGATTAAATTCATCTTGTTTTCATCTTGTTCATCAATCCTGCAATTTACCTTTACCTAGCATTTGATGATGGGTAGACAGGGTATCTTAAATGTGTGCTTTAGTTCGTTTTAGTTGATAGTTTTATTGCATGGTTTTAGAAGTCATTAGGTTGGTAGATCCTGATTAACTATTCCATTCAAACTTGCTTTGAGAAGAATAAATAGTTATTATTATCTCACCGTTTATGTAAAAACTGTATAAAACATTGTCACATTTAACAGGCAATGTATACATATTAACATACAGTATCTATATAGTGTATCTGATAGCTCGACGAAATTTCTCAGTTGAATATCTACTTGTTGTACTTTGACAGAACGAAATTATCGAAAACGGCTTAGAGTACACTCCTCCTAACCATAATAGCTTTGGATATTCTCTTTAAATTCAATGATTTGACTACTGGTTTTCCAGTAAAGAAATCGTCATTAGGTACTAGATACAATAATTGCGGTTGATTCCCAACATTATAGAAATAATCACGAAGGAAGTGGACAAATATTTATTAAGTAATGTTAAAACTCAACATCAGATAGAAATATTGATCTAAAGGATTTGTTGAATGAAGAAAAATTAATTGAAAACAAATATTGATGAAAACCATACTTTAAAAAATTTCTTCAAAGATAAAGAGTGTGCCTTTTTTTTGTATATTTTATTTATATCAAAAAAATATCAAGAAACAGCATACGCTTAAGAGTAATCATAGAGAACATTAGGAAACTGTAAGTCTTTCATTTTCTTATTCAAGAACCCAACAGTATAATGCATTATCACAAAAATGTAATTTCAAATCAGAAATATAAATCGGGTAACTGAAAGTGTATAAAACTAAGTGATGAGTAAATTTGAAATTGAAAAAATAGAAAATAGAAAACCATATAAAATTCCCAAATTGGAATGTTTGGAAATAATATTTGAGTGTATTATAGTGCAATGTTGTAAATGGAAAGAGGAAATAAACGTAATTACAATCCCTACAGCTTCTGTTTATATTTAACGCATTTAATTAACAAAGAGATGTATCAGATTCTTTTTAAGAATATCTTTTCTTTTCTTATACACTTTTTAATTATTTTGTTTATTTACTTTTTTTAATATTCAAATAAGTTAGCTAAGGATATATATCAACCTTACAGACTGCCAAGGAGAAACAGTCTGTAAACTACATCGACTATTGTAAACTACAATCTTTAACAAGTAGCATTGAAAGGCGTTCAATAAAGTTATTATCGAAAAAGAAAGTTATTATTATTATTATTATTATTATTATTATTATTATTATTATAATATCTGTGTGATGCGGCCAATAACCGTTTGTGTGTTTAATTATTACATTATTACGGCAACCATAACCAAGTGTAGCACGAATGTACTATATTCGTTTTTACTTCACTGGGACCATAAATTAACGAGGGGAAAAATAATCCGAATTAAATTCCCTCGGCAGAGGTTTATCGCTAACTGGAGAGCTACTATGATTCCGACTATGCAAGGCTTAATTAGGAAGGTAAAATAAATTAATGCGAAAGTGTAACAAAACAATAAAACATTTAATAAAACAATCTTACTTTAAATTTGAATACAATCTCTCTCAGAGAATTTCAAAAGATAAATAAACTAGAAATACATTTCTATTTCTATAACGTTAATTACTTAATGCTTTAAAATTAGATATTATCTGTGCGAGTTAATCGAAAGTCCGTCTTCGGCTCGCTTGCCTGAGTCTCAATTCTTCGGTTAAAAGTTAATCTTAAGATTTCGGGATTTGAACGAAGAGAGTCCGAAACTCACTGAAATAAAACAGTACTCACTGGGTAATATTTCTGCTTTCCGTCGAACTGGAACTTCGGACATCCACGTCGTAGATCGGTAATTCTCCTAGAATCCAATATGGCGACCCACGTTCGAAATGGAACACCGATCTTCGTCCAAATGGCTTTTCACCGAGAATACGTCTTTAAAGCATTGTCTTTCACAGTTCTTATTGAGAGAATCAATCGGGATTTCTTCTCAATAATAGAAGCACACTAATCGCAGCTTTTCACTTAGAAACTGGAGTTCTGCAGTACGGAACTTTGAACTTCACACTGCGGTAACGAACGGCTTCACTATAGCTGAATACTTCGCAGCTATCGTAATAACGCAGTGATAGAGGATCCTAATCTTTGTCACTGGGAACTTGGAACTAACTGCACTTCAGCGAATAAAGAACAAATCCTATCTGCAGCTAACTTGGAAACGAACTGCCTTGTGCGGAAACCAGGAATACATCCACTCCGCACCGAGACTGCCAACGAACTGCCTTGTGCGAAAACCAGGAACACATCCACTCTGCACCGAGACTGCCAACGAACTGCCGATCTGAAGCGCGGCTTTCTTCTCCGAAATGCACTGAGCACGGACTCGTTAATTGCGTAACAATGGGCCGCTCGCACGCTTATCATTGTTTAACAATTACTCACGAGATTTCTGTCCTAAGCCTGAATCGGCGATATGGGCGCTGCCATTTTGAAAACACAGATAATTGAATCACTCACGAGATTTTGTCCTAGGCCTAAATCGGCAACATGGGCGCTGCCATTTTGAAAACACAGATTCAGGAATGCTTTTATCTATTTAGGCCTTCAGTGTGAAATGGAAGATACTGAAAGATAAGTTTTCTTTCACACAAACACAATATCGATTGCTTTAAGGTGAGAAATTGGAAAATTCCCACAGTCCTACTGTCATTTAATGATAATCTGCTTCAAGTCAAAATGGCAGCTCTAGGCTATGGGTGTTTATAGTTTGAAGAGACATTTGCTTATGTTTAATATTTGATTTGACATCCCTCATTTGTACATCCCCCGGAAGCCGAAGTATTGCCTGGAGACTAATAAACGAGAGTGAGAGAGGGGTAGGAAAGTACACCGCGCCAGATGTGCATAAGCCATTGAAACCACAGAAATTGTCACCCAATGAACCAGAAATGCGATCGATGCTTTAGGCGAAGACACCCGCCAAAGCGTTTTATTAGCAACGGACAATTGGCAGGATGTCCTTTTGGCCACTAAGGCCCTTTCCTGCAGTCCTCCCCAAGCCTTCAATTGCAGTTTTCAACATTCTTTTCACTTACCTGATTCTTTTTGAAGATAAAGAAAAAAATGCTCACAATACAAAACTTTCCTCAGAGACGAAAATGGAATGTTTTCAGGGGTGATGTTATTGCTTCTGTACAGCAAAGGAGATGGATGTTGACTCAGGGCAAAAGGTCTAACGTCCGTTTTATCGAGCACAAACCTCGGTGCGAGCAGGAACCCCACCCAACCTCTTCCATTTTATTTGGTTAGCTTTCGAGAATCCTTCGTTATCTTATGAGGGCTTTTTTTCCCTTCGGAAAGGCAGGTTCAGAGACCAAGAAATAAAAATTGGCTTGGAAGGTGTTCGGAAACACGAAATTCGAAGAGGAAGAGGGTTCTGGGTATCCTTGTTGTCAATCTAACAAAAAAAAAATCAAAGCATTCCTTTCAGTAGGAACTAACCCTTTGAACTGCTATAAATAAAATAATGCAGACAGATGTTGCCAACAATACAAGATTTCAGATTGGGAGAAAACTTGGTTTCCTGTATAAACTGTGATTCAAGAATCAGATTGTATTTCTATGGAAACTTACTTTTACGTAAGGTCTGTCAAATTTAACAGTTTTTGAGATGGAATGGCAACTAAATTAAAAGCTAGACGAAGGATTTAATTGTTATAATAAGGGATAGTTATTATTCAAAACAGTGCACCCGAAATTCAAAGTGGGGGGAATAGAATCTTAGATTTATTTCTGATCAGCTCTACGGTAACCAAAATATATGTAAAATTTATAAATAAATAAATAAGTAAGTAAAAAATAGCATCCCTTCATAATGCAAATAATCATGAACTTTTTAAATTAAGTTTCTTAAAAGAGATCTAAAATTTAAAAGATGGAAGTAATTTTAATACTTATTCGTTTGTTATTCTGACATCAATGTTCTTTAATCACATTGTTTTTAGAAATTCTGAATAAAGCTATATCAAATTATTTTTATTTGTTGAAATGTTTTCTAATTCATTTGAATATTTTTTTTCAACTCTGAAACATCAAGAATAGCCTATGAAATCCACGGAATTCAACAGAACAAGTTAAGGTTTTGAATTTTCTTATATATTCTGTCAATTGCTTTTGCATTCTATCAGTCGAAGACGCTATTATTAACGCTAATTCTAACGATAATTACAAAACACAATCATTGATAATTCATTGAATACTAGCGTAATTTACTACGGGAAAAATACGATATTCATAAATGAAAGACGTATTACATAACGACTTCAGGATAATGTTTAAAAAAGTAAGCAAAACAAATATATTTATTTATAGCAATTATTTAATAAAATATCCTTCGATAATTCTTTTTAATAAAAATAAATTAGCCATTCTTTATGCTGGAAATTACAATGATAAAAACGTAGAAAAGAATCATATTATGAAAAAGCACAGAATATAGGAGATATATGATATTCACGTAACGAATATAAGAGAAACAGAGAAACCAAAATTCAGTCATCTTTTTCTTGTGTTTTCAAGTATAGAAAGTTGTTATTTCTTGTTTAATGCAATTCAGATGTTCAGTTCTCCAATCAAAGCTATTAAATCTTCTTATCTTTTGTTTGTTTTTTGTTTTTGTTTTATTCTTTTTTATTTTAAATATATAATTCAGTCGCCTTCCCTCGCGTTCAAAGCAAAAACCATTGGACTACAAAATGAATGCAAACGCCGCAAGAAAGAGAATGGCCAATATTTTTAAGTTCTTTTGTTCTATCAGAAAAAAAAAGAGTAGAAAGAGATTTTTTCTCTGTTTTTGCTTTGGAATTACAGTCTCTGAAGTTTTCGGTTGTTAGTTTTTTGGAAGCTGACCAATAAAATCAAAGAATGAAGAGAAAAAGGAGGCGAGGGAAAGAGGGTCCTTCTTCAAGCCAGAAGAAATAGAACGACTATGAGAGAAAGGGAAAAGTGGTTTGTATTTGCGGGTGGAAAAGTTTCCTCCTTTGAAAGACGACGGAAAATGGGATTGAGAGGCCAGAGTCCTTTTATTGACTTTGCCTCGAGCGACCAGTCAGCAGGAAAGGCCTCTTGCAATTCATAATTAGGCAGTCCGAGTAAACAAAAGGCTTTCGCCAAAGCATTTGAATTGACCAGACCATTGGACAGAGATGCCTCTACTCGCTGAGAATACTAAACAGAGATTTGACTGAGTTGATTACATAAGGAAAAAGATCAGGGGCACAGAGGGTAAAGGGTAGAACCCCAATTAAAGAACAACGTTCGCTGAGCTGACGTCACATCATTTTTTTTTTATCGATTCTTCGAACCTTGCTTTGGAAGTGGGGTTTCTTCTATTTAGACTCCTCGGATGCATTCACCCAATCTGAAATGCGGGCTCAAATCCCGCCGTTTGATATGTAATTTCCTAAGCTAAATAAGTAGACTAATGTTATTGAAACTATATTTTTAGGATTCTTTATTTCTGAACAGTTAAGGGCATTTGATAGATAATACATGTTATTTCTTTAGAATACTTTTCATTTACTCTGTCTTTTTCAAAAGATTTAATATAAACTTAATACTCCGTATTTAATTTATTTATGTAGGCCTATAATAAAAAAAATTACAGCAATAGTTGAACTGTCTTCCACAAAATTAGTATAGCATGAATAATACTAATCAAAATTACTATCGTAAAATGTAAAATTTCTAATCGTTGTTAAATTTTTAAACCAAGCAACATAAAATAATGAATAGTTTTATTTTAATTTTTTAAGTTTAAATGATAATAGATATCAATCATATTCGCAATCTAAAGCCCTTTTCTTTGATATGTACCAGTGTAGCAGGACTAAAGAGCAAAGTGGTATAGCCCCTTAGTACATATTCTGTTTAGAAGGCCTTATAACAATAGAATACTGATTAGTGAACATCTTACTTTGAATTGTAAAAATTATCAAAGTAAAATATTGCAATAACTTTTACTAAATCTTTACTAAATTTCCGGATTTTTCATTATAATCTTTGTTTATATTACACAAACACCCACCCTCTTATCTGTAAAAGTGAAAGTGAGATAATATTATAAATCACATATTTATTGCCAATTTACTAAATATAAATTACATCTAATAAGAATGAGAATTCCAATATTACATCAAATCATATTGAAATTAAAAACTTACCTATCTTTGATATTACATTAAAATATAAGCGTCGTATCATTTTTATTTCAGTGCTAAGAAAAATGAAATCTCATGTGAAATAAGATAATTACATTTCATAATTATGAAACCGCTCGCAGATTCAATAAGAAACAATTAACAAGAAAGATATACAACTGTAATACTAACTTGGATCAAAATATCTAAATTAAGAACATTTTTTTTGTGAAGTTAAGCTTCCATTGTAACTGATCGAAAATTTCCAGCTTTTTCAGATGGACGATCCTCGATATTGTTCGATATAGGATGATTTAATAACTAATTAAACTTCATAGATGAAACTCGAAAAAGTTTTTCTTTAATTTCAATTAAACATCTAATCCATCTTTATTGTTTTCATTCTTATAAAGGGTGAATTAAGTAATTTGAAGTAATGTTTGTTCCTAAATAATAATAAAAAGAGTTTACTAACGTTTATTAACGTATATTAACGTTTTCAAAATTAATTTGTTTATTCTTTGTGTTTCCTTTTGGTTATTCTTTGTGCTTCGTGAAACGAAGGAGATTAAAATTTCTGTGTATTCTATGCAGGAAGTTCGCGGCATTATATTCAGGAAAAAAATAGGTAAAGTTTGCCTTCAACGAATTCAGACCATACAGGTAAAACCTGTGTTGATATAATTTTTAGACCATTCAAACTCTGAATAATAGTTTCATAATTATAAAATCTTAATTTTGAAAGTTATCATGGGATGGTAAACGGACAAGCTTTCTAATATAAAAAGTAGATTCCAATATCTTTCTATTAATACAAAATATTAATGTAGTACTCAGTTTTGACTTTGAATTAAGTTCTGGCAATAAAGTCATAGAATATTAATCTATGAAAACCATATTCAGCGAGCATTATAATTATACGTTATAATCATGTTTAATTTATGGTTGACGTTGTTGTTTAAATTTAATTTATAATTGTGATAATAATTCACTCATAAATTTAGTTCTTTTGACATCCTCTAATGTTTATTCACTATAGTTAAGATGATAATGAAGAGATAATATTCGTTTTAATTATTTTTAGAAAAAATCATTAACATGATTAGAATAACTTGGCTATTAAAGATGAATTGTAATATCTCAGAATATTTTAAGTTAAATAAGAAAATAGTTTTCATCATTAGAGAATCGATTATTGTCACAAAGCCATCATCAATCGATAGATAGGTCAGTGTTCATTGAGAAATCCTCCTCAATAATGAACATGTTA
Organism: Thereuonema tuberculata; assembly: GCA_023159025.1. Lineage (NCBI taxonomy): Eukaryota > Metazoa > Arthropoda > Chilopoda > Scutigeromorpha > Scutigeridae > Thereuonema > Thereuonema tuberculata. The sequence continues at coordinate 128,420,354 of JAFIDM010012231.1, read as the reverse complement.
TTTACGAAGACATTGGAGATGACTGCTTTCAATTCTTCCGCTTTATGCTTCAACATATAATTCTCTTGTTTTTCATTAATGATCATACATTACATGTCGTCAGAACCAAGAGACTAATAACTTAAAGCTCTTGATCGGCCAGTGCAAACAAACTGACCCCATCTCTAATTGAAATTAGGAATCTACTGGTACTCCATCTGTGTCGAAATGTCATGTAATGGAAGAGATCGTCCTACAAATTAGTTGATGTTTACAGAAAACCATGAAATGGCATATTTTATTAATAATACGCTGTTTGTGGCCAGTGCCTGTTCGAGCTTTCTCTTGTTTTCTATTTGTTTCTTGATTGCTCTATTTTATTAAAATATCAAGTGGAAATCTCATGAATTTCAGACATTTTAGGACTTTGTTTAATAAGAGCTTTTTATTTTGATAGTTTTTATAGTTCGAAATAATATCGGAAGCTTATGGATTGTGGTAAAGACTGACCTAAAAAAATAATTAATTTTTTCTTGATAAGTGAATTGTAGATTCAAGTTTTGAAGTCTGTTTGAAGAGTGGTAATGTAAATGCTAACTTTTAATTGACTGTCTGCAACTCACTTTTGCAATTCATTCCTTTTTTTTGGAATTATCTTTAAAAAAATTAATGATTTGAAAAGAAAAAGAAAAAATGAAAGAAAAACAATTGTGAGAAAAAAAAAAGCAATTAAGTTTTTCTTATCATTGACGTAGTTTTACGGCAATGGTAATGTCATCGAATGTCATTTTTCTGGAATATAACCAAACAGTGAGATCTACTAAAAAAAAGAGGAAGGCCTTCCCACGGGGACATGGTTATCAAGAAACTTTCCCTCCTTTTCAATATCGTACATTACAAAGATTAGTTTTCGTGTGTCGAACGAATGTGTCGCTGGCAGGCTGCGATGCACATTCCCATGACGGCATCCAAGTTATAGATGCAATAAAGGGTTTTATGCCGAGCATTCGGAACGATCTTTCTTCTTTTTTTTTCTTCTTTTCTTTATTTTCCTCGAACAGAACTTTTGGGATATATCTGTGTTCGCAGCGGAAGCCCAGGAGCTCGCACGTGCACACTCCCTAAGGGGTTGGCTTCCCTTCTTGAGCAAAGGATTCCCAGAAATGATCAAGGGAAAAAAACGTTAAGTTCAACAAGATACAAGTGAGGAAATGGCAAATAGAAACGAAAAGCCTATAAAGCACATACACAATTCAGGTGATCCAGTGTCGTAAACGGCAATCGTTCATCTAGTTTTCTGAATGACTTGGATGTTTATGTTTTTCCTGAATTGTAAAATGGTTAGTCGTTGAATCTATTTCTGTTCGGTTTTGCTGTATCTTAATAGGATGAATTTTTCTGTGGAAACGAAAGTAGTCTTTTTACGATTGGGGCAACTGCGTTCGATCAATTGGCAAAGCAGCACAAGTCTTTGAAGGAAGTTTGCTAGGGTGAAGAAAAAGCTCATTCTGAGATCGTAACATCAAAGAAAGAATAGAAGTAAAACAACGACGAAGAATTCTACTTCTTTTAATTACTAAGTATAACATCATATTAAGTATAACATTATATTATTCTAGTTATTTGTAGCTTTTACAACAGTTGCATAGAAAAGGGCTTTTCTTTTTTAAATAGAAAGAAAGATCAGGCTAACTATAAGATTTCATGAATCTGTGGCACTTCTTAAGTAATGAAATACTATATTTAGTGGAGAATTCGAGAAAGGACTAATAATTTACAGTGTATCTTCTTAAAAGTCAGTAGATTGTATAATGCTACATATGGTGAATGTGAGTAACTGGAAATCGATCATCTGGACCGAAGTCTGTTATGGAACCTCACGGAAAGAAATACAGAAGGAAGAGATGACAAAGAAAGAATAGTAGAAGTAGTGCAGGGGAAATGGAAGAACCCCGAGAAAACATTCCCAGCGCTGAAAGTCCACCACGAAACACACATGAGGACCGAAACCCGGTACTCGAAGATGAGAGGTCTAAGTGAATAGGTTAGTCTCTCGGGTTATTTACAAACTCTAAAAGGAAATCGTTACAGTAGTAACCTCTAAGTTGGCTAGTCCGTTTTTTCAGATTGGTTAGTAATGATACTGATGTAAGCTTCTTTCTGTTAAGATTACTGTAACAGTTCATTTTAATCAGTGCTATTCTGTGTTATGGTGCCATAATAGAAGGAAAGCATCAATGTCATTTTTAGCCATACAACAATGTTTTTTTTAGAAATCTGGGACGGACTGTAGCATCGTCATCATACAAAGAAATCAAAACCATTGAACTGGACTTCCATTGAACTTAAGGACCTTGTCTCATTCAACCTACCTTCAAAGGTATAGAGCATTGTATTTTCATATATTAATTCTTCCCAAGACAGAATAATAAATACTCCGTACATTTAATTCTGACTTTTTATGGACGTTTTATTCTCTCCAGATAAATTAACATTGAGAATAAGTCAGTAAAATGAATTTCGCCTTTTTTTAAAATGGTAATTCATCAATCTCTTCTGACATTAATCGTGAGGAAAGATAAGAGGCCTTAAATTGTAGTTTGTCTAATGGTTTATGAGTTGCCATAAAAGCCAATCTCTTGAAGTCTTTATTATATGGAATGCTTCTAACAATTATCCTAAGGCTGAAAGATTTTCAGAAAAAGTTGCCTGAATCTTTTATCTAGAGTTTCAGTATTAAAGGTCATTAGGAGCACCTTAGGGAATGTTGGTCCTCTTTTTTACATATTCTTTAATACCTACGCAATCAGTCTATGTATAGGCTAAAAATTTACGACTTTTTGTTTTAAGAATTTGTTGTTTGTTCCTCTTTCACTGTCCTGCACCGTTTTCTTGAATCAGACAAACAGACAATCAATATTTCTTTTCTTCTTATTTAATACTAATTCGTATCTTGCTTCATCAACAAAAACGACTGCTTCGAACATTTTCTGTATTTACATTTTCAATTATAGTTGAAATTTTAATATTAGACATGGATTTATCAATATTGACGTTTATTTACAAATAAATTAATAAATATTTAAGTTTAAAAGCTTAAGTATTTAATATTTAATTATTAACTACTTTAGTAAGTTTTAATAAGTTTTCGTAAGTTTCAACTTTTCTAAATGCTTTTCGAGATTTATTATATGGAACAACTGTAGATCAAAACATTTATAACTAGTGAATATAATTTTGTGCTAAAGCATAAATTTAAGGGCGACCCATAATAATACAAAATTTAAAAATAATAATAATAAAGGAAGTACCTTAACATAAGGAAAAATAAAAAAAATGTTAGGAAAAAAAATAAAAAAGTTAGAAAAATAATAAAAACAAAAACACATAAAAGAAACGCGAACATTGAGAAAAAAAAATTAAGAAAAAAAACAAAGTAGATGTACGGATTCGAACCAACAACCTTTAGCATATGATTCCCAGACTTTAAGCATCAAGCTACAGCTGATAACTGAATTCAGATGGTTGCACTTCTAATATTAAAGCTAATAGCAGAAATCCAACGAAAACCATGCCAAATATCTCGAAACCCCTGAAAACACCCCATTCCTACGATGTTTGGGCCTCTGAACTCGATGGTGAAACCTTCCGTTCGGAAGTTCTTAGGGATAGACAGACCGGACGGACGGACAGGACAAATGCAATAGCTACCGATTTTGGTCATTATCACAATAGTTCCAAATGGGTCGCTAAAAATCCTTAAACATAATCCTTAAACATTATCTATTAAGTAACATATATTACACAAAATTATGTTTAGAATTATTATTTCGACAGTTGGAAATATATTGATTTCTTTAGTCTTCCATTGGCTAGTAAAAAATTTTTTGTTCGAAAAGTTAGTTAGCTGTAATAGGGTTAAAGCAGAAAATGTCACAGAAGCTATAACCCTCCACAGCACATTTTCAATTCTCTATTAGTGACAGTGGGCAACTGCGGTGATTTATCATCCATAAGGAGAACACAATTAACCTCCTAATCTATTACAATTTTCTGCCATTTCATAAATTAAATTTGCTATTACATTTTATTTTCTATTTTGAAGTTTATGGTCAAGAAATTACAAAGCTCCATTGAATTAAGTTAGTAAAGGACTTTAAGAGATAAATTCTCTTAAATATTCTGGTAAATAGAATCAAAATTAGAAGCCTCCTCTAATAGCAGTAAATACATAAGGAAACACAATAATGACACATAAACGCTGTAATTTGAATAAAAATATTACGAAACCAACAATCTTAAATAGTAGCAACGTATTTTCTTTTCTTTATAAGTGAACAAAAGATGGTTACTATTAGAGAGTAATAATCTGATTTGAGAGTAGGGAAATTTAAAATATTTTCTATTAAAAAATTCTGTTGTGATTTACTTAGTTTTATCATTTCAATTTTTGTTTTAGGCACCTTTGAAGAAATACTCTTATAAAATCTTCAGGATAGATTTTATATATCTCCATCAAATAGCACATCTTCTATTTGTGCCTTTACCATGCAGGTTTACGAAATTCGGCATGCCAACTATTTGTTAATTTAGAATATTTGAAATTAATTTTCAAATTTGTTTAATTATATCGACGATTTCTAATGAAAATCCATCAGTGGTTTAATTTTAACTTTGTATCGCTATTATGTGTATGGGCCTGTTAGCTGAAGTTGTAACGAGCTTGAAGGATGGTTGATGAATTGGGTTTGATTCTTGGCGGAAGTAAGGATATTTTTCCCTAGGTTAATTCTTCTTCAGAAAGATCCCTTGCTCTCTGTAATTTGGAGACCGGAGGTGACAGACATTGGATTCATTATCCGATCTCAACTTTGTCCCAGTGACCAAGAAACGTTGGGAGAATTACCTACAGTGCTACCATTGAATATATGGCCTATCTACAAGAACTGCACATTTAATAAAAATAAATTTTATCTATATCAAATATCAAAAATAGCTCAGTGAATTTGTGTTTTGTTTAGTTATGTGCGTTCTTTGTTTTATTTTACTGTAAATTTTATCTAATTTAATACAAGGCTTCAAGCATCAGCAACTGCAATTATTATCTTTTTTTGCGAAACTTGAATGAAACCTATTAATAGTTAAAACGACTTTTTTCAATATTATGTTTCCGATAAATTTATTACTTTTCAGAGATATAGCTTGTCTTCCTCTCTTAAGTCTAGTTATCTTTTATTTAATGCCAACTGTGTCGCCAATAATAACCTCCTTTGAAGTCTTTCAAAGCTGCATTTTACCGTATGAGTTTTGTAGGGTCTTGATTAGTTGGTAGGGGTGTATTTGTAATAAGTTTCAAGAGAAAAAAAATAGACATATTGGAAAAATCAGTCCAGTGTGATTGGCTGCAGGAGAAGTAGCTGTGGTGCTTCTCAAATATCATTAATAAGTTTCTTTGCGGCGACGAAAAGTGAAGATCTTGGCTCTTGGGAGAAACGACAATGTTAGCAGTGGTCTGAAAAAAAAAATAGATTCATCTCATGATCCATTATTAGTAAGGGGAGGTGGAAGGGGCTGCGTTCGTGATGGAGAGTATCGGAACAGAGCAGCTCTGTCAAGTGCTACTTGTTTCGTCTCCAGAAACCCATTAAGAGCAGCACTGGAGGCAAACCTCATCAGAATAGAAGAGCACATTTCCAAACAGGATGTTACGCGAACGTAGCAGAGAAATATGATGTGATAGAATCCAGGCTTTCAAACAATTACAGAGAAGAAGAATTGCAAAGAAAAACAAGAACACGAATTTTTCCAATCATAAGCGATATATTCTGTCTGTCACTAAAATTTATTACTTACATAAAAACTCTATCAACATTATTGTCAATCTTTTTCAAGGGATATATGAAAAATTTATCATGAATATTATTGAACCTTTCTGAATAGTGAATTAGTTTAGTGTCTGAAATACATGAATTGAATCAGTTTTAGAATCCAATACATTAGGAAAAGAAAAAATTTCAAAATGTTATACTTCCGTGAATTATTTGTAGTTCTTTGATGTATTCACGGATTCATTAAAAGTATATTCTCAAAAACTACATAACATCATTCGTATAATTCACCAGTAGAAGCTAAAGCCTTAAATTCTTAAATTTAATCTCGGAATAAACTATATAGACACTTTGAGAAATTCAGAATCAAAACTGTGATATGCTTTAGCATTCTGTTCTAAAGTATTTTCTGTAAGGAGAGTTTTATTTAAAAGAAAATAGAAAAAAAAATTAACGATGAATTTTTTTACGTTATTCAAAAAAGTTTAGTTTATTTCCTTAATTTATCTGAAATAACTAAATTACAATTTCTTACCTAAAACCTGTAATATGGCATTCACTTTCTGAAATTCAAATAATGAATTAATCGTGATTCCTATTAGTAGGGTAATATGTATATTTACATTTGTTTTGCATCTGTTATAAAACTAAAACATTCCTTCGAAATTGATACAATACATTGTGTTTGTATTCCAAGCAATCGTTAATTCTAACATTACATTAACATTAACTTATTGCTACTCAATCAAAGTTTGTCTTATCATTTCTTTTTATGAAGTAAATCGTTGAAACTACGAAATCATTTACATGCCACCATGATCATGATCCTGTGGAAGAAATTTGCCTATAACTATATCTAAAACAGTATTCAATAACTGTGATATTTTTAAATAAAAAGATTGTTTTTCCTTGGTCAAAGCGACATTCTGAAAATAAGCTATATTATAAACAATATGATTATTTAAAAAATAGCAAGATATTTTTTTCCTGAATTTAAACAAGAAATTAACGAACTTAACGTCTACTTTTCTTACAACTACTTACTTTTTTTATTTTTATTTTTCCTTTGTTTACTTATTTAAAGAGATGAAAACGACAAAAGTGGAAAATACCCATTAACTTTCAAATTGTAAATTTTGATATAAAGATTAAAAATTTCCATTTTTTTGAACGAATTAATTCATTCCGCATTACTTATCTACATTGTTTACATCCGCATATTTTTCCTTTTTTTAAAAAAGTGGTCAAATTAATGAATTACGATCAGATTAATATCTATTATTAGGTCGCATTCTAACTCTTGCATGGTAATTTCTGTCTCGTAACCTTTCTCGGTAATGACCTAATACAGAAAAAAAAGAATTTAAAATATGCCTGCAAAGTTTCAAAAAGAGATTCAAAAATTAGTAGAAACAAACCCACACATACACTCAATCGTTCTGATTTGATGAGTCTGACTATCCTAACAGCCTAACGTTCCTCAGTGTAGTTCATTGTGTAGATACTTGAGGTTCTTGTTATCTTCATATCATGGAAGTTTAATTACTAAAAATGGAAAAAGTAGGACGGAAATTTTGAGTAGAATAGCCCAAGCCAAAAAAAGCATTTTGGATAGAAAAAAGGTCTTCTTGCGGCTAAAATTATCAACATCAAGACTAAGAAAAGTTTTATCAAGACTAATGGAATGGAACCTTCTATGGATGTAAAACCTGGACTACGGGAGAGAAGCTTTTGAAATATGGTGCCTTAAAACAATATTAAAAATTAAATGGATAGATCGAGTTAGAAACGACGAAGTACTAAAGAAGGCGAAAGAGAAACGGAAATTCTGGAAGACTATCCAAAAGAGGCGACTTACCATGATAGTTACATAGTAACTAAAACTATTTTGGAGAAGGATTTAAAAGGGAAAGTTGAAGGATGAGCTACATGACGATTGCACAGTTACGAAAGAGTGAATCAGTCATTTACTGCAGATCACAATCTAACTGCAAAAGGTAGGAAGACATCTGCAAATTACATTACGGATAAGTCGAGATAGGGACAAATACTGAATAAACGACTTAAAAGATATTTTAGATATATGTAACTCATGTGTAAACTTTAATTTTTATTAATTTTTTTTAAATTTAATTTAAGCAAATACTTTGTCAAAAATTGCAAGATAGGATTAATGTGTTGAAGTCGTCAGCTATTAAGTGACAATCTCTGTAAGTCGATCTGATTATGTGAAGAGCAATTTTTATTATAGTTTCCTCATTCAGTAGAAAAAAGAAAATAGAAACGATGACGCCATCCTTTTGAATATTAAATTAGTGATAAATAAAAAAAAATAAGGAATCAATATTAATTTTTTTTTTTTTTGAATATTAGAAAAAATACATTACTGTTTAGTAAAAGTGCAACGCAACAATTTATTTTTTTGTTGTTGTTCGTTTTAGTGTTAAATATTATCTTTTGGAAAACGTGAAGGTTAAAAAGATGATATACCTTACAAAGGTATAGTTGACAATATCGAGTTGTCTGAAATACTCAATATCCCTCTCAAAATGCATACTATCTACAGTCATTTAAGGAGCAGAGGATTTGATTAGAAGTATCAGCATGTTATTCCTAGTGTAGCCAACAAATGTCCTCGAATAAGCACACGGTCAGCGTCTGGTATATTACTGTTCTCTTTTCTATAATAATACCTGAGATTTTGCTACGTGGTTGGCCAAAGCTATTCGGAGAAAATGGCAGTCCTCACGTCGATAAGAGAACCTGCACACGGCTTTCCCACTAAAAACAGCACAAGTAATATTAATATTGCTATACGTGTAGCAGTATTCACATTGAAGTTAATAATAGGCTACTATTTATTAATATACCATCTTTCCGGAGATTCCGGAATTCGACAGCCCTCAATGTAGAAAACTCCTCATGCATATAATCTAGTCTTTTACCGCAGTATGGTATGGTTATCACTGAAACTGCTACACCACTCAAAGGCAGACCTGTAACAAGATGGTCTTCGGCTATTGTTTGCTATCGAAAGTAAACTACACATTTGTGCTATTATTAGAATCTTTTTCTTCTCCAATCATTCAATCATTCATGAAGCTTTCGTCAAATCGGTCCAGTTTAATAATTCGGTCTGATATCGCACTTTCAATAAACAGTAGTGTATAATTATTGGCATAAATTTCGGTACTGATGACATTATTATTAACAACAATCCTTCAGTGAAATTCCCGCAATACAAATTTCATATTATTGGAATATTTCTGATCATTAATAATTTACATTACAGAGACAGACTACAAACGTTTCATTGTTGTAAACAGTATTACAAACAGTTGTAAATCAACAAATATGGCAACAAACGTATATCTTAAAACCACACGAAATCATGTTCGAATGATTTGCAATAAAATTGAATTACAGTAGATTCCGTGAATAAATTTTCCAGTTCTTTAATATTCAAGACAGAGATATACATTCGTAAGTTTTGGCCGATATTTTTCCATTTTATTTATTATTCATTTCCCAAAATAATAACAATTTGAGAAAATGAGTCCGTGAGTAATAATTTATAAATATTTTTCTAGGAAATTTAAGCTATAATTTCATTTACATCGTTTATTGTAATGATAAGCAATTTTTCAACAAAGTCGATTTCTTCTTCCATAAAGAGACACAAACAACATAAACTTCTACAACCAATAATTTCAATATTTCTGTTTTTTCCTCAAAAACTTTCTTCAGGAAAGATTACATAAAACCAGAAGAGAAACCATCATTCTCCTTCTTAATAACCAACAAAATTTGAAATAAACAACCATGAACGTGAAAATAAACAAACATGAACTTAAACAATCCTAAACGTGAAAATACAACATAAACATTTTTATATAAACAAACAAGAAAGAAACTCCTAAACAATCAACAACTAAAATTGAACGAATTAAACAAAATAAACTTAAATATACACCAAACAAACGGACAAAAAATTAAGCTTACATTGACTTTAGTTTAGCTTTTAATGTGTTGTTTTTCTCCATACATTTTTTAAAAAGACCAAATGAAATTTCATTCACTTTCTTCTCTTTGTTCATACACTTACTCAAGTTAATAAAACAAGATTTTTTTGTCTCATCTTGAGACTCGTAAATAATGTTAACTAAAGGGTCAGGATTGTGGTTAAACATAAGAACATGGTCTGCCAAATCTGATATACCTTTTCTTTTCTTTCTAAAGGCTCTAACATATTCATCTACGCGCTCTTCGAGCGATCTTCCTGTACTCCCTATAAAAATTTCTCCACATTCCCTACATTGTAATACATAAATAACCCCCATTTTTTACAATATATTACATTCATCCTTACTTTTAATCTTTTTCTTTTTGAACAGACTATTACCTTTATAGTAAGCAATTTTAACACTGTTTTGCACACAAACTTCTCTAATGTTTTTACTGTATTAATATCAATAGGCAATTTTAAAAATTTATAATCATGATATACATCATCTTTATCATTAATCGCAATCATTTTCATTTTGTTTTTAAAAAATTTATTAATAAACCTTTCAGGATATTCATTCATCATTAACTTTTTCTTAAGATCATCTATTTTCATTTTCCATAGTTTAAAGTTTTCAGGATAATCAGTTAATCTTTTTAAATTATTCCAAATTATGGCTTTTTTGTGTAAAGTCATGATTGGAATTGAAGTTTAAAATATGCTTACTTTGGTAAATTTTCTGGAAATGTTCCTAACTTAAAGTATTATCCTTATTTACAAGTAACACATCTATATGTTAGTTATCACAGTTATGATAACCTAAAGAAATATAAAGATAGTTTCTGAATCTCAAGAAATAAAAACTAAGTACTGTTTGTAGTTGAGAAATAACATCTTTTATATAAAAATATAAATACATTAAAACATTCAAAACGCCTTATGGTTGCTATCATTTAGTTTGAGATGTAAGGAAATAACGAAAAATCTTATCAAGCCTAGACGTTGAGGTTAATAAATGAGTTATTTAACATACAAATAAAACAAATCAGTTAATAAGTAGAAATGATACTTAAAAAAATAATTATTATGATACGAGGAATTACAGTAATAAATAACATTGAAGTATTTTTTTTTATGTTAAATTCACTAAATTTTTAAAATACAGTAAATTCCCGATGGGTGGCGCTGCAACCACGGATAAGCGAATTCCGCGGATAATCCGAAATAGGACGAAAAAGGACGAAAATCAACACAAAATGTTTTTAACAAGTTTTTTTTTTTACTTAAAAATGTCAGTACATACATTATAACCAATTATTTTATTTTATTTTACTTTATTTTTTGTTGTTGTTAAAATCGGCTAATTGTTTTTGTTTTTTCGTGTCGAAACACGAAAACCCTATACTTGGACGTCGCTAAATGTGCCTCTTTTATTGTTTACCTTATTCTAGATTTTAAAAAATGTTTGTTGATTCCGTAATTTATTGTGCAGTAAAAAAAATGGAAATAGGAGAGATCCGCGGATAATCGGGAGTTTATTGTAGTTTAGTTTTCCATTAATAGATTCAATGAGATATTTGGAATGATTAATCCATCAGTAATTGGCACTTCCGTTTGGTAATCTTGCATGACTTGAACTTATTGGTATATCCAAAATCTGCATCTGTTCTACAAAACCTGTTCTACAATTTTCCCTCCAGCCTCTTTAATAATGGAAAACCGTTCAACTGTTTTTTTTTTTTTTTTTTTTTTTGGAACCTATAGATTCAGTATTAATATTAATGCCTGCTTTTTGAAAATTAACAACAATTTTTTTCTTATTGTTAAGAATAAGAAAATTAAGAAAACATACTCGTATTTAATAATTAATTTTTTTAGCCTTCAATAAAACATATCAGAATTTCTTCTTAGAATTGAATTAGTTTCATTTTTAAAAGATATACGTAAATCTAAACATTTTTTTCAGTTTCCAACAACATTGAATCAATAAGAATCGATTGATTAACAGCGATTAACATAAATTTACTTGTTTACAATGTGGTTGGATTTGGTTTTTTAATTCTTCATTTTGATTGTCTATGTGAATGAATTAAGGGGAATACTTAACTTAAGAATATTTAAAGAAAATGGAATTTGTTTTCATTTGATTTCGTTTTTTTAAGCCCTTGTCCATTTTACAAGATGATTCAAATTAAAGTATCCGAACTTACAAGGTGATTCTAATTAGTATGTATCCGGAGTAAACTGTAGAGAGAACAAGTGGGTATGAACCTCAGACATGGGCTGTATACATTCCGGATTATGGGAAAAAGATTTCTGCAATAAAAAAATTAGTTCAAAAAATGACCGACAGGGGGGAATAAGGCGCTACCGAGGTACCAATTACAGTAGTATGATCTGGATCAATATTAACGGGAAAAGAACCATAAACAACGGCATACCAAGTGTTATCAAACGATTTTTACTCGTTCATTCCATATATTATGTTTAACTAGTTATTAGCACCGAGCTGACTGAGGCTGCAGTGAACTGTCAAGGATAATCTGAGGCAATGTTCAATGCGTTGGCCATTCTACAGAGCCAAAGCTGACACCGAATGACACTGGAAATAGGTTGTTAAGTTAGGTATCAAGAGTGGAAAGACGAACAAAACAAGTGTTTGTCGATTGTGGTCAATAAGGGAAAAGTACAAAGATAACGATTTGCTAATCCGATCCCTAAGAGAGGCCCATTTGAAAAGTACACCCGCTACTCCTTGCATATACAGCTTAGGTTTTATCTGTTCTTTGCTCCATTAATAACAAATTTTCTGTTGGCATTTAGGCGGAGTTAAATTGACAGAACAGTGATGGAGGTACTGTGAATCGGTAAATCTAATGAAGGAATCATGGTTTTATTTACTGATGGCAGTCAAACACACCGAAATACACTGCATCGGATAATGCATTAGATGCCGTATTTTTGGAGCTGTTAATAACCGCAGATGCTCAGCAAACTTAATGAAATAAAGTAATGTAGAATATTTAATAGTGTAATGAAGAATTAAGTTGCCCTGAAAAGATAAGAAGTTACAGAAAATCAAAGTTGAAGAGCAATCATTACAAAAAAATCATTTTACAGGGTGTTACAGAAATAATGGTACTATTTGATAAGGATGTTGTATGAGAATGGTGGCGAGCACAGGAAAATAAGAGACATGGATGGACAGAGGAAGCATTCAAGTTTTATCTTTTACCTTACAGATATTCAATATGTCCTCCTTTTGTCATTCGGCAGACATCCAACCAATAATTATTATAGACAGCATTAATGCAGACATCTGTTTCATCGAGTGTGGCAGGAACTTTCGGTTGGACGTCGGCCGAGTGATCAAAGGCGAACATATTGAATATCTTTAAGGTAACAAATAAAACTTGAATACTTCCTCTGTCCATCCGTGCCTCTTATTTTACAGTACCCGTACCATTCTCAAATAACATCGTTTTCAAATAGTACCATTTTTTTTGAAAGACCCTGTACATAATTACCAACAATGAAAATGAAATTGGTCATCTTTACAGGAAATGAGCAACACAGTACTACTTTTTTTACATCGCGAGCATCTAATGGAGTCGACCGTGTTGCAATCAGTACAAATTATTGACCTGATTTCTAATTTAAAAAAGCAGAAATTCATTGGAGTCTTTTCACTCCAAGATCGCTTATCAATGATTAGTAACGAGATTTGTATACTGTATTTGTGAATTGTTGAATTGGTGAATTGCTGTGAATTGTTTTGTATAAAACACTGGAATTATATGTTATTTTAGCTTGACTTCTCATGATTTTAGGCAGCTATAACAGGAGAAAGAAAGCTGAAAATATCAAATGATTTCGGAAAAAGGATTTCTATAGCGAGAGATTTTTCAGATGACATCTTCAGTATCCTGCATGGTTCGTAGAAAGCTATTGAAGACCTACAACTTTTTTATTTTTTTTATAATTACAAAACGTACATTCAAGGTATATGTTGTCAACTATTATTTGTTTCAATGTGCAAAGTTTTATCAAATAGGAGGGGGAGGAGCTTTCTGTAAGTTCTTTTTAAGATATCCTGATGTTTTCTGAGAAGCTTGCTCTGTGCTTCGTTTATAATTATTATAAACTGTAGTATGACAGATAATGTAATGGAGGATCAGGAACTTCTAAAAGACATTTTAGCCTTCCCAACACGATATTGTATTTTGCAAGTGCTCGATCGGCATTGTCGCATGAAGATAATAGCTTGAAGGCACCGTCAACAGCGATGATATCGCTGTTGACAACGGCATTTGGGATGCCACACAGCCCCAGACGAATGGCTTCCACATAAATAACCATTCTCACTTTCTGAGATACTTTTAGTGACACTTTAGCTATCGGGACGTTTATGATTTATTCCCTTACACAAGTATGAAACGCTTAGAAAAATCAACATAACTTTATTTAGTATTAATGAAACGAATGTAAACGATCTCTAGTAAAATATTTAAGAAAAGTTTGTTTCTCTCACTACATTTCAAATTTACAAAAGCTACGACCATAAAACTTATATTTAATGCTAATGAGATTTTTATTGGCTTGATAACGTCGCCTACTGTATATCAGTACGATTTACAAAAGAATGGAAGACGAGTTACAGTCAGATATTAGTCGGAGTAAAAAGTATTAATAAAAGTGAAATTTGTTATATTTTCTTTCCTAGCACGCGGAGAGATTACTCCGCTTCACATGAAATCAACGGAATAAAACCAACATAATTTGAGACGTTAAGAAAAACTTTTCATGATATAAGTATTCGCCTGAACAACTCCAAATGTATTTTCTAGGTTTTAATTAGATTTTATTTAGGTTGAATTAGGTTTTAATGTCTATTTAGACATTGAAAAAAAAATGTTTTTCAAGTAACTTCTTGTGGTATTATTTTGACATTAAATTTTATGGGCATGAGATTTACAAGTCAGTAGGGAAGTTGTCACTCAGATACGGTGCCTTGTTCCCATTGCTGAAATTTATCGGTAGATCTTACACTGGAAAGTGTTACACTAAAATTGATGTTGTACAAAGATATTTAGCTCCACCTTGTCCATTGTTAGAGAAACGTCTGTGTAGAAGATTTAAAATACAGTGGTATTTAAGTACTCTATTTTTATTAATTAATAACTTTTCTAATAAAATGATGTATTGGACAAAATTAAGGCACTTCGGTACGATGATTACGCATTAAAATGGAAACAACTTTATCTTAAGATTGTAGTTGACTCAATATTTACATTCCGCTAAAAATAATAAAAGTGCTTTTCGGATAAATTGAGAATAGCTTCAATATATCACTCTATTTCTAAAGCACCTTTTGTGCTTGTTCGCGGCTTGTTTCTCTCAATTGATACTGTACTGCTTTTATTGTGCACTATCAGAATAAAAATGCGTCACTACACTGTTGTCCATGAATATTTCGTTAATCCAATAGGATTTCAGGCCAAAGACCCTAGACTAAGTCTTTAACTAGGAAAAAGCAAAAGAAACACAAATTGAAATAGTGGTTTTAGTTTGGTCGTGTAAATTGCTGCTCAGGTCGGTTATCAAAGGAGGAGGTTACGAGCCATGCCTCAAATTGGACATGAAAACGGCATGGAGAAGAACTAAATGGAATTCATTTGGAAGAAGAGGACTGGTGGAAGTACACGACGCCGAGGAGAGAATAATAAAAGGACACGTTGCAATTTCTTGTAGAGGCTTGCGTGGGAAGAGAGAAACCCATTGAGCAGTGGTGGTTTAACTAATTAAAACGTCTCTCGTCGTGTTCAAAGCGAGTCGGAACACGACGTAAATAGTGGGTGTCTCAAGGAATGCCGAATGGGAGGGAACTGCAAGGTAGACGACTTATTCGTGGCTGAAAGATGTCTTATATATTGACAGCAACTACTGAATGCGCACAAAAGCACTCTTCGCCATTTCCTAGTTGTAGTGAAAGCGGATGTAGTCTTTTGTTCAGTGATCTAAGCCTGTTACAAAACCTGTAACTACAAATTTAGCTGTTTTTCCTTTTAGTTAAGCTCTAATTTTTGTATCCCTTACAGTTCCTTCTGTGTTTTTACAGATGATGAACAGTAACAGAAGTTGGAATACGTGCGATACTCACTCATTAATCTGAAGAACCATGAATTAATCTATAGTTATTACATTAGATGACTAAAAAAAAAGAAATTCAGAAAAAAAAGTTCCATCATTTTTTTCTTTCGTAAAGAGAAAAACTGGAAATTCCGATGAAATTTTCGGGGATTTTATTTCTGCAGTTTCTTTTTTTATTAGAATAAATAGTTTTATTCCTTATTCTACGGTTTTGGATTTTCAGATATTAATACTTTTTACTATTGAAAAGTCATTTTTCTCAAGAACAAACAAGTTAGCTGGAACCAGTAAAGGCGAAAGCCAAAGGAAAGATAATACAGGACGAAATAAGGCCATACATGGACGTTGTTCTATTGAATTCGAAGAATTATTATCAGATTACGATTAAGGTTTTGGTCCTAATAAAGAAACAGGTTTAAATTCGAATGACGTACAAAACATCGGTGTTTGAAAACAGCGAGGAGATAATAGGGATCAAAGGTTATTAACAGTTTTTTTTTATTATTACGAAAAATCTCTTATTAATCTAAATTTACTTGGAATTATCAAGTAGATAAGGAAACACTCAAATCTTTTTCATTAGTATTATTGCTGTTAATGTAATACTGATGATGTTAAAATGTTAAAATTGATGTTACTTAATAAAGAAAAAACAGAGATATTACTTTGTTATCAATTATTAATTTAGAAGCAGCTAATGAAGTAAATATTCTAAATATGATTATAAAAATCTCATTTTTATTAATTTAATGTAATGGTAATACCGTAATTGAGGAAAAAT
Source organism: Thereuonema tuberculata (assembly GCA_023159025.1). Classification (NCBI taxonomy): domain Eukaryota; kingdom Metazoa; phylum Arthropoda; class Chilopoda; order Scutigeromorpha; family Scutigeridae; genus Thereuonema; species Thereuonema tuberculata. Next base: position 128,403,610 of record JAFIDM010012231.1, on the reverse strand, counting down.
AAATGAAAACATTTGAATTTAAAAGAACTTTCTGGTCGTACTCGCTGCTGTCCTTAATAATTAAAATTAGGATAGCTTAAAGGCACGAGCATTTATTTTTTTTAATAAAAGAATACATTCGTCATTTCTTTGAATAGTTGTAACTTTTCAGCTTACAAAGAAGCTTTATTAATTTCCCACTCTTATAAGTTCGAAGTTTTGCAGCGAGAATATCTAATTGCTTAGAGTTGCCAAAGGATAAAAATAAGAGCAAAGAAAAAAAAAAAAAAGACGTCAGTGGTTTTTTCTTTTTTTTTTTTTTTGCTTAAGGCAACAGGAACAATTATTACTGAAATCCATTTTCTCTGCACCATCGAAATCCAACACAATGCTAACCAAATCCTTTCAGGGAAGAGACCTCGCAGCCATGATAAATGATTCATTGGATGGTGAACCAAAGTACTGTATGTTCTCGCTCACATTGGCCGCCATAGTAATGATGGAGAGCCAACAAAATGTCCCTAATGCACATGGGATTAAGGATTAATTCCTCCTCCTCATCTCAGAGTCAAGATGACGCTAAGCGAACAGGTTACGACGAAATTATGGAGGGAAAAAAAAGGCTTTGCTAAGGAAGTTATTATGAAACTTCTAATTATCTTCATTTATTCTGATTTTGAGAAGATGTTGAAACAATTATTAAAGCTTACTGCTTTAAAACTAGTTAGGAAGAAAGAGAAGAATAAAAGCATTTTAACAAGAATGAGAACCTACACTTTGCATTTACGCAAGATTATAGTGAGTTCCTGGCAATTGGAAGAAATCAAGAATCACTCTCTGACATGTGAAAAACCATAAAACGTTCATTATCCGGAACATGAATTATGCGAAAAAAGCTTTTGCAAGAAAAACTACATAGCGTAACGATAAAAAAATTCTTCTTTCTCATTAGCGACGAATTGAAAGTATCTACATTGCAGCACTGCTATCATTTTCAAAGTAAACTGGGAGTTAATAAGCTTTAACACACATTGAGGAGCATAATTAGAATATGAATTAAGAATTCTTTAACCCGATCTTAGCCCTCTGTAGTACTGTTGCTTTGTATTTAATAAAATAACTATTCGCCTAGAATTTAACATGTGAAAGTGAGTAATACCCATTCATGTAAGAATTTTTAACCAGTAGAACTTGATTTTTTCACTAATTAAGCAGAAAAATTTGTTTTGTAACTAAAGAAAAGAAGAAAGAAGGTTTTTCAATGTCTGTTAGAGTCAATATGTGCAATGAACGTTTTTTGAAAACTTTATCTATTGGGGATTTGTAGGACGAAACATTTTTGAGTTTGTGTCTAAAAGCGCTTCAATAATTGCAATACAGTAAAAATTAAATTCAACACAGTCATGTACAGTTTATCAGGAATCTCTTGAATTCCTAAATCAAGTAGTTGATCAAAGCTGTGGGGGAAAATCTGTAATTAAGAAGGAAGTAACTAAGCAAAAGCAGTTACTAATTTGATAGTATGCTGATTGGGTTACGTTTGCAAATCCTAGTAATGATAGCATACTATGAAAATGTTCAAATGGAAGCCACATGACAGAAGTATAAGCTTTCTTGGTCTCGAATTATAGTATATAATGTAATATAGTTGTAATACATACTTACAGTATAACTTAAATGTGCATAAGTTCATGAAGATACGAGGCTGTCGACAAGTGTAAGCGTCGGTTCGAATTCAGCTTTGTCCCAATGGCAAGAAGAATATATACAGAGTGGCCATAATCAAAGTATCTCTATTCAGAGTTCTCTTTAGCTCCAACTAATAAACTGAATGCCACCAAAATTAGACTATTTCTGATAGGGGAGGGGGGGAGTTTTCCGTAAAAAGAAAAAGATATTTCGAAAATCTGCTAATAGGGTGAAGTATATTACTGTACAAGAAGAAATGCAAGAGTATCAACAAATGAATAACAAGAAGAAAATTTCAAACTTTTATGTTTGCTCTTTAACGTGCTAGAAGAAATGTTGTCAAAGCTCCAAACTCACTAACAGTCACTAATTCTTCTGTACATCCATTCTTCTGGACCAGTAATTGTATTCTAAATACAATGTGCTCAACGGTCGAATGCAAAATCTCGAAAATAATGTTCTCGAAAGGCTATATTTGTCCTTTAAGACAGCCAGGTTAGGAACACCTTTTCGACAGACATTGGCCCTGAGGAAAAGCCTAGCAAAAAATCATAAAGTGTAAGGTCAGGTGAGCTTGGTATATAATTCAGTAAGGTGATGCCGCAACAGCTGCCGTACTGGTGAGTTAACAGGAGAAAGAGTCCCATCTCGCACGAAATTATATCGTTTTGTTCTTTGTCGCAGTTTTGGAATAACGAAACTGTGTAGCATAGAATGATATCTTTTGCTGTAACGGTACAGGCGGCTGCTACTGATAGGTGCAATTTCTCGAGAAAAGAAGACGTTATGATGAAAGTTGAAGTAATACCAAACTTATGGTGCTTCTGAAGCCCATTTTCGGCAGATTTCAGTATTCCCAATCCCGTCGAGATAAAAATGGGCCTCATCTCCTCACAGAATGTTCCGCGGACAGGCAGCATCCACTTCCATTGTGGTCAAAAATATTAGATAAATGACAATAGTTTTTCAGGATCATCTCTCTGGAGCTGCTGTTGGCGGCTGATCTTATAGGAATTATAGTGGGTTAATCTCCGAAGAAGAAGTTTCCACACAATAGAATAAGGGATATTCAATTGCCTCGATACACTTCTTACGTTGCTAGTGTCAACAGCATTATCTCTGGATTGGTCATTTACAGTAGTTTGATGTTTTTCTGCTGAGGTGAAATAGCGTCTTTCCTCTTTTGGGCTTGTCTTGCAAGGATCTAGTTTCCTCAAATTTGTTAATCATCCTTCGAACTGCCGCAGTTAATGAAGGACGTGTACATAAATTCTTACAATGATGAAGTTCACGCTAACGGCTGCATTACACCCTTTAAGATAAAACTTCACAATTAAAACACGTTCAGGCAGAATGAGACGAATTTTTTTACAGTAAACGTACAGAATATGCTTGTGGTATTCGTGCCGTGTCTTTGTAGCTCTCCGCTGCTGGGAAAAAAGCAAATATTCTACTCTCTTGAGTGCAGCACTTTTGTTTTATTTGAAATTAAATGTCAGGCCAATTCAGTTTCTGTCTCAGTTTTTGAAAACAGCAAACATAAAATTTGAAATTTCACGTTAGCTTCGTCTTAATTATTCATTTGTTAATACTTAATTTCCTCAAATGTAGTGCCATATTCACCCTATTGGCAGAGTTTGGAACTAAAATTCATTTTCACGAAATACTCCTCCCCACGGCAGGAATAGTCATTTCATAATTCAGGTAACATCCCGCCTATCAGTTGGAGCTACTGGGAGCTCCGAATAGGGTTACTTTTATAGAACCACCCTATATAAATTCCTGAATTATGTATGTACAGGATGATTAAGATTCCGAAATGTCGAATTTCAGCACAGCATTCTTCAAGTCCTTGCAAGTCAGAAATATAATCTTTTAAACTAAATCTTTTAAAATGTAATCATTACAAAGCGATTTAAACAAAAAAATCCTTTTTTTTTTTGCCTGTTTATAATGTTGCATCGGAAGACCTGAAATTCGGATCTAAGCTTCGGATGGGATTTCCACAAATTGTTTTGGAAAAAAATTACATTAACATATTTTAATTATTTCTTTAACGCTAACTCTCCTGTTCCATGATGTTATAAATTTCCGAATTTTAGGGTTCCATAATTTCAAGTCTGTAAAGTTTTCATTTGTAAAATCATTTGCAATTATTTATTTAAATTTGCTACTTTATTGATGATGATTATATTTGGAATTATATAGATCTGAAACTTGACAGTTAACACATTAAAACAATTGACAACGATTTTGTTAATTTGAATTCGATGTCTATTGACTTTCTGTCTTTTATTTTTTCCTTTCAGAGGACAAGATTAGCAAACTCAAACCTGACTTTTCCGAAGCCTGTTTTTCAATGGGTTATTTTGAGGGGCTAATATAAACAATTATCTTCAAAAATGCACATTAAGAGCAATCAATCAATCTAAAGAAAGATTCAGATTCTAGACGTTTCCACTTTAAAAATATTTCCCTCTATTTCAGTAGTATCAAAACTAAAAATGGCATAAGTTTATTTAAATTATCCCTTATCAAAATTACTTTTTAAGTTAATTTTATCTTTATCTCAAACTAAGAAATTGCGATTACGAGGCGAATTGTAGAACGACAATTGCATTATCGGCGCCCCTAAGCTGTCTGCTTTTAATACCCCACAATCGGCGGCTTCGTTTAGTGATTTAATGAGAGGGTGGTATGGACGTCTGTGGACTGGTAAAGAATCATTTTTAGTGACGAATCTAGATTTTGTCTGGACACGGATTACTCGAGTACAGCGAAGCACTGGACAGTTCACAAATCTGGATTTCATTGTTGAGCGGCTTACAGACAGGACTGGTGGCGTCATGGAATGGGGATTCTCGGTCTCTGCTGGCAGTGATCAGGGGAACATTGACGGCAGATGTACGTTCAGGAGATTCTGCGACTTCATGTGCTTTCTTTCATGGAGCGGCTTCTGCGGTCCAATTTACCAACAAGATAATTCCTACCCACCTACAACACGGTTTTACCTGACTGCTTCCGTGCTGTTTTCACCCTACCTTGGCCCACTAGGTCTCCAGAACATTGAACATGTGTGGAACGGCTATCAATGGTTATGAAGAATTTGGATCGGCATTTGTAATAGGTATGGGAGTATCTTCCACAGGATTGACATTAGGCTTCTCTACGACTCAAAACCAAGCCGTTTCGCCTTATACATCCATACTACGGGCGGTGTGGCACAGTAGTAAAGCAGTGTTTTCCCCAAAAACGGCCCATTTGTTCTGATATTGTAATCAGTTATTTGAATCTTCGTTCTCATTACCTATGCCAAGAGTTATTCCATTTCGACTGATGCTTCTGGAAGAGCTAATTCTTTCAGCAATGAGTATATTACTAAATCTGTCATTACATTGTATTTACATTTAATGTCTACAACGTAGTATTGCTTTATTTTTTAACTATTAAAATTTCTATTTTAATATTATTAATATTAAAATTTTATGACGTAGCCTTGATATTATAATTAATTATTATGTTTCTCTTTTCCAGAATCTTAAGAATCAAATCATGACAACAAATGTGTGGGTGGAGCAAGTGAGTATTAATTTAACTTTTTTCCGGAAGTATTTAATACTTTTTTATTCAGCTGTAAAAGCATTCAAACATTGTAAGGTTAAAATGAAAGATTTACTTTATTTTATTTCTATGAACATTACTTGCGACTCAGAAATCAATATGTTGTATCTATCTATCAGTACATCTTTAAAGGTAATTAAAGAAGAAACTGATTCACTTAATGTCGTTGATATATCATTAATCAGACAGACAAACCACCTTAATGACTTAGTACATAGTATCACGAAAGCTTAGCAGCTGAAGCAGTGGACTATTAGAACTTGGTAAATAGTCAGCTGCAATATAGCATCTCATTATCTATGCTACTTGGACATAGTACATATAATATCTCATTATCTATGTTACTTGGACATAGTACATTGTTCAAATTTTATACCTGTGAATAATATCTCAGAGCTTTAATTGCGAGATCATTTTTTAATTTTATATAGCATTTTGACATTTAGAGGAATAGTTTCCAGACTTTTGAAGTTGACGGTCATCTAAAATTTTAGAAATTCAGGGTATTGGCCAATTATAACTATAAATCTTATTATAATCTGAGTTTCAGAAAATTGTATACTCCATTTCATAATTATTTGGAGATACGTAAGTTGTCAACTATGACAACGATGAATGCTTTTAGGCAAACGCCTGTCCAAGAAGAAATTTCTTTTTCCTAATTGAGTAGAAAAAAATAAAATGAAGACTCTGCAACAAATTTTTGGATTTCCCCCTTTTTGTGATCTATTGGATTTTGTTACAATTCCCATCGAGTTCCCCACCCCAAGCACTGCTGCTTTTACGTCAACGGTCTATAGCAATTTAAAAAGGGCCAAATAGTTATAAAAAAAATGTTTTTTTAAATATAGATCTTAATTTAGAAACCATGAATTTAGAATACTTTTTTTATGGCACATGCGATTATTGTTTTTCCCCTTTTTGTGCTAGAGGAATAATTGTTATTATATTGAGTTAAAATAATTCCAATAAGCTCTGCTTTCTTCGAATGAAAACTCTTCTCTAGAGAGCACTGATTGTGGAGTGTATATTGCAGCCTTCATCTGATTGTGGTATAGAAGCTATAAGGAAGAACTTACTCTTAAAGGGAGGTTGTTCTAAGAGGTATTGAGCAGTTTTCTTCATTTAGAGGCGAATGGTTGTCGAATAGAGTACAGCTACACGCAAAACTGTACTCGGCAACACACGGCGTAATTGTGACGAATGCCGATTATTTCCTTGGAGGAAGTGCCGAGTCTTTCTCGACTTACTCTCCCGAGGGGTCCAATTTACTAGTTATCTTAGCAAAAGCGGGTTGCAACTGCACGTAATGTTGTGTAAGAAATGTATCATCCCTTTTTATGCTTCCGTTGTCTGTTGTAACTCAGGATGTGCTTATCACCGTGATGCACACGCATTCAAAAGCACCGCTTCTCCTACATGGGCCTCCCTAGCGAAAGGGGGGCCTTTTCTTTGCACGTCTTGAAGGTGATGGAGCACAAGACATTTGCCTGAAACGGTGGCCTCCATAATTACCATGGGATTTTTTTTCTTCTTCTTTTACTTGCGACGCATGGAAAGTGCCTGGTATGGAAAGACGAATAGTTGCAATTTAACAGAAAAAAAAGACCCGATTTCATGCACTGGGGAGGTTTTCATTTTAATAATTTACACGAAAGACGTTCGAAGCAGTTGCGCTGAAACTGCTCTGCGAAACACTGCTCTTAGAATCTTTCTAAATGTGAGGTTCACATCTCACAAAACTGGGAATTTTAAAGAATTTAGTGTTATTTATAAATTAATTTCAAAAATTGCTTTATTAATAGCTTTATAATTATTCAATATCTTTTTAAAATTATTCTTTTACTCTAGGAGTTAAAAAGATTATAAATAGTGGAACAGATAAAACCATATAATACAAAAGAATTAATTTAATTAATTTTAATTTTCCATTTTTCCTAAACAATTCGAACTCTAAATATGAGAGAGACGGCCAACACGTCAGAATTTTCTGCAATGGCACTACATGTGTCACTATTAACACTATTAACACCATCCTTTGCTAAAAGTTACTTTTTACCTTCTTCAATAACTTAGATTGAAGAAGGCATATGACATGTTAATTAACATATAAAAATTAACATTTTAAAGAGTGAAAAGTTACTGAAATCTCTTACTGCTGGTGATGTTGTTCAATGTTTATGCTCGGTGCCTCGATAAATCTGCAGGAGCAGTTTGAAAACTACACTAAAAAGTCTGTGCCTACAATATCTCGGATAGGAAAGCCACAAGTATCGTCCAAACAATTGAGTGGGGCCAGCAATGGCTGTGACTTTTTAATGCAGTTCTCAAACTTCTTCAGAAGAAGGCTCAAGATTCCG
>JAFIDM010012231.1:128382575-128395951 GCA_023159025.1 Thereuonema tuberculata | reverse complement strand
CAGCAAATGTATTTTAATTTCACAATCCTTTGCCGCAACAACCTAATAGAAAGGAAACATACGTCAGTGCTAGCTGTGAAATAATGGAAACAATGGTCCATGTAAATTTAAAATGGAACGCAATGAATTTGGATTTTTACCATTTTAAAATACATTTGCGATAAAAGAAGTATTAAATTTAAATAACTGTTTCGTAACAGATACGGAAGTATTAGAATAACAATGCTATGATTTTCTTTAGGAACGCAACCCTTCTTCCAACAGATTTATATCTTTCCACAAAATCATCTTGTCTTCTGTCATTATCCATGTCAGTTTCCTCCCATTCCATTAGAAAAGGGCATAGCAGCCTGGTTCATTTCTAATTCACTGAGATTTTCTTCGATAGCAAGAAAAAGGAAAAGAGGGCAGCCAACTATAGTCTTTACATTTACAGCCGTTTAAAATCCAACTGCTCCTATAAAAGTTTAATGAAAGGAATAATTACATTGGGTCATAGCAATTCCATACATAAGAAGTTTAAATAGTTTTTTTTCTGTTTTTTATATTACCTTCACTTCCTAATGTATATCAATGCATTTATCAATAGTGTTTTTTGTGGTGATTTATGAACAGCTTTATTTGATGGCTGAAAATAAAATGCTAAAATATTTTTTGTACTTTTTCGAAGAATTCGTTGTTAAGATACTGCGAGACCGATTTCTGAATCAAAACCTTCGCATGTTTTAATTACTGGCCATATTTGAAGCGTAAATCCTTTTCTAATATCTCCGAAAAGAGAGATTTAAGTGAGTTTTGAGTCAAAAAGAAGCTAATCCTCTTATGGGATGCTATTGGAATCTCCTAAAAAAAAAAGAAAAAGGAGACAGAATAGAACGCTGCAGGGGAGGCAATGTAGCGCAAAAACCAGGTCGTCGACTCCATTCCTAATGCGAATCGACCTGAGCTAATGACCCTTTCTTGTAATTCGAGAAAAATCATCTTCCAAAATGATAAACTGATCGTAAATGCAGCAAAAAATCCGAGATAAGATGTTGATGATGCTCAAGGAACAATGTCGTCTAGCGTTAATGTTCACTGAAACCCTTCCCGCCCTTCTTTTATCTAGTCCTTTGCTTTACTTCGTCACCAAGTCTCTCTTTTTTCCAGTATGGAAACAGAACAAAGACATCCATACAAAAATAAAGTCTAAATGAATTAAAATATCAAAGTTTCATAAATTGAAACAGCTCATGGTGAAAGTGAAGAGTTATTGCTGATATATTATTATTATTAAACAAATTATATTGGGAGATAAGATATAGAATTAATAATACGTAGAATATATGTAATATGTATTATATATAGAAGACTTGACTCATATTGAGTATTAATTCCCTCTGTCATCAAAGGTATCTTGTCACATCTTGTCTATAGCCTTAGGCAATGTACATGTTATAGGAAGAAAGTCAGCACAAAACACACTTCTTTATATTGTCTGTAATCACATATCTTAAAATTTGAATAGCTCCTGTTAAAAACATTTAATAATGACCGTTATGTAATTTCTATTACTACATGTAATTCAACAACATTATAAGAAGATAAAAATATTATTTTATATTACAGAATACAATGTGTATTCATAAAAGATCAAACTCTCTTAGGCTTTAAATAACTGTAAGTCTTTTCGTCAGTACTCGAATAAAGCACCTAAGCTTCTTTCTCTACTTTGGATGCCAACCATTACTTTCAATTTGAATAAAAAAGTTTAAATAACTCGTTTTATGGGTTCTTAAAGCTAGCAAGGAAGAGATTTAAGTATTCTGATCTTTATTCATTCTTGCAAATGTGGGTAGTTCTATCTAAGAGATATGAGATTTTAACAAAAATGCATAGCATCAACGCAAAGCCCCCAGCATTGTATAACATTCATCCCCACGTACATTGAACATTTTTTATCAAGATAGTGCTTTAGCTAAAATGGCAAATTAAGAAGATTGAGAGGAGCATTTTACGATATAACAGAAATTTTTGATCAAAATACAGTACGCTGATTATAAAAAATGCACTTTTTTAAATATAAGAAATAATATTCTCCTGATTCAGAGATTACTAATTTAAAGTCCAAAAGAGATGCTTCAAGTTGAGATAATCAACTCACTTCTAAATTAGAATAGATATTACTTTTTAACGTATGCGGGTTGAAAGAATCTTTTTTAAACGTGGACAATACTTAAAACTTTTGCACCAATAGTAAAAGTTCAAAAAGTATTGATTCATATTTAAAAATTAAAAAAAAAGATAAAAAAAATTCTTAAACAGGACGGTTTCAACCCCCTACGACTGCAGCTGAAGATAACCTGCAGTCGTTGAAACCATCCTTGTTTAAGTATTTTTTTTATCTTTTTTTAGTTTTTAAATATGAATTAATACTTTTTGAACTTTTATTATGTGTGCAAAAGTTTTTAGTGTTGTCCACGTTTACAAAAGATTCTAAATTTAAAAAAAATATATAATATGTGCATTCTCGTATTGAAGGAAACACAATTGAATGTAATGTTGATTGTAAATTTATCGAAATGTAATATTTAATTACATTATTCACCTTCTCTATTACTAGATAACATTGTAATCAATCTTTAAACTAGAATAACAACAGCAAAAATTAATGTTCAATCTGAGCAATCTATATTACTAAAATCTTTTATTTCTCTGTCTGTCTGTCTGTCCGGCGCAATTTTCTGTGCGAATGGAAAGTAGAAATAATTTTTACAATGAAAATTCCGCGACGGGAATTGAACCTGCTACCTTCTGATCCGAAGTCGGATGCGTTATCCATTAGACCATATGGACTACAACTCTTTTATATTGTTTTTTGACTTATATCTCCGCAATTGTTGTGTTGTTGTTGTGCTCCAATGTTAGTGCAACAATGGAAAACGGTTTTTCATTTTTTATTGTCACGAGGAAGTCGACAAATTCAAAATGAGCATTATTGAACTTCAAAATGTTGCGTTAACTGCTTTCTTTGGAATCGAGTTTTATTAGATTATCTTAAATTTTATTTTCTTCTTATTATTACTTTTAATAATTGAATTGTACCTTATTAATATATTTTTGTAAAAACAACTAAACTTATTGATTCACGTGTTTTTGAAATTTGTTTAAGCTTCCAACTATTTTGTTTTGTTGTACTTATTCCAATTTTATTATGCTTGAAAAGAGTCTTCAAAACTTCAAAATGTTGCTTTAACCCCTTTCATTGGAATCGATTATTCTTGGATTATCTCATATAAACCATCGTTTTATCATCGATAATCAATTAGTATCGAAATGGACAACGAGAGAAAGGATGAGATCTTTTCAAAGAACTGTTAATAATGTCGTAATCTCGGCCATTCTTGACTACAGGTAAAATTTGTCTGAAGTCTCCGCCAAATAGGAAAATTTGTCTAGATTCACAAGTCATCAGAATTTGGTTATCTTCACTCGAAAGAATAGTCACAATCAATTCGTCGCCAGGAGTATCGTATATAAGCTATGATCTTCATTTAACATCTATATCAACCAACGTCCATCTAAATAAATCTCTTCTTCAAATATCTATAACGAACAATCTGTACACGGGAGATGGCCTAGTTCATTACAAAATAGAAATAAAATCAGTGTTGATAAATAATTCAATGAATTTATTTCAGCTTTTAAATACTGAAGAAGTTTGGAATATACGAACACATAACATTTACTTGAATGAAAAGATGATGATCACTCGGAAAGTCAACAGTAAAGTGAATAAAAATATTCTTATCCAAATGTCAGAAGTTAACTCTAACAAAATTAAAAAATTTTCAACTGTTGATCTTTATTTGCCAATTTAACCAGTGAAAGCTAATAAAATGTCAGAAAGATTATACAAATACAAAAACATAAGATTTACTTGCACTGCATACTATTTGAAGCAATAATGAAGCCATACACCTGTGTAAAGAAATTAACAATATATACAAATAAATAAAATACACGATGTTTCACTGTCGAGAGACAGCCTTCTCAAGTGACTTGAGAAGTGACTTGAGAAGGCTGTCTCTCGACAGTGAAACGTCGTGTATTTTATTTATTTGTATATATTGTTAATTTCTTTACACAGGTGTATGGCTTCATTATTGCTTCAAAAAGATTATACAAATAATTTTTCTTTCCTTTAAACATTTAAATTAATAAAATAGCAGAAAAGTCTAAAAAGATTAACGCATTCATTCCATCGCATATTTATAGAGCACACATATGTAATCTTCATTGTGAAGAAGGGAAGTTCCATCTTTTACTAATGGTCGACCGTCAATTCAGAGCGCCGTTCATCCTCACATTTCTTTAGCTTTCTGAAAAATTGGTTAAAAGCATGATAATGCTGTATCCACAACCCGTACTGTAAGCACATTATTGTAATCTTCATTTGAATATCGTGAACGTGTTGAGATGAACTGTAATAGTGAAGCACATAAAAGTTCTTGCTCTACAGCTCCGTTGTGTAAAAAAAAAGATTCCCTTTTAGACGTATCATGAATGACGTAAATTTTTGCTCCCTTCTGTGTTCGACAAAATTCTTCCAGAAAGTATCAGTGATCACCAGAAATTTTCTGAGAAGTCAAAACTGACAAATATTTGTGTTCTATGGTAAATCTTAATTTTCAACGTTAATAATGCTTTAAAATATTACAAAAGATTGTCTATACGTGCATCTGGATAAATAATCTTCTGTATGTAACGTATATTTGCATAAAGAGATTTAAATTAAGCCTTTAATTTGTTTATTAAAACGAGGCTTTTTCATCATTTTGACTCAGAAAATGTCAAAATTTATAGGGGAAAACTCTAATAGCATGGTCTGCCCTTTTACTTTATATCATTTCTTTTGCATCTTAATAGGGAAGTTCTATTTTCTCATTAAAATAGGATTTAATCAAAATTTGCTATCTTCTTTTTTATTTTAAATTAATCGAGACAAAATTAAAGCTAAAAAAGAAGAAGCAAAAAAAGAATACCACAGAAACTCTTGCCAAAAGCTTTTGGGAAAATTTCCCCTGCGAAAGTTTGTGGATTGCAGCGACGGCAAATTGCATTTTCTGAGCAAATAGTGTTTGTAGTGGGCGAGCAAAGGACTGATGAGTTGTTGAATAATTCAGCTTATACTCGCACAAATAGAGCTTTATCAAAACAGCAAAAGAATACAGCGGCATCTGTCGGACATTCGCATCACTGTATGGACTCCTTAATACACTCTTCGAACTCTCCTTCCATATTCTGCTTCTGTGTTGCGTTAGATGGACGAATAAATAACTGAGTAGCTAAATTCTGATTTCACTAAAATCAGAAAGTAATAATTTAGAAATTTGAACTATAAAAAAAAAAAGCTTTAATATTTTTGTTGTTTATGATGATGATGATGTTGTTTATGATGATTTGTTAAATTCAAAACTTATAATTGTTAAAACAGGAATAAAAATATTAGATTTAAGTTAGATTTCGAGAAGATTTAAATAACGTAAAGCTGTTAAGAGCCAATTATTAATAATTCAAATGCGCAGTTTGAATTTTCATGCTTTAAAAAAATTCATTGAGGCCTGCGCACTGCTGGCACATGAATTTTCTCACTAATTTCTCATTGGTGAGTTTTTCATTGTGTATTTTTTTTTCCATTGAGGCACCACTGCGCTTCCGATGTATAGCCAAGGATTATGTTACGAAAACAAAGAATTGAAATAAATAGCATCAATATAAATTGGGCAATAGATGGAATACAATTTTTAATAATCTTTAATGTAATATATAAAGTTTGATGATTTAATATATAAAGTTTAGTGTTAATATTTGTTTGTTATATCGTTTAAGGGATTTTCTTTTCAGAGCAAAGCATTAATAAAAAGAAATTAGAGATTTCAGAACGGTACGATTCTGTGAAAACTGATTTGATGATTTCTTTTAATCTATAGAAAACTGAAAGTTGAATTTAATACGTAAATTTCCTTGTTTCCTTGCTACGAGTTTCTATCCTGGAGTTAGTGGTCTAGGGTTTTTAGATTAATGTGATCTTAAACAGAGAGATGAAACTACATTCCCAAATGCTGAAATACATCGGAGTTATTCGGCAATGACACATTAACTGTGTTTCCCATCTGTTTATCTTTTGGTGCAACAGGACTCGAACAATAATAAAGCTATCGGTCTGTAAAAGAGAACTGACGGAATCCATTGAGTCATAAAGTCATAGAAAATGCAGGACTGGAAAATGGTTACCTAATTCAGAGAAATTATTGAAAAATTCTTATTTATGGATTACGTTAGTCATATTAAGAGATAAAATTGGAATTCTTTTATAGATTCGAATGCGGCCGATGATCTGATATTTACTTCATCTCCATCAGTAGATAAGTGAGACTTTCCTCATACTTTTTCCTCCTTGATTCAGTAATTTGCTATATTGAATCAGACAAAAGAAGTTTATAAATGATTTTATATCAGTAAATACCTTAAAAAGTGTAATGTTCTTTACAATTTCTCCAATTTCTACAATTTTTTTGAGTATGATTTTGTAATTACAACCGCAAATTGTATCTAAAATGGCATTTAAAATGGAAATAAAACTGCTGGAAGGATATATCTTACATTTTCATTAATTAAAAAAAATCAACATAAGTATGAGATTTACAGATTTGTTATCAACATTTTATGATAATTTAATACGTTCCGTATTTTAGAAACATATGTAAAAATAGAAATTAGTTATTCTTTGAACTGCAATCTTTGAAAAAGAACAACATCTTGATACCTAAAGAAGGAACTTAATAACAAAACAATAGATAGATGAAAAAGAAAAAACGTAGGTGAAAAAAATGAAAACAAAGTAACAAAGTAATTAATGAAGTAACAAAGTAAGTCACATTTCTTGACCTTTTAATTGTATCTTCTTAATTTAACTAATCATTGAAAGCTAAATATATATAAAAGATATTCGTATACTCTACAAAACAGATATTAACAAATCAAATTATTTTTAATATTAATTCTATTCATATTAAAAATATTCTTATTAAAGACAAAAGTAAAATTTATCTTTACACAACTATCTTGTTGATTTAACAGTAAAGTACCCATTCCGGATTTCTACACATCATTGACGTGTCCAAACCGCGGCTCACCAACCACTTGTGGCTCTTTGAGGTATAAGCTCGCGGAAATATGTTGGCTGAGCTACTTTTATTTTACAATTAATACAGAAGGGATATAAAATTGTTTTAAGCATTTTAATTATTTATGGCTATAAACTGAGATCAGACTGGATTGAAAAGTAAATGTAATGTTCCTGCAATTTAATCTTAATGAAATGCAATTTACATATTTTTCTTAGATATTTCCTTACCATATTAAATACACTTAAATGTCAGAAACAAAGCGGCGACGTTGCTAATGGCTTTATCTAAATTTTCCCCGTTGTTCATAGTCTGATTTTTAAAAATGAATTTATTAGAAAAAAATATCAATAACACTAATTTGTTTTCAAGGGTTCTGATCGTATTGAAGTTAGAGATATTAAACATATTGACCAATACATATTTACGTTATCAAATTTAAAATTAAATTGAAAATATTTCATAAGTAATGATTTGGTATCATAATTGTTTTTAGCTAATTTCTCTTAAACCTTCTATTTAGTTCTTCTTAACTTTAGGTATAATTGTTTCCCTTTCGGGACTTGTTTTGAAGGCTATAAATCCATGGAGGGCATCTGTAACAATTTTCTAATGAACTGGAGATACACTTGTGAGACGGTGAGATCTTGTCGTGTCGAAGAGCACACATTAACTACATTGATCACATCACTCACGGGAAACACTTGGCCCTGCTAATCCCTCCCGTTGGGAGAGTGCCTCCTACTCCTTCTCTTACAACGGAACAAGAAAGTAGCGTTTCGAGGAATCTAGTCGACGTGAAAACCGGGATTTCGGAGCGGCTGTAAAGAGTAGGCGTAGCGGCGTGGCAATATCCGCCTGATGGAGTTTGCCTGTAAGCTCTGTAATAAAAAGTAATTCCAGTCGTGAAAACTAGGGGGAACTGCTTCTTCCTCTCCTCCGCCCAAAGAGGAAGAGAGGGGAAACAACGCGAAGGAACGGAGGGAGAAAGGATAAGAAGCTCTCCGTCATGCCAATCTCTTTGGGTGACTGCCAAAACGTCCTACGAAACAACCCCCTTGCCTTATTTAATCCTCTGGAAATTCTTGGAACTATTAAAGCATAACAGTGTCAGCTTCGGAATGAATACATTAGATAATTAATTATCTTCGCAAAGTAATCAAGATAATAGAACAGAATCAATTAATGCATAAACGTCCGTCCATCACCCTATGGACATCCGTTTTAAAATCCTCAAGATGGAATTCAATTCATCCGGAATAACAATGGCTAATTATCTTTTAAGACGTGATTTCAATTGTTCTTTTCAAAAGATAATAAATCCAGGATTTCACCAATTTCAGGTTTTTTCAATTCTTTTTATTTTTCAAGATAATCACATCAAAGATTTTGTACACTAATGTTTCAATTAATTCTCTTGAAACAGAAATCTTAAATTCTCTCAATACAAAGCCCAGAAATTTCAAAACTAAATTTTTATTTCCTTTTTCTATTGAATTTCTTTTATCGGAATCATTTAATAAAACTTCAGCAGCAATTTAAAGAAATAATAAGTGATTTTGTAATTATTGATACTAAAATTCAAAGTTTTCTTTTTCTAGGATTAGGATATCCCAGAAAAATCCCAAAGATCCTGCCAAAAATTTATTTGTAAAAGTTGTAAGAAATGTATAATTTTTTTTATTTAAATAAGGAAATGGCTTTTCATATATGTTACGGTAAATGTGATTAATCCGGTGATTATATAACTTACCGGTTATTATATGTAATCACCACATGAATTGGTAAATGTGATAAATAATGGAATATTTATCAAAATCACCGGCGAGTTTATATATTTCCCAACTCGTAATGGTGAATGTTATAAATGTGTTGACTGAGTTTATTGTTGGATGTATGAACGATGTTTTTTGAAGGGGAAAATTGTTTTCAAAAGTTATGAACACATCCGGGTGAATACAGGAAAGCCGTCTCTTGCTAAAAGGTGCCATCACCATTAAACCAGAAAAAAAACCAGGAATATTTACGAAGCCTCCGATTGGTTAGTACTGTATTCGTTGGTATAGTGAAAATAAAAATATTTTGGCTTCCGAACCTTAACTGCAACGGGTGAATCATGCAACCTTGAAAATGCCTCAATCAGTGAAGATATTTATCACATTCGCCATTACGAGTTGGGAATTATTTAAAATCGCCGGTGAATTTGACAAATATTCAATAATTTATCACATTTACCAACGTTATTGGTGATTATATATAATAAGCAGTAAGTATATATAATCACGAGATTATCACACACTTAGCTTAATTGTTTATATATATATATATATATATATACAGTATATATATATATATATATATATATATATATATATATATAGACATACTGTATATTTCCATTGAAAAAAAAGTGTCTGCCTTGAATTTTCTTTAGAATTTTCTTGGAAAAACTACACTTTCTTGGCTGACATCACTAGCACTTACTCTTTTTTATTAGATTACCTATGATCGGTTTTAAGATCTCACCCATTTCCATGTTTCCAAACTCTTACTGTTTTCATTTCATCGGAATCTTATGTCAATTTCAGACAGGAGAATGTCTGTCAAAATACAAAACTATCGTATGGAAATCAAAGTGTTCGTCCGATGCCTGTTTGTAACATGACACAGCAAACACGACGCGACGTTGGGTTGATATCATAAATCATCCCACAAAGATATTACATTCTTTTAGTAGCGTTAAATAAATATTCTGCAAGGATTGCGAATATCAGTCAGAAAATTGTACAGTGAAGAAAAAAAATGATTTCTTACACAATCATAGGTAATATTTTAAACTAACTTAGAGTGGATTTCCCTAACATTGAAGTATTTTTAGCGACCCATTTGGGAGCTATTGTGATAGCGACCAAAATCGGTAGCTATTGCATTTGTCCTGTCCGTCCGTTCGTGTTTGTCCACCCCTAACAACTCCCGAACGGAAGGTCGGATCGACAAACGGATTTCACCAACGTATTCAGAGACCCAAACACTGCAGGAATAGGGTATTTTCACGGGCCAACGACCCCGCCATGTTCGAGATATTTGGATTGTACCCCTCAAAACTCTCGAACGAAAGATGGAATCGACCAACAGACTTCACCAACATGTTCAAAGGCCAACGTGTTCTAAGAATAGAATAGTTTTAGAGGCCAACTACCCCCCACCCATGTTCGAGATATATGGCATTGTTTTCATTGGATTTCCGCTATTAGCTTAAATATAAGAAATGCAACCATTCTTTTCAGTTGTTAGCTATAGGTTGAAGGTTCAGGTTTCGAACTCATATGCTGAAAGTTGATTGTTCAAATCTGTCTATCTTACTTTTTTTTTCCTCTCTTAATCTTATTTCTCAAAGTTCGCGTGGAGTTTTTTTTTTTGTTTTTCTTATTTTTCCTAACTTTTTTTTTATTATTTTTCTTAATGTTATTGTACTTCTTTTTTTTTAGCGGCCCCTAGGTTACAGCTTCCCTGTAACACCGCTAGGGGACCGCTCTTGCTTTTATCCTGTCTGGATGTCACACTCTGTAGCGGCCAAACGATTAGAGATATCCGAATGAAACCTTCACTATTATGTTCAGCATCAAAAAGTAGGTCACCACGTACAAAAAATCAGACCTCTAGGACCATTCCCTGACCCCCAAGGCGTTTTCTGTCTTTTAAAGGCGTTTTTAAAAGAAAGACAACGCCTTGGTGAGGGGGGTCAGGGAGTCATAGACGTCTTATTTTTTACACGTGCTCACCTACTTTTTGATGCTGAACACAATGGTGAAAGTTTCATTCGAATATGTCTAACCGTTTGGCGGCTACAGAGTGTACCATCCAGACACTATAAAAGCAATGTTAGCGGCCCCTAGGTTACAGCTTGCCTGTAAAACATAGGAGACCAAAACCTTCACCCTTGTGTTCCACGTAGTAGGTGACCACGTCCAAAAAATCAGACCTCTAGGACCACTCCCTGACCGAAAGTTTGGGATCAAAAGTGGCGCTTCCGATAAAGTTTTGTTTATAAAAGTTTGTTTATCAAATTGTGCATATTATGGGGCCGCTTTGCTTTTGACATTGTCTAAAAGCATTAATTATCCTGTTTTATTATTATTTTTAATTTTTTTTATTATTATGGGTCGCCCATAAATTTATGTTTTAGTACAAAATTGTATTCATTTTTATCAACAACTTTTCTGCTATTCATGCAAAAGAATTTTTAAGTATTTTACCTGTTCCTTACTGCCTTCTATTCATTTGTTTAACTACAATAACTTGACCAATTAGGTTTAAAAAAAAAATCACTGAAAAAAATGAGGGTTTTTCAATGTATTCAATATATTCATGGTATTTGAGACAAAAATCTTTTCAGTCAACTTTTATGTTAATGTTTGACGAGAGATAAGACCTGGAAAAACATTTTTCTGTTATGCTCAATTCATCTGAAGCTTATCTCTGCCTAAGTTAACATTAATTCCGAACGTGAAGTAAGCATGTTGTTTAAAACCGAGACTAATTTCTTCTACAAGCGAGACTAATGAGATTTCAAATTCCAATAAATGCACACGTATCCATTAATTGCAGAAAACAATGAATCATGCTAGGTTTGAAATTTTTTTAATCGGTAGTACTTAGAAAGCTATAACTAGAAAGATATAATCCACATCGCACATTGCGTTTTTTGAATAAGTTTGTGTGGTTAATATTGATTTATGTGTCATTGGTAATATATAATTTGTTTACCTCAACATGCACATCTTACATCAAGAGATTTCGAAACTTGTTGCTAAAATTCTTTTTGATCTAATATTGAAATGTATAGTTTCAGAATAAAATGATAAATACAGTATATCTTTTAAAATGTTCAATTTAGCATTTCTTGGCTTTACATAGTTTTTCTAGGTTTATAAAGACTGAATTTTGTTTTGTTTTGTTTTATTTTTTTGCTCAAGGACTATTCAATACGTGAAAGTATCATTTGAAGATAACCGCCATATATTAAATACTGTTCCGAATCAGGGCAGAGGTCGCATTACAATTTTCATGAGGCATTGAATGGAGAATTGACGAGACTCCCTTTTAAAAAAAAAAAAAAAAAAAAAAAAGCCTGTATTACAAAAAAAAAGCACAGCTTTCAGCCAGAAGATGGAGGGAACCCATGGATAGCCTCCATATATAAACCTCACTGCGGGAGATCGTAAAATATTTCTCAAAGCGATTCGCAGATCCTTCATCTTTCCAGATTTATTTTTTTTTTATTTTGTTTAAAAAAAGAGTGAATATAAGATTCCGCATGAAAGTAAAACTAAAAAAAAAGGGATGAAAAGCTAAGAAAAAAGCGTGTAGTAAATGCCTCGTGCGGTTGTTGAGCTCCATCAAAGTTTCAGTAGCGGACGGGCGGCGTTAGCGTCACCGCAGCTGAGGCGGGCAGATTGCGTGCTTACCTCATAATGAAAGCTTTAATGTAATCGTGAAAGCGCCGGGTAATATTTATTGCCCAGATCAAGAGCCGTAGCTACGATAACAAGATTACATTGTCCTGCAGGCTTTATCCCGAATAGTAAGAGGAAATTTCAACTGCATATGCGTGGGCGATGGCAAAACTAATAAGAGTCTCGTAGAAATACGAGTTAAGCCGAAATGGAGGGCGAATATTTCATTAATGAATGTGATAAGTTGGAGGGAATAAAAAAGAAACTGAAAAAAAAGAATAAAAAGGAAAGACATTGTGAAAAGGACAGTCGACAGCAGCGTAAAGTTACAACCACACAAACACATAAATAAATTCTTTTCCTCGCATCTGAAACTTGATTTCCTCATCATAAATGAATCCTTAATGAATCCTATAATAGTCATTTACAGTTCTTATTTTAAACTGCGATAATTTACTTATTGTACCTTAATTTTAGGTTTTTAATTATTATTATTTTATTATTATTATTAAGGTGCCCTTGGTGCCATATCAAAGGAATTTGCAAAATTCTTTAATAGTTTGGAACTTAACAATATTTCAATAACAGACCTGCAAAAAACATCATTACTAGGCACAACTTATATTTTACGAAGATAATTATTATTATTATTATTATTACATCGAGAAAGTTTCAAACCATGGGATTCCCCAGCTAAGACAATGTGGCGGGTCAAGGACCAAAGCACATATTGCCAAGTGTATTAAAAAAA
>JAFIDM010012231.1:128357020-128375900 GCA_023159025.1 Thereuonema tuberculata | reverse complement strand
ATATATATATATATATATATATATAAGAACCGTTTTGCAGGCGAGCCCACGCATTGATTTGGGGGTGCTACTTTTGTTTGTTTGATCTGGGGGTGCAACTTTTCAATTGAAACATTTTTTATGGTGTAGCAAAGGATAGGTTCTCTAGGAATGGCTCACTTACCACCTAGCGCCTTAATGGGACGTTTCCGGACATGGGTTCATTACGAATATATTGATCCTTAACCACGTCATTTCAATATTACACGTGAATTTTGCAACATCCTATATATATAATTAATTTACAATTTTTCTTGAATTTCTTAATGATTTTATGATACTGAGTCAAAAAAAGTAAATTTGCTTTCAGAAGCATTGAAAATCGCTACATTCTGAAACCTAGCCGTGGTTTAAGGCAAACAATCTGTTCAGGGATTCTACTAGGCTTGTTGCCGCAAGCAATAAAATGTTGCTGAACAATTTCTTTTACTGAACAATTTGTTTATAAACATTCTTTAAAAATGGAGATCCAAACAAAACAAAATAGAATAGCGAGCAGAGAATCCATTTTTAAGGTAAGTCAACATTTAGTAAACATATTTGTGAGCGAATGTTAGCCCAGCATTAACAGTAGATGGTGTGTAAATAAGGATCGATCAGATAGAATGAAATGTAAGAGAACAATTCTTCTTGATGATAACGAAAGATCAAGACCACCTTTGACTTCAGAAGCAGCTGCAGTAGATATATTAATTAAAGAAAAGAGTAGGATTATTGAAAATGAAATTGTTTTAAAAGATGGTTTAAACAGAGAAAGTTTCTAAGCAGTGACAATGAAATAATAGTCATGATGACTAAAATCACAAAATAGAGAAGGGGTGTCGACTGTACTTATATTCAGTTCTGTTTATTACTCCAAATGTTTACATTTTATGTATTACAAATCTAGGTATTTCAAATCTAGGAAATTCTCTTGAAAACAAATCTCAAATTTAATATGTGTTTAAATAATAGTCTGAATGCTTGAAATACAAGATAGATCTTCATTAATACACGAGTTATGGGTTAGAATATTCTAATTGTTTTTTCTATAAATTATTTCTCATTTATTTAAATTAATTTCTGAAACCTTTATCTTTCTTGACGTTCTGTCACTCTCTTCTCGGGAAGCGCAAATTTACTGCAAGCTCAGATGCTATTTCTCTGGGAAAACTCGAAAAGCAAGCGACAGATTTTGTAATATTCATTGGATACTTCCAATATAGTATTTCCATTCTCCTTTACAATGCATCCCAGAACTCCCAGGGTTCTGTGTTTGTCAGAACTCATCTTCGGAAATAGAGTCGGGCAGGAATTCTCTATACTTATCAGGAATCACCCAAATTTCATCGGATAGGGAATTCAGCTTCTCCCTTTTCCGATTGCATATTGATCCCCCATCGGAACGCGTTAGGTGTGGAGGAGGTATGGAGGAGGGAGGTGGTAAGGCAAGAACGCATCGACCTTCAACCACAATACAAAGGAGTTCGATTTTTTTTTTTTCACTTAACCGAAGAAATGTTGTAATGGATCCAAGTTTCAATTAATTCACTGAAAAATGACTCGAACAGAGCAACTCTAGCGACGCACTTATCTCGTAATTAAATAAGCATTGGAAAGACAATTCAGCTCGTAACTTGGCAACCGTTAAGTTAGGGTTTTGATATTAATTCTCTTTACGCTTCTCAGGACAGATTGGTCCCCACTTAGAAATTTTTCACCGGAAACTTCCAATTAATGAAGAGCTCTCAGCTTCCACAAAGTGTTCCGATTTTGCCTTTGTCGCTATGTCAGTTTTTATCACAGAAACAAACCACATGCGGAAGAAAGACTTCAGTAGATTATCTACTGGTAAAAGGCAACTGTTTTTCAAATATGTTTCTTTTAAAAAATCGTTTTAACTCTTAAGCTTATCAAAAGTCTTGCTGCATTCTTTGAAACCATTGAGAACTTTCAAATGAAATGATCCAAAATGTTTTAATTACAATAAAGCCCATCTAATATCTAATGAATTCAATCCCTGGAAAAATAGAAAATCATGTTTTCTTTATTAATTCTTTATTGAGGTGATCTGCATTCTATCATTTCTAAATTCCAATGTCCCTATCCAGCAAAGAAACTGAGACAGAGGTGAATTGGAGAAGAAATTCACAGTCCAGAAGAAACTAAAAGGATTTGGTAGTGCTTCGGTCAGCAAAAAACAGAATATTGAAGAAATAAACAGAGAAAAATGTGTAGTTATTTTAACTAATATAACAATGCATAAAAGTCTGTATATTTCTTAATTATTCATAAAGATCTATTTACCTGACTACTTTTCACTCTTTAGGATATTGCAGATTTTTCTTGTCGTATATTCTTATATAAATAGATATTTACTGCAAATGATTATGTGAAATCATGAAAAGCCTTCTAGAAAATTCAAAGGCTTATTAAATATATGCCCTTACGTGTGCTGATCATTGTTTTAACAAGGTTATAGCCTGCACACTTGTTTAGCTAAGGCAATAAAAATTATAAAACACAGCTGGGTTTCCTTTTCAATAGAGAGAAGTTATTTTCAAGTACGAGGTAATTAATTTTCACTTGAAAATGACTTTTCTCTATTGACATGGAAATCCGATTGTGTTTTATAACTTTTATTGCATTAGCTAAACAGGTATGCAGGTTTTATCATTGTTTAAAATTCAAAGGCTTGTTCGGCAGAATTTCCTTACAGGATTCTTCTACTTAAGTAACAGTTAATGCATAATGATTCTCTTGCAGTATTAACATTTTCATTAAAAAAAATCACATTTTCAATTGTAAGATTGATTGATTGTATTTGTTGTAGTAAGTGACGAGATAAGGAGTAACTAGCCCCAACTGTTTACAGTTGATTTCTACACACGTCAACATCTATTGTTTTATTGTAACAAATCTAGCCATGAATACTACTTGAAAATACGTGAAAATAAAAAAGCGAGTGACATTCTCCATTTGCATGTACATCAACTTTGCCAGAAACTTTCGGCGAGGCATTGTATTCTAAATTCAGTAGCTTGCAAAAGTATTTGAAAAATATTAAAGACAAACAGCTTAAAGATCAATTTTACTGAAATTTGTTTTATTAAACTAGAAAAGATGAGGATTCTTTTTTGTCTCTTTTAAATTATTAAGGTTTGGTACATTTTCTTTCCTAAATGTCGACTTTTTAGATTTGATGCGATTCTCATGACGCCACTGTGGTTGAGCTCAGTGTCGTTGTCGTCGTCTGGGTGTTTTAAGGACGTGATGGAATCCAGCGGAGAAGACACACCATTGAATTCTGGATATATTTAGTAACATAGAAGTCCTGCTGAAATATAGCAAATATTGACGTTCCAGAAATTATATTACGTTTCTTTTCAGATCAACATAATATAAATTTGTGGCACTTACAAGTTTGTTTTTGTTTTGTTTTTTAAATTTTGCTATCATTTTTACTGTTAGTTTATTTTGTTTTACTTAATGTATAATATATCGTCATTTTATTTTCCTTCTATTTATAAATAAGAGTTTATTTTCCTTTCTATATCACGACGATTAAAAACAGGTTTTGAAAAGCATTTATCACCAAGTGTTGTCGAACGTAGATAGATAGGTATTTCATGTGGGCTCTCGCTGGCTCATTGGGGGCGGTGGAGGTAAAGTAGCAAACGTTTCATGCACAATGCTAGGGAAAGAAAATCGATACCCATTCTGAAGAGGGTTTGGGAGACCCTAGGTCCTGCCTGAAGAAAAACGCATCTGCGAAAAATGAGATTTTTCAATGTGTACCACTTCGAAGCATAAATGTAAGTAAAACGATACGTGGTAGCAAAGTGCTTTTATTTCGTTAAAATATAAAAGCACTTTATTATAAGAATAGAAACTCACAGTAAAGTTTTGGATGAATTTGTAATTTCCCTTTTTTAGTGATCGTGCACAGTTAAAAATTTATAATACATTTACGTATCTGTCAGTCGATATGGAATGTATCTCGGTGAATTGCATGCATATATAATGAGAATAAAATCGAAAAGAAGAATGTTTAATATACAGTGCGAGGATGAGCATTTGGAAATGAGGATGTACAAATTTACTTAATGTTTTCATTGTGATTTTTTTTTTAAATTGGAATCTCATTTTTAGAAGCAATAGAGTTATACCATGTAAGATACAAATTTGGCAAGAAAAAAAATTCCTTGTCTCTGTTAATTTCCTACATATTATCTTTTCGTTAAAATCCGTACAGATGTCGATTTTGAATCTTTGTATCATCCGCTATTTCATAACTATCCCATTCGATTCGATCCACTCCCATCCTCCACTGAAAAAGCGTCATTGATATCATGATATTAGGAACCGAGGACCTAGGAAATTCAAGTGCTTTTTAACTTAGAGCTGGGTAATGAGTCCCTCTGTAGAGGTCTTATTCTTTATCTAGCCTTTAAACTTCTATACCGACAAAGCTCAAAGCCGTGAGAAGAATCCTTTATGATGGTCTCATTGTTCCTACTGGTTAATCAAGAGATTTCATTGGACTTATATACTTTTCTTTATCTATACACTTTTGCATGGGAATGTATAACTGAAATTTAAGCAAGTGAAAACAAAAGGAGAAAGAAGCTTTTCATTAATTCACTTAACACTCTTTAGCAAGGACAAAAAAATTGTCCTGATTCGAAGTTCGACGACAAAATCTGAACTGATTGTAAATGTGTAATTTAGCAGCAGGCAGACTTTTTTGTCAACTAAACATTATTTATATTCATTTAGAGATAGATTTAATTTAAAGCTTAGTAGGGAGGTAAATCAGAAACAAAACTTTCCACTGATTTAATATTTTAGGAAAAATTGTCTTAAAATTTATGAAGGAAGTCATATTCATTGCTGTATAGCATATCCCATGTTTTATGAGATTTTCATAGACTAGCTGATTGCGAGTTGGCTTAATATAAATTGTCTTCCGATTAAATAGCCTTTGTAACTCGCCGCGTATCTTGTCAAATGTTGAATGGCTTATTTACTTATGCATTTATAGCGCATAATTAATGCTTTCAGTTGCCAATGACCACCTCTTTCATCTTCGCAATTAAGCGCTATTTATACTTCGTCTTTTTAATCAATCAGATAAAATTATTAAACAACAGTAATTAGACAAATTATTGTCTGATTCTAGAGAAAGGGTTTTAGGGGGAATATATAGGGCAGTTATTACTTTCTCGCAAAGACCGCCACTGAAGCACAGAGAATTAAAAAAGCTTTACTTCATCTTAAATCAACTTAAAACCTTTTCATCGCTTTTGGATGGTTCATAAATGGTTAATTTGGCTTTGAAAATATAAACCCTAAAAGGAGACTACAAGTTTTAATAAAAATCAAGATAATCTGAAGGATTAAAAGACTTCAACAGAACCGGATAATTGTGGCTTAGTTTCCTACTGCGGATTACTGCTGTTACCAGTAAACTAATTTCGAATTAATGAACTAAATTTATTAATGAAGCTCATCAATAAATAAGAACAGTTTCTTTAATACGACAATGTCAAAGTTTGGATTTCTGTCCTCTAAAGAATAATTCTAAATTGCTTGCAGTTAATTTCGCTTTAAGCCTCTTATGAACCAAGAGTCGGCAACAGTTTCAATTGAACTTCAAAAATCTACAGGAAGAATCAAAGATTATAAAAATCCATTTGATCTAATCTATCTATCGATACCGCCCGTAACACCCAATACTGAGTATGAACGCTCTCCTACCAGAGGAGTTTAGGCTAGATACCGCAAGGGGGCGCCAACCCCAAGGGAAGAAACGGACAACACAGAAGAAAGGAAAGTGAAACACCCATGCCACTGCCGGGATTCGAACCCAGGAACTGGCGCATTGGACGCCACGGCTGGCCGCGCCAAGACCGCATGACCACGCCAACACGGCATTTGATCTAATAAGCATCATGTTATCATTTATTTTGTATTTTATATTTATTATTTATTTAGTAGTGTTTATTTAGAATTTTACTGAGAACTTTTGAAACTCAGAAATTATTTTCTTCTTATGGGGTTTCGAATTCCAGCATATTTCTACTCTTTAATTACGTGCTATTTTTGTTTCTTCCTAAAGTCTAATAGTAAGGCGAAACGTACTGTGGTTCACTGATGAGTCAACGACCCCTACAATGAAGGGACGGTGCCCCCAATCCTGATGAAGGGATCCTAATCATAACCTTACTACTAAACTTTCTAAGATTTCCTAAGATGCTTACAGAGTCCTCTTATTATTTTATTTGGTTTATTGTAAGTGATAATAACCAGTTACGTTCCTGTATCTGATAAATAATAGAGCTTGCTTTATTAAGGACTAACTTAAACTACCCGGCGTGGCCGGGAAGGGCGTGGTGAGTCCTGTTTCTCCCCTTCTCCCTCAACCCTAACACATCAAACAACACATCAAACCTTCCCCAATTGTTCCACTTGTTGCAGAACAATATTTGTGTAGTTCCCACATGTGGCGCTATTTCAGAGATTTTTTTTTCACCCCTTTTCACCCCCTTGGGGTTGGTTAACCGGGTTCCAAGGTAGCCTATATTTTCCGCAGGGTAACAGAGAGTATCTATGCAAACTGTGATTCCTTTTTTAATATATTAGATGTATATAATATGAAAGGATAGCTAGAAAGGAAGGTAGAAAAATGGGGAAGAAGACTGAAACAGGGTTCTGCATTTGCCACTTGGTTTTTTCCGTGCGGAAAGTATGACCAGCTGTTTTTTTCTCATTGATCAATTACTCCCCCGAATGTCAAAAAGTAAGCTAAGCCACTACGAATGACAACAGTGTCTGGATTTCACTATCTTTCTGAGGAATAAGCTTTTTCATAAGCTCTTCAACCAACCTCAGCACCAACCCATCACACCTACATAACTGCCATTATTACCTATCTGCTAAATCTTCCCAGTTTAGAAAAGAAATATCACTTACTACAAAATCATCTAATCATCTTATACAAATTAAAGAAACTATTAATATTATCACGAGTTTTAACAGTTTAAAATAAAACATGCATTTTGTAAATCTAAATTAGGATTCTTTAAAATAGAAGAAAAAACTTATCATTGACTCCCAAAGCCATTATTTTATATTAAGCTATCTTCTGAATGATTATACTTAAATATTTCTTCTTGTTGAAACTTCGGTTCATTATTTGGAATTTGCTTAGAAACTGTAACAGGTTCATTCTTAGCCATACATACGAAAAGAGATATTAATCTAGCTTTCCAAGCTGCTGATCAAATCTGCCGAGAAGTAAACAACGATTGAATTCTCCGTTTCATTCATGCTAATAGATCTTTTTTTCTTTCTTATCTGTCTCTATCTTGATATTGGTGGAGGCATTTTTGTTATGATTCATTCAACTTACATTACGCAGAAAACGTTGTAGTATTATTCCTATTATTCCTAGTATTTTTATTACTATAATTATAGCTTTTGTAGGATATATTTTACCACAGGACACATATCCTATTCCATCGCTCATTTTAAGGTTGTAATTATGGTCGCAGTATGTACGATGGTCCCAATAGCCATCTATGTCTCAGATTTTTGACTATTATACTTTTAAATCAATTTTAAATCCTTTGAACTGCGACGGCTAAGATTTTTTTTTTTTTTACAAAGCTGCAATTTTTCTGGTTTTTGACTCCTGTCAAGGATTGAAAATGATACTATGATACTAAATGATGCGATCATCTGATATTATGTAAAATAATAAATAATATCATGCATCTTACTCCTCAACTGCTGTAGGCAAAACCAAGGCTATATTGCAATGGCTCGTTATCAGTATTTGGATAGTGAACGATATCTTTTATCCTAGACATGTATTTGGATAGCGAACGATATCGTTTATCCTAGACATGAATTTATCCATAACAAAGACAGCGGTGTTTTAAGGTAGATTTGCTTCTTGCTCAAGAGACCGAGTAAATGTGACATCATGGATAAGTTTTTGCGAGGAAAATATGTATTACAGAACGCATATCATTTATTTATTTCACTTTCTTTACAGTTATATTGCTCTTTTCCATTTGCAAGGACATTGAACTTGTAATGCCAAATAACAAAAATGAAAATATCTGCAACCACACTCAGTGTTCAATTAAAAAAAGTGAACTGTAGTTCGCCTTGTTAATTCATCAATAAAAACTAATATAGGATTAATTACTAATGAAGATTCGTCTATAATATAAAAGTGAAATTTGTGAATATGTGTATTTACTTCCTAACAAGCTATAAACATAAAATTTGGCATTAGGGTATATTCTATACTGTAGACAATGTAAAAATTATAAAAATAGCTTTTTTTAGTTTTTTTTGGGGGGGAGGGAGCAGGGAGAGGAAATGGCCATCAACGGCAACAAGAAAAACTCTTCCTGATTTTGACACTAGATGGCACGAACTTCACATGATCTCCATTCATTTTCTATTTTTTATTTACTTTTTTACTTTCACATTAGATGGAAGGAGGTAGCTCTTCGCTCTTGGTCAAGAATTATGCATATCTCAGGAAACGGTTAGAGCTAGAAACACGAAATTTAACATGTGAGTTCTTTGTCAAAATCAAAAAGACCCATATTACACGAATTTTCGATATTGGCGTCCTAGGGTGTGTAAACGGAGGGAGGACTAACTTTCTTGAAAGCGCCACATAGGCACCTGGAGGCGATAGATGGAACTACAAAAATATTATTGTTCAACAATCGGAACTAAAATATTATTCTGCATTGTAAGGTCACAGATGACCCTGGTGGCGACAATTGAAACTAAAATGTTGTTCTGCAAAACAAAGCCATATATTAATCTGGAGGCAAAAACTAGAATTATGGGATGTAAACGGGAGGGCGGTGAGGGAATAGTCAAATATAGCTAAAGGATACTTCTACGGGGTTTTCTGAATAGATAGAGATTTGTAATGATTATATGAGTTTATGAACTGGGTGAAGGTTTGAAATGATAGGAGTGTGGAGAAGAGAAAAAAGAGATGGTATGTTTTATATTCTCCAATCTCGATATTAATTTCATATCTAGGGATCTCGAGTTCCAAAATTCAAATATAATATTATTTTGTATCTATCATGTGATTTTTATATAACTAGGAAAGTATCGAATTCGATCTCACAATTTCAATTTATTTCTCAGCCACATCATTGTTACCCGTACGAAGAACGGGTATTCTGCTAGTAATTTATAATTAAAATTTTGGTTTGAGATTTTAACAATTAATTCATTAATGCTGTGTAGATAGATCTCCATATGATAATTCTTTAAGATCTTCTGCTTTAATCCTAAACTGTTAGGCTTTTAACATAAGAATAATAATAGAACAGTGACTTACCAGTGGAACATCACGAAATCACCATTGTCTAAATGGCGTGAATGACTTAATGACGTTTTGAAAAAGAACTAAATGGCACGGTAAAAGAAAAAAATATTAAATTGTTGGATTTGACAGAAATAGATCTCTTAATTATTTTAAAACTATTATTAATTTTTTTTCAGCAATAAGTTAAATACCGTGCTAAGAAAAATGATCTTATTACTCAGCCGCTGTTGTAGAAATATGGTTTCAAGCAATGTCTCTCCTTTAAACATTTTTATTCTTTGATTTTTGTAAGCGTTATGATGTGTCTGAAAGGATTATCTCTGTCGTAAAGCTTTGCGTAAATGCTCCATAGCATGAATGCCTATTATTTATTTGCCATTTTCCAATTAGATAAAATCTTTTCACGTGACTTATTGGATTAAGTGCCTTGTAGGTCAGCCATGTTCATATCTTCTTTTAATGTTGTACTCATGGAATCCTTGTTAACTTTCTACAACCCATTATGTAAATCTTGAACTAAAGGACTGGTCTCATTAAAAGTTGTAGGGAAACCAACGATTTGTATAAAAATTCCTGGAAAATAAAAATTCACTGCTTTCTAGACAAACAGTGCCCTCTGGTTAATAATAGCATTTCAGAAAGTAATTGTTTTATATCTAATAAACTGTCTTCCCTCTTTCCGTTTTGCTATCTTTCGTAACACAACACGATCACATCAATTGCAAATTAAGTAGGTCTTCGTTCAAAGCGATAAGGATACATCATTTATCTTCAATTCTGAGACAATGTTAACCTTTCTCGTTGGTTTTCCAAAACACACAGATGCCTTGGAAGAGTATTTAACATTACATTTATAACCGCGTGCAAAATATCAATAGATCCAAAGTAATTTGTAGGCAATAGATGATTGTGATTAATGAAAGTGGGAGATAATGCCACTTCCCTAGAAGAATTCGCAATGAGGAACAGCATCTGAACTTGGAACAATTTAATTATTGAAATTTCTTGTTAATTGTAGATTAAAGCAGAGACCATAATGTAGCGAAGGAATTCAGCGAAAGACGAATTGAAACATGTTGAAGGAAATATCGAAACATAAGATTCAGGTCAATTATTTATCCACGTTTCATTGTTATGGTTACCTTATAGTAGCGGATAAAATAAATGAAATATGATATTTCGTTAAATAAGGAAACTAATGTAAATGAAAAGTAAAGCAAAGTAGGGTTTTAAGAAAGGAATGAATTTTAAGTGAAATGAAAATTTTTAATTTATAATTTCACTGTAGAAATCTCTCTGCATTTTAATTTCTTCTCTAAGTGATGTACTGTACTATCTGATCCTTTGGTTTTGAAGTTAATTGCATAATTTTCAAACGATTTTACCGTTAAGTTTGTTTTGCCAATTTTCCATACCAGAAACGAAATATTGGAAACATACATTTTTGAATTCTATTTCACAATCTATCATTATGAGAAAGAATTGAAAGAGGAGTGATTATCCAGGATCGAAAAACAAAAACAACAACTCTATGAATACAGAAAGGCCACATGCCTTTAAGTATCAACAACTGAATTTTTAATTATTTTTTTAGTAATATTTACTCGCAATAACAATATTGCACTATAAACAATATTCACTATAAACAATTTTCAGATGAACAAAATGGTTAATATTTTGAAGAAACTTTATTTCTTTTATTGATATAAACAAGAATTTGTTGTATTTCAAAAGATTATGCTTTAAAATTAAATATATGAGGAACATTTAAATGTATTCGGATGAATAATCAAATATCTAAATTATTATTATTATCTAAATTTTACTTAACAGGAAAAAATATTTAATAAAATATCAAATTGGAGATATGTAAAGTATTGCTTACCAAAAAACTTCTACAAGCTAATGTAAGAATTTGTATTAGCATTTCCAAATTTGTTTTCTAAAGTTCAGATTTTCATCAAAGAAAGTATGTTGATGTAAAAGTTCGGATTCTTTAGGTCTATATTTATTGTTCTTGTTGTTTTAAATGAGTTACATCTTTACCATCTTTTGTAATTTCTCTATTAGAGGAAGCTAAGAGTTGTCTAACGACTGTCGTAGAAAGTGCTTATTTTGAAGGAACTTCATTCAAGTTAAAAAGAGGCAAAGCGGAAAATGTAAGAAAAGGCTTGAATTTCAGACAATTGTATTATGGAATTTGGTTTTAATTTTCATGAAGAGTTTTATATTTTTGTGTAGTGAATTGAATTAATGTTATCTTGTTTCTTCTTTACATTTGGCGAAAAGCTTTTAAAAAGTCTGTTTAAAATGACATCCTCAGGGAACAAGAGTTCTTCTTAGAAACACCCGCAGCCATTGTGGCTTTGTCTGAATCACAACTGGCGTATCTTCTTCACGGTGCCAGAATGAAAACAGGACTTCCTCTCTTCACTCAATTACTCTTCTTTTCTTCTCGTCGTTGGCATTCGACATTAGAATTGAAAGTGTTCTTTGTACCATAAATTATATGCAAACTCATAATGTCTCTTGGTTGAGACTTACAAAATGTTTCATCAAAAGCTGAAGCCTCGCGTTTTAAAATACTTAGATGGTTAAAAAAAAAAAAAAAAAATTACAGCGAAATCGACCAACCTATAGATTTTGTTTACTAAATCTAAGTCTTAAATGACAGCAAAGTCATAAATGAATTTTATTTCTAGTTGATTGATCAGTCATTTTCAACTACTGGTAATTACTTTTAAATTATTTAGTGATTTCTTTTCTAAAGTAGTTTTCCTAAAAAATGTTAATTTGGCATCCTCAAAAATGTGGAATACAGTAATTACTAAATGTGGAATGATTATTATTCTATGTGAAATAAAATTTCGCTCTTAAAAAAGATTGCTTTTCGTTGCAGTGGTTGATTCAATTTGCCATAAATCTCTAGATTATTTCTATTTTCTCATGTATTAACAATGAATATATTATTTTTTTTAACTTACACTGGATTACGAAATATTCAGTACTGCACTATAATGGAAAATAAATATCAATTCTAAATTAACATTTATCTGAAAAAAAAATGAGATTTTTATCTTGTCTTATTATAAATTTAAGTTATTTTACTAACAGGATGTGCACTGACAAAACGAAGATAGAAATACCAGTATATACTACATTGCTATAAAGAGAACAAAATATATCGTTATATATTTCTGAATAAGATAATCTGATATCATGCTAGAGAAGGCGAAAGCTTTATCGGCAGGAATAAATTATAATTTAGTACTGGAGAAGTTGAGGAGTAATTGCTGTTAATTCTACTTCATTTGACTCAATTAAATCTATGGTAGTGTTTAGTGAGACATTCAAATGAATTAATGACACAGAAAAATGCTAATTCAAAGTGCTGTCAACCTGAAATGATGCAAGACTTTTTTGGGGAATTTTAAAACTACATCAACACTCTTGGGAAGTTCAAACCGTAATTACAATTAAATATCAGACTTCGTGAAAAATCCGAATCTCAATAAACAAGTTGAAATGTGCATCGCATGCCTTAGGACGCTCAAAAGCAATTAAAATTCTTCGGCTGCAAATAGTTTCAGGTACACTGGTTCAGAATACACTGTTTCCTTCGCTTTATATTTACGATGGCGAGGTAGAGCTGCTGGTTTTATAAGATATTTCTTATAGCTTCAACTGCAGCAAGAAAAACCGTGATGCTGTTGCGCATGCGCTGAGTTTCTGGCTAATACTACCGCAACATGAAATTGTTTGAATGCATAATCCTCTGCTTTAGTTGTCGCGGGGATCGTAAAGTGGGAGTAAAAGGCAGTGGCAAAACACAAGCAAACGATGACACACTTTATGACTGGCCGTCGCGAAGAGATTGGCCCCGGCGAGAGGCAAGTCTGTCGCTTAACGATCGTATAAGCATGTGGGCGGTGCTCTGTTCAGCCGGACGAACACTTAATTCCGGGAGAAAATTGCAACGGGTGATTTGCTCGAATTCTGTTCTTCCTTTCGAAGCGAAGGACGAACTTGGATTCTTTGCCACGCCGCCAGGCGGAGAATTGGTACCAATTAAAAACGCACCAGAAGAAATAAATCACGCTGAGCTGGAGTCGGGCTGATGTAATGGGATTAAGAAAAATGGCACTCGTTGAGAGGGGACGCATTTGGCAGGAAAAGTCCTGGGAAAGCCTGTTTTCCTAACTGCTTTTCTGGGAATAATGTGAAGCAATTCCTCATTTATCTAGAAGCAGCATGTTTCTGTTATGTCACTTAAAATAGCTTCTTATTTCTTTTTTTCGAAGGAAAATTCAGAATAGTTTTTCACATCGTATTTGCTAATATTAGACGAGTAAGTTCATCTGTTTTTAAAATCTGTTTTGTGACATTCATAATAGTCTCC
The DNA here is from genome assembly GCA_023159025.1 of Thereuonema tuberculata. Taxonomy (NCBI): domain Eukaryota; kingdom Metazoa; phylum Arthropoda; class Chilopoda; order Scutigeromorpha; family Scutigeridae; genus Thereuonema; species Thereuonema tuberculata. The sequence goes on along the minus strand of JAFIDM010012231.1, from coordinate 128,362,107 downwards.
GTTCATCAGGAGTGAAATGGTTTGTAAATAAATTTCGACAAAGACCATTTGTAAGGTTCCAAGTACGGAAAACAGAAATGAAGACAGCTAATATTTTGAATAATATTCTAAAGTACAGTGACCCTCGTAAAGAATGCAAATAGTGTTACTGCAGTAAAACGTTTAGCCAGAAAACATATATATGAAAAAGTGCCTTCTTTCATATTCTTCAAGGATAAAAATAAAACAATATTAGAAGTTATGTTTAATATTTCCATATAATATGCCTTAGGTTAGGTGGTTAGATGTATTCCACTTTGGCCCATGAGGGCGTAAGGAGGTAAGGCTCCCGACGTTTCTTTGAATCGGGGCTGAGATGAGGTCAAGTGGTCAGCCCGACGCTCGCCCGCCTGTACCCGTGGGAAGGAAACCTGGAACCCATTCTACAGAGGGCTGGGTGGATTCTAGGCCCCATATGAAAGATAATTTAGCATGAAAAATACCCGAAATCCACCGAGGTTGGGGTTGAACCTGTCTCCTTCCAACCCGCAGTCAAGAGTCTTACCACTTAACAACCGGGCCCATATAATATGCTTTAAGTCTGTTTGTTTCAAAAAAATTGTTGAATAGTGAGTAACCTAAACAAAATGAATTCCCCAATTTGGAATCTGTTAATATAAGGTGGAACAAATGCCTTGAAGTAAAGAATGAGGCATCTCCACTTTTATCAAGAAAACATTAGCCAATTGTCATTTTCAATTATTATTTATGAGGATAAAAAAGCTTAAAAAATTATTGGAATATTGAGAATGCATTTAAAGCTTTCTATTTTAGATTCTCTAAGTTAGTTTTAAACTTGAAAAGTCCAAAATCGTAAACATCTAAGGGAAATTCTGATTGCATTTATCAAGAAATTAACAATGTCATAGACACTAATTCATAATAAATCAATACTGATATCTCTAATTCAATTTTGACATATTCGGATTCTGGTTAACCTAATCAAAGGCAATCAAATATTGAATTTCAAATCTAAATGGCATTTTAATTCTAATTGCTTGCAACTGTCGACGAGTTAATGTTTCGAACCGTTTGAGAATTGAGATGAGAAAAGCAATTCACATAAGATTAAAAATGATATACTGACAAAAAATAAGGATGTTTATTTTATTTGAATATTTAGTATTATCCACATATTATGAACAATTGTGTTTCCTTAAAAACAAAATAAACTATTTGAATGGGACAGAATTTGGTGAAGTCTTTTTGATTGTTTTATGTCTGTTTTTGTTGATTTAGATTTAGTAAGGGTTGACTAAACCTATTGGAATGAATGCATCTTAAAATGAAAAAGTGTTGGATGCATAATTGTTTCTACTTTTATATTTTGTTTAAGGCTTTCTTGTTATATTTGCTCCATATACATCCATTATTGATGCAAATTCAAGTAACGAGAGATCTTAGAGAAACTTTTATATTATATTATTTTCAATTTTATATCTTATTTTCTTCTCATTTAATTTGAAGTAAATAGAAAAATAACATAACGCATTACATCCACGAGAAATGATTTCATAATCGCCTTCTTTACTGTTAGTACAAACTAAGTCCACACGAAATTGCTATAAAGCAAAATTCGTGTCCTGAAGCGAGGTTATTACACTCAGTTCTTGCATCTTTAATGTTCTCTTACGCTGCATTTTACTTATAATCTGATATTAAGTTGTTACATCTGTTTGCTGTAACAAACTATATACTTTCTACCAGATATTGTCTGAAATAGATAGATCTTCACATTTTATTTCCTGTTTATATCAGTTATGAATGCTTAGATGTAAAAACAAAACTGATTTACTTACACCTGTAAAGACAGAACGTGTTATAAATTTTGCAACTTCTACAAACATAGAAAACTTTTTTTTTTATGTGGTTCCAACACAATCAATTTAAAAACATCATCATGTATAATTTATTTTTATATAATTTCTGCTAAAAATGTGAAAGTAAGTATAAGAAAACAGAGGATCCGGCAGTCCATGGTTTAGGCGCTAGATTGTGGACTGGAGGGTTCAATTTCCGGCTAGTGGTCGGGGATTTTTCCACGGTTATTTCTTCTTCAGGCGAATCCTACGGTTTACCCAGCCCTCTGTCAAATGTTTGTTACTTGTCGGGTTTGTTACTTGGGGGTTAAATCCTGGCGAGCGTCAGGCTGCTTTTTACTTACAATCATGTAATTAATATTATGTTGTTACATCTGTTTGCTGTAACAAACTATGTACTTTCTATCAGATATTGTCTCTAATAGCTAGATCTTCACATTTTATTTCCTGTTTATATCAATTATGAATACGACCTCAACTACTCTCGATAAATCGAGACCCGCTGGGAGCCTAAACCTCTCGCGCATCTCAAGGTCTGTTGCGATACAGAGTAACTTAAGTGTAAAAAACAATTGCTTGCTAAAATGCTTGCTCTATTAATTTTACGCATACCTGGCTTACTTGGAATTTCTGTATTTTTACATTAAGTATAGACTATGTCATAAATTAGTTATAAGTTACATTTTTCATAAGTAATGTCATTTATTGCTCATTGTTTACCCGCTTTGCCTTTAAACAGTTAACGGCCATATTTTATCGTGTTTATTAAAATATTTATACATAACCAGCATGTTTATACCCGTTAAAAATGACTAGATTCGCGACCTTGACGCCTTACAGGAGTTACAGCAAAAGACTCAAAAAAATGTAGAACAGCAGAATAGCTGTTTTCAACTGTCAAAAATGATGAATAGTAAAAGAAATGTGTAAGACGATCTAGAATAAAATTTGCTTATTGAAAAGTTACTTCGATATTTGAGGGAAATACTTTAGACATTAAAGAAAAAAATATTTTACAGCAAAATATCACTACTTTACGAATCTCCCTATAGAGTCCCACCCATCTTCCAGCGTTTCGATGTTTAAAATGCTTGACATTGTTGGAACTTTATTTGTGGGATAGAAATTGATTTTTTTTTTAAAAATTGCAAAAATTTAATAATTGGTCTATGTAACTCGTCCTGTTTGTCAATTATTAATTTATAAGATTGCAAAGAATCATACGGATGTACGGAAATATGTTTGTTTGTCATCAAAATGGAGAGAGCGGAGAGAGTCGGAAAGAGAATATTTTAAGTGTATTTTTATTTTTTTTTAACGTGTGTGTCTTCTAGATAAATCGAATGAAATTGAGACCACCACACTTTCAAATATAGAACTAAAATTTATAAACTTAACTAAACAAAATGCATTTCACGAGTACTTTCTGGGCGATAACGCCCTGTTTTCAAGTGATCGAATACAAAATTAAAAAAAAATAATAATAACAGGGCGTTATCGCCCAGAAAGTACTCGTGAAATGTATTTTGTTTAGTTAAGTTTATAAATTTTAGTTCTGTATTTGAAAGTGTGGTGGTCTCAATTTCATTCGATTTATTTTTAACTTTGTTAGTGTATTTTTAATTTGAAAAATACACTAACAAATGTCTTTTTGAAAAGAAAAATTAGTTGATTTAATGTTGGTGCGTTGTTCAATACTTACTTAAAACGTTTTACAAAAAAAAAATCTTTAATTATTTTAAATCAGTCCAAAAAACTTAATTCCAAAACAAGTAAAAAAAAGAATACTTAAGTATAAACGAATTAGTATAAACTTTTGCATCTATTCATTTAGTGAATAATAAAACAAAATGAACTAGAAATAATTCCTACGCCTCTGTAAGGCATTGTGGGCACTCTCTCGTAGGCTCAATTTGGAGGAGCCTATTATTTTAGGTCAGGAGGTTAACTTTTTTCGCCTGAAGTGCCAGGAAAGCATGTTGATATTAAAAAAATCAAGAATCGTATAACGATGGTCTTTCGGTCAGCGCTGTGGCGCTAATAATTGCCACAGCATTCAGCAAATAAATGTGTTTATACATTTTATTCCTTTTAAAAAATGAGCTTAGAATATCTTTTTCAATCTTGTATTTTTGAAAAATTTCACTGTATTTCAAAAATGTGGTATTTGTTTTACTTCCGTGAATATTTCACGGGTTGCAGCTAGTATTCTTTAAATTAATAAAAACAAGGTAGGGATAGCGATTAGTAAACCAATCACAACGCTTGTCTAGATTGAGACAGTTCCTACACGGTATCTGATGAAATCTTAGTCAGTTATTTTATCTTCGTATTTTTATGCAGCTTTGGTAAGTAGTTGTAGGAAAATAAGCTTTCTTCGTTGACTTTTGAAGATGATTCATACAGCTGATAAAAATAGATTCTGTTAGACGTTCAGTAAAGGTTGTTTTTCTTTCTGAATATAATGTTTCATTGGTAATCATATTCATCATTTCGCAAAAATTCAATAGAAAAAAAAAACAAATTCTCTTTCCCGTTATACGGTTTCTTTTTACTGCCTCCATTTACAATCCTCCCTTCATTTTTTTTCTTTTCTTTTTTTACTGAGAGAAGATCGCCATTGGAAGCGGATATGACGTCATGGCAAAGGAGAAACGTTGAAGCAGCAGCCGGATGATTACGGACATCTGTCATGTCCCTTTGTGAGATTTCCGTCTAATTTCCATGAGCAGCGTTTGATTAGGGCCATGTGGTCTGAATTTCTGTTGAGCAAAGGCTATTCTTCACTTGTAGGAGGAACGGCAACGTAGGGAATAATAAATCAGGAGAACTTTTATGGATGGGCACCGGAGACTTCGGTTTTTCTGATTAAGGCAGAAAAATGATGACGAAACCTAAATTTGGGAGTTGTAAGGGGATCAAGGGAAGATGCATTGGAAACGAATCACAAAAGACAGAATCATTAAAACAACCTTGATTTATTGCGTGGATTTCCTGTTGGGATCAGTAATCAAGGTTAACCGGAAACACTTCAGGAAATAAGTTAAAAACCGTGATTTCGAAAGAAATTGATACTTTAAAAAAAAAAAATCTTAAATGTAGTTGTGAGCATTATTTTAAAAAATAACTTCATACTTTTGCGATTTTTAATATTCAATAATTTATTCATAACTTAATAGCCTGAGTTTCCTTACATTTCCTTTGTGACTCAAGAAACGTGTATCTTTT
>JAFIDM010012231.1:128289775-128337020 GCA_023159025.1 Thereuonema tuberculata | reverse complement strand
CTTTGAATTAAGGGTGGGAAGGAACCCATATGTCAGTATTTAAGACCTTTCGTATCCAGCATTAGAAATCGTCTTCTGGCTAAGACGTTGAAGATTTATCTCTCTTCCCAGGCTTTCGTCGTTTTAGAAAACTTAAGTCTCAACTGTTTAAAAACTAGCCAGCATAGTCCTATTCTAGCAAAGAAGTATTTCAATAAATTATATCCAATAACATTATCTGAAGGCAATTACTGTAAAATAGAATGAAAATAGTTTATTCATCAGAATTTTTCAACGTTTGATAATTACGTTATTATTCTACTTCATAGTCTGTTATTATTCTACTCCCACAGTCTGCGGGATCTTCTGCAAATACTTTGAATCAAAATATATTTGAAGTTGATCGAAGTATTATTGTTTGGCTGTTTTAGCTAAGGTTATTTTTAGTATGAAAAAATCCATGCGAGTTGTACAGAAATGAAAACTAAAAACTCTATCAATTTATCAATATAAAAACGATTCTTAATTTTTCAGTTGATCAGAATCAAGAAATCACTCTCCGTCAAATTAATTTTATATAGAAGCTTTGTAGATACCAAAAGAAAGATTTCGAGTAAAAGGTCGTTAAAGCTTACAAATTTTATAGACTCTGGATACGTCACTCAGTTACAGAACTAATAAAAAACAGCTGTTCCTGTACAGCTATTCGTTTACGAAGAAACAATTTCAGTTTTTTAAAAAATATCTCCTTCTTAAATTCAATTTCTATGCGTTATTTAAAACCTGCTGATGCGAGATATCATTTACTACTTAATTTTAAAGAGACAACCAAAGGAATAAAAGATTTTTTAATTGAATTATTAGAATTTTGTTCTCAGCTATTTTCACTTTTTTCAAATTCTTTGAAGACAAGATATGTAGTCATTACATTTTGTAAATGATATGTGATGAATGAATAGTGCTTGAGTAACAACTCTGTTCGATCCTTATCATATACATCTTAAAATTTGAAATCGTGTAGCCTACAATGACTGTATTTCCTGTCTCGATTACAAAAGTTAATGAGGAAATCAATACCGTATATCAGTGGTCGGCAACCTTTTGTTGTAAAAGGGTCAAATATGTGGGGATTACTGCGGGCCGCACTTGGGCCAATTTAGGAACCAAAAAAAAAGGAAAATCTTATTTTAACATCCAAAAAAATAAAACGGAAAATTTAACCACCAAAAAAAAAAAAAAAAAATAGGAAAAAATTATTTTGAGCAACCAAAAAAAATAAATAAAACGGAAAATGTAACAACCAAAAAAAAAAAAAAAGAAATATTCCAACACGCCTCGCGGGCCGCGGGTTGCCGACCGCTGCCGTATATTATAAATATGTATATGCACTTCTACTTTGCAGACCAATTTCGATACAAGCAGAATGTCGATTATATGGCAATTAACAGAGTCATCAAACCTCTATTCTAGCCGGCTGCTGCTTGGCAGAGAAATGAAACAATTTTATGATTTTATACCAGTTAACTTGATTAAGAGATGTTAAATATTACACTACACCAAGAAACCATTTTCATTGAAAACAATATAAACTTAAATTATTTTAAGTTGTTTTAATTATTTAATTTATTTTAATTTTCTCCGTATCTGATTCAGTATAAGCAATTTTGTTACAATTAATACTTTTTAGTTTTTATTTATCATTCATCTGAAGAAGAGGATTGCTTCAGTAATCCTCGAAAACTTATTTTAAATGAAAACTTTTTTAAATGTTTAAAATCTTTTTAGATTTCTAAGAAAAATGTGGATGTCTGCTTAATCAAGCCTAATAAATAAATCTTTTTGAAAATAAAAACCACTGAAGCTTTTGCACTCACTTTCAATTAATTTGATATGCAAATGTCTCGATTAGTGCACCAGAATTGTTTTGGCCACATATATAAACATCTAATCACATCTACGTAATTTAAATATACTCTTAATTATAAATTAACATCCAGTAACGGATATGGGTGAAGCTATAAAAGATATAATAATTAAAAGGCTGGAAAATAGGTGAAGAGCCATCAAATCAACTCCTAAATAAGAATTTTGGCGCATTATTGGAATTACTTCGGGATGTATTGTTTTAGCTCATAAAGCAAAAATAGAAATAATGAACCCAAAACATCAAAACTTGATGTGCTCAAAACACTTAACTCTTCTCCATAAAATTTGTTTTTGATAAGTGCATTAATGTTTAAGGTACTTCAGGAAATAACTTGTTCAGTGTTCCATTTTTCAATTATCGTAGAGAAAGATTCTAAATAATAGACAACCATTCATGCAGTTTGATATTCACATATACACAGACATTGCCCAGAAAACAGTCAAAATGCATTCTATTGATTGAAAAGCATATGGTTAAAACAAGATCTAGGAAAATCTTACAATAATTTATACAGCAAATAAGGAATTAAAATAGTTAAACATATTTTTAAAAAAATTGCATTTCTATTTCGTCTGTATTAATACAGTACTTACATATTGGGAAGGTACAAAGAAAGTAATAACATATAAAATTACTCAATCAAATGAAAAATAATTGTAAAAATTAAAGATCTTTAATGAATTGCTTTGATTTAAGTATTTGCATTTACTTAACGATTTTATGGATTTACATTTATCTGTTTATAAAACCAAACAAGGATCTCCGAATCCATTAGACTAGAAAAGCATCTTAGGATTTAGAAAGATCACATAAGTAACCTTTTATAGTAAAACGTTTGGAAGATTATTCTAAAAGACGAATCTAGAAATTCAATAAAATTTGAGACCAATGTTCATTACTGACATCTCAGACAGCCTGTTTCACGCTAACTTGGCGATCATTAGTTGAGAGTAGTCAGAATAAACAAGCAGGTCTCATAACGCATGTGAATTGACGTGGCAATGGGTAGACAAATGGAACCTCCACAAACCTAAAACTAAAAATAATAATACACATTAAAAATAAAGAAAAAAGAAAATTCATGCGCTGGGCTCTGCCAGCCTCAATGAATTTCTAACGCGCATTTAAATGAATAAACAGCGTCTAAAAATGCATAAACACATTAAAATTTTAATACAATAACACAATAAAATTTTAATGTGTTTATGCATTTTTAGGCCCTTTTTATTCATTTAAATGCGCATTAGAAATTAATTGAGGCCGGCAGAGCCCAGCACATGAATTTTCTTTGTCTTTATTTTTAATGTTTATTATTGTTTTTAGTTTAGATTTGTGGAGGTTCATTTGTCTACCCATTGCCACGAATCTAGAAACAGAAGATAAAATAAAAATCACATTATTAAGCGAATACACAGCAATAGCTGGGACCACTATTCCCTTGATATTATTGGACTGTCTCGATAGATCACATAATCTCCGACGACTCCTACACCTCATTTCCTAATGGAATTCTTTTGTCAGATCTATTATAAACAGTCATGTTTCTCTTTATCTTCTATATTTGTTGAAAGCCTAGTCCGATAATAGATACAAACATGTCCAGAGATATTTCTTCAATTACTTTCATAAACCAATTCGCATGGAATTAGTTGAATTCTGTTTATTAATGCATTATTTTTTTTTTAAATAAAGCTTATTTAAAACTACATTTTATTCTTATCGTAAATGTATTAATAAAACTTACAAATTTATAATTTCTCAAATTAACGTTGACTGAGGTTAACATCTCTCTTCAGCAGCACACAGCATTAGAAAGTTGACAAAGTCTTTACATAATTCCTTTAGATATGAGAAAAATAAAGGCGAATAAAGATTAAAAGAAAGAATAGATGAGAGAACGTCGACGAAATCTCTTGCAATCATTATCCAGAAGGATGGATATCTGGAATCTTCGGGATTAGCAATGCGATTAGAATGGATTTAGTGTTAATGCGTACTGAATTCTGCAATGAGTCTCACCAATTTGAAAAATACTATATACGGCTGATAAAAAATAATCTGAGAAGACAAGATATATAATCCTATAAAAATTATAGATTTTTTACACAATAATAAAAAAAATGATTTTAGCACGATTTTATATAGACTAATTATTTTACAGGGCTGTGGAGAAGAAGTAGGAGTCAAAAGAGGTTTTTCCTACAGCTCTGATATTTTATAAATAGACCCTTTACGAATTCAGTCAGTTAGCCTAAAAAAATTGCATTTATTTGACTAAACAGAATTTCATGACTTGATTTTTTTTCAAAATCAAACAGATTATTTTCGTAATTTAATTTCTACGATAAGTTACTTTGATTCTCAATGAGATAGAATCTTACTTAATCAACATTTTTTTTTGCTTCAGATCTGGCACGACTACAAGCTCCAATGGGAACCTGATGAATATGGTGGGGTAACTGAGCTCTACGTTCCGTCTGAACTTCTTTGGCTACCTGATATCGTCCTTTATAACAAGTAAGTTAAATGTTTCTCTTACAATATTTTTGACTATATGAAGAACAGGGATTTCTAAAATACAAAAAGAAGCACTTTTGTTAACACTATAAGCTTATTTCTTATCTTGATTCTCAATATGTCATTTTTTTAATAAGTATTATTGTGGTCTAAATACGTTTAGTTACAGTCAAAACAAAAAAAAGTTTAGGATCATAACTAGAAATCTCAATTTGGTTTTTTTATTTAGGAGGATCTGAGGATGTGTTTCTCACGTCACTTTTCTTAATTTTGTTTCCATGAAAAAGAAAAACAAAAATATATACTGCCATTATACCACTTTAGAAAGTAATATTATTTCTATCAAAAATGGAACATTAACATGATTTTTGTTAATAACATTGTAATAATGCTCATAGTTGGTTAAGAGAAAATTAAGATTATTCCATATGCAACCAATGCTACAGTTTCTTATGCGCTTTCATTCTTATTAGCTGTTGTGCTACTTCCAGAATTTAAATTCGGAGATGTTTTAGAATTAGGAATTTAAAATTGTTATACAGTAAAACCTCGTTAAGTCGTCACTCAAGGGACCGAACATTTTTGACGACTTAAGCGGAGTGACGACTTAAGCGGAGTGGGCATTTTTGAAAAAAATAAAATAAATAAAACACTGAAATACAATATTATTATGAATTGCTTTAGGATTCGGTGAGGAAAACAAGATTTTCAGAAATCAATACATCCAAATGAATGAGTGGAATATAATAAAAAAAAAACACACACATTTTATACTTACATATTTTATTTACTTTTACTGGCATTAAAATAATCCAACAGTGTTGATTGATGAAGGTGCTGATTACTGGTAACAATTCGAAACACTTTGTAATGAAATGGAACTCCAACTTTTGTGCACATAGTTAATCGTATCTAAAACCGAAACTTCTAGCTTTTCGTTCCTATCCAAGGCTTTTATCATGTTCCTTTACAAGCATTTTTGTGTACTTTCGTTTAAAGTCAAGAATTATCCTTTGATCTAAAGGCTGAAGAAGTGCAGTTACATTTGGAGGAAAAACAATTTCGATCGCTTTTAAATTTTCGGGGCTTACTCGATATGAAATAAAATCACACTCAGTAGCGGTCAAGAAAAACGTCAAGAGTCGCAGCGAGAAGTGTGGAATTTCCTAAGTGAATTTCCCACGTGAAAATTCCCCGTAAAGGCTAGGCTTTCTTAGAGTGAAAGGGCGGGGCTGAAAAGATAGCAGGCAAAATTGAGAATAAAGATACTTTTCGCCATTTTTGAGGAGTAGTTATCCAGAGTAGAATTAAATTTGGTGACGAGTAAAAGAGGGTTATTTTACATTATTGTCTATGAGACCTTGTCGGGACCAAAGGAAAACGACGACTTAAGCGGAGTGACGACTTATCCGGGTGACGACTTAACGAGGTTTTACTGTAATTTCAAATTCAGAGGATACTCGGACACATTTTTTTATCTTCTTCATTTTGATGTTTGTTTCTATGTTATCTTTTCCCAAATGTACAACAGGAGAAAATAATATCAATTGGTGAGAGAATTGACTTTTAAACATGATAGGGGCATAATCCCAGTAGTTTCTATACAGAACGAATATTAAAATCTTGGAAATTTACAACTTCAAAACCCCACACAAAAAACTAGAAGCTCTCCATAGATTTGGAAGATCCCATTATAATAGAAATAGATTAATCAGTGCATTTCTCGCAACGAATGGACAGATAATTAATTATCTAAATTAAGCAATATTTATTATCTAAGTCAGCATTTTATGTTGCTTAAATTGACATTAATTTAAAAAAAATATGATCTTCATCTTGTTTTTTTCTTCACCTAACTATCTCTATGGAAGCCTAAGTTCAAATAAAAACCTAGCCTTCTATGTAAAAAAAAAATGGAATATAGAAAACGATTTTTATAGAGCTGTTGTATCCCTGGCAAAGTCAAGTAAGCAGCTGGGTTAGGTATAAAGGAATATAATAATAACAAAAACTTTATGAACAACCTGTTATGCTTCATACTACAGTCGTGTAAATATGATATATTTAAGTTTACAGTGTTCTATTCCTTCGTAATTTAAATATTGTCTAATTAGGGAATTAATCTCTGAAATAGGTCATATCGGATTTGGAATAGCGAATTATAAAATGTAAATAAACTTTTATTATCTAAATCAGCATTTTATGTTGCTTAAATTGGCATTAATTTAAAAAAATATGCTCTTCATCTTGTTTTTTTCTTCACCTAACTATCTATTCTTGTTTTATTGTTATTTTGTTTTCTATTTAACTGTTACCTCTTTGTTTGTAGCGCCGACGGCAGTTATGTCGTTACCACTATGACGAAAGCCATTGTCAATTATGACGGAACAGTTGTATGGAAGCCGCCCGCCATCTTTAAAAGTTCGTGCGAAATTGATGTCGAATATTTCCCATTTGATCAACAGAAATGTTTTATGAAATTCGGTTCTTGGACGTACGACGGATTCATGGTAAGACCAAAACCAATTCAAAATATACAGTAGACTCCCTTAACTGGCCGTCGGTTTAACCGGCCACTCATCTGCTGTACTGTGACTTCGCTTTTAAAAAAACATGCAAAATAAGAAGCAGAAAACAATCACAGATTTCTTTAAGTAATTGTTTCTCCTTAAATGTACAGTACTTACAGTTTTATTTTATTACTTTAGCAAATGTCTTTTTCGTAAATTTATATCTAGGACGAAAAAAAGTTTTGATTATTGTGATATGTGCTTGTGACAACAAGTATATGAGTGTATACATAAACTTGTACATACTGTAAATATATACATTTTTATTTTGTAAAATTGTATAATCTTTGTCTCTTTTATTCACCTTTTATGTATAATTAAACAGGAGAAGTAGTTTAATTCAGTTAAAAGCTATTTTAAATATATTTTCGGTTTAACAGGTCTAGGGTCCGGTCCAAAGCTGAACGGTTAGGAGGGAGTCTACTGCATTACTTTATTACTGTGGGATTTTTTTTTAAATGTTAGATTTGGAGTTTAAATAGTCAGCCGCCTTATTTTGTTTTTCATTCATATTTAAGAACAAGCTAAAAAACAAAAAAGCTAACATGATTTACAAAATATTAAACTAATTCTAATGATAATTTGTAAATATTGTTACCGCTTTCTCAATATTTAACAATACAATGAAATTAATAAAAAGTTCAAAATTCATTAGCAATTGTGCAAAAAATATCAATTTAATTAATCATGATTTTAAAAGAATTCAAATCATGTCTCGCAATAAATAATAAAAGGAATTAAGCAGTAATCCAGAAAAGAAGTAGTAATACAATGTTTTGATAATTGTTGTGAATATTAATTTATTTAATCAATGAAATTAATAATTTTCTGGGGAAAAGAATATCTCAAAAAAAAAGTTTTATCAATTAAATTAAGTGATTTAATTGTCTTTTAAATTAAAAGACGTTATATTAAAAGTTATCCAAAAAAATATTCAATGTTAATTTCACCGTCACTGTTGGTATTTTTATCTCCTGTCTACTCGCATTGCAAATTCCTAGGTGGTCTTTCAACAGTTGAAGAATGAAACCGATTCCTTTTGCAGCACCTTGACCAATTCAGCTACTGATATGGAACATTCAATTCCTTCCAAATTGCTCGATTGGATCCGAGTCAAATGATCCTACTTTGAAATAATATGAAAGTAAGAGCATAAATCGATAATAAGGGGATTCTATAGTATCTGCCTTTTTTTTTACATTAGTAAATGTTTCGAATAAAAGATGCATTGCATTGTTTGAAACAAGAATTCCTGGCTTTTAAAAGTAGAGTATGTACAGTTGGATCATCGTTAGAGCTCTTATTCCCTAATATAGTAACTGCTTCGTTTTCTTTGTTGCTTCGTTTTAGTAATTGATGAAGTTTATTTGTTTTTGTTTTCTTTATTTTTTTTTTTTGAAATTGTTGGATTACACAGGGTGACTCAAAATTTCCTATACAAACTTTAAAGGTAGGTCAGGCAAACAAAATCAAACCGTACTCATCGTGGAACGTATGTCCGCAAACGCCACCCGAATGTGCTAGAATTTTGCACCCGAATGTGCAAAACGCCTTTGTGAAACTGCATCATTCGACGACAACAGACATTGAACGAATTGAACGTAATCCACGTACAAGTACACGAGCTATTGCGCATCACCTTGCTGTCCCTCAATCTAGGATGTGGCTAGTATTACTGTTAGTGGAAGGAACTTTGAGTACCTATTGTGAACCTGTAAGTGTACACTATACCGTCATATTGTAAACAAAGGCTAATAAACACGTTGTCTACCATATTTGTTGTCTTTTGTTTCTGAACCTTAATGTACCTTCTAGCACATTCGGTTAGAGTTTGCGAACGTTTCACTACGAATACAGTTTGTCTTTGTATTCTTGACCTACCCTTCAAGTTTGTGTAGGGAATTTTAAATCACCCTGTAAAGTATTTTGTCTAAGTAAAGAATCATCACTGAGCGCTATTTCAATCTTGGATCTTTGTTTAAAACTTGGCATTTTTGAGCTTGCATTACTATGATTTCTAGAGAGATTTTATAGATTGAGAAGCCTTTTAATATCTCATTTCCCATTTCTCTCAGTATGTAATTGAAAGAAGAATCTAAATTATTATTAGGTAACTCGTTGTCAGTCATCGAATCCCTGAATTTGTTTTAAGTTTTAAAAACCATTCTAAAACTGTAGGCGTTTTGAGGCCCCAATTGCACATAATCTCTTCAGTTGTTATACTTAGGAAGAGATTTGTCTCGCGTCACTTTTATCCCGTGAATGCCATTAGGGTGTTTTTCTATTGATGAATTGGAGGTGGCTGTGGCATCTTTATTCATCATCGCCGTCCAATAATAACGGCCAAGGAAGAAGAAAAAAATTTAATAACTGTCATGGATGATGGGAGAGAAAAACGTCGCCATCCTCATCATCAGGGTGTAATTCTCGCATGGGCGAGGATGAGGGTAATTAATTGGACGCTGGATTGATCATTAAGAACACTTTGAAGACAGACAATAGCATTACATCCTCTTACAAGAAAAACACGCTTAAAAAGAACGAAAGAAAAATCAAAAGAGAGAGAGAGAGTTATTCGTTTAAAACGAACGGAAAGGAAAGTAATTAATTTTGTTCTTGTTTTCCCTGATGGTTTTATTTAGAATGTTTCACTTTGAAAATTTTATTTCTTCTCAACGAAGGAAGTTGACTAACGCACCGTAAAATCTGAAACACTAAATAAAAAGGCCGTTGCTTTTAGCTCTAAAAAATTATTTAAGTTTGATGCTATTATTTAGAAGCGCTAATCAGTAAACAAAAGGCATATTTAAAAGCTTTTACTACTCCCGCCTTTTAAATTAAAACTACGATTAATCTCTCAGCTTTAATAAGCAGGATTACTTAGTTTTTTTCATATTTAAGAAAGAATTTTAGCTTGTATGTAGGCATGCAGTGTTGCCTACATACAAGATAAATTTCTTTCTTAAATTATTTTTATATGTAGTATTTATAAAAAATAATGTCATTTCAAATATCAGAAGGTCTGAAATTTCGAAGTAATTTCTGATGGTAAAAGTTATAGGAGAGGTTAAGATTGGCAATGAAATTGCATAAAAATAAAAAAGAAATAAAAAATTATAATAGTTGACAATAATTGTTTTAATAAATTATGGTAAAATGTGGATAAGTAAGATATGGCGCTCTCACTTTCAACAAATGTAATAAATACAAACGAGCAAAGTTTTACGAAATAATTAAAGGCTTAAAACTTAAATGAATGAAAATTCTAAATTAACTTACCTTTTAAAAAAAAAAGAAAAACGCTGGACGACTATCCACATGCTATTTATCACAGGCTATCCACAGGCTGTTTATAAGTTGGCATACCTTGCGTATTATGGCGGCCTTGAACTTAATATCGTAATTGTGTTTGTGGAAAAGTCGTTGAGATGTAGAAACAACGAGTCAAGTTCTGGAACTGAACTGAATTAATTTATTAAGCGAAAAACATTGGTTTTTATAGTATTTACATAGTGTGATTTGATTCGCTAAGTAATTAAAAATATACTGAATGATTGGATAAAAACTAACGAACTAAAATTAATTAACTGATTCAACGGCTGCAACAGAAAAGAATTTAAAAATAAATAGAATATCAGTAATTAGGAAATAGAAAACGAATGTTTTAAAATAAATAACGATTAACGATTAAAATGAATAAATGAATAAAATGAATAAATTTGCAGGTAAATAATTTCTGCAAAAATACAATATAAAAATGTTTATATAAAAATGATTTCTAAAAATATTTATATATAAACTGTTACAATATTTCAGTGAATATAAATATAAATACATATTGATGTTATGTAATTAGTCACTTGTTAAATTAATTTCATTTGAAACATCACAGGCTATTTATCACAGGCTATTTTTTAATGTTTAAAAAAATGTTTAATGTTTTTTTTTAATGTTAGTCTATTTTTTCTACAATACTGCCTATCATACTAAAGTGTCAGAAAAATTACTATTTCAAATCACAACATATATGTATATGTCTAGAGAGTAAATAGCGGATTATTTACTTTTTGCTAAAATTGAAACAAACTCAATTCAATGCGTAAGATAAGACTGTGCTTTCTAAGACAAAAACAAAACACCCATATTTAGAAAAGAATTTTAACACAACAAGGAAACACCATTTCCTGATGAATAACGTTGGTAAACCAAGTTTAACGACACATCTAATTAGGATTGATTCCTCCGTGAACCTAACAAGTCCAGAATTGCTTGAAGTTAAAGAATATGAAGAAAGCTTTTTGTAATGCTGAAATATTCTGTTTAATTTTACAGAAAATTGGTTCGAAGCCCAGAATTGAGAGAATGAAAAGTCAATCGTGGACAAATTCCTTTCTCAACAAAGTAACTCAATCATCAAATTAAATAAATAACCTTGAAAAAAAGAACTTTTTTTTTTCAAAGGGTAGACTGTGCACCACCTTTCTTCGATGATTCTGAAGGATATTTATTGTGCTATTTCTTCTTTTGATCTAAACATTAAAGATTTAAGGAACAAGCATTCAATATCGACAACTTTCCTCTAAAGCAATTTCAACTTAAATTAAAAGCTGAGGTATTTTAAAGTTGTAGTTTCTCATCAATTCCTAATGTGGAATTCTGTATGTTATCATAATCTCCTCTCCTCGGAAGTTTGTTAACAATTAAATACAGCGTCTTACAGCCGATCTTTAATTTAATTTTACACGTAAATAAGCCAATTGTGACAAGATTCTAAACTGTAATACCAATTAAGGTTTTTTTGCAGTCTTTGTTATATAGATTTATAATTAATTTCTATTCCATTCTTTAGTTGAAAAGTGATTATAAAGTTGCATTCTTTGTGTTTTTGATTAATTACCTCTGAATTGGCAAAAGTTGCTCAACTTTATCTGGAAGAATTAAGGATTCGGATTAACTGAAATCATATAAATCGAAAAGTTTGAATATCAAAACAAATTGAAAAGTTTGAAAAAAAAAATCGTTTATCTTCGTCAACAAGTTGGAACTAACAGGATTATGCGTGTTGTTTCAAGAAATCAATTTAACTCTTTTTGTGATGAATCAATTTACTCTGGAAGATGCTAAGTGTATCCAGTCATCAGCTTATTAGGCAATGAAGAACAGAAAGAAATACTTGTTTACATCGTAAAAGGCTTTTAAGAGAACTTTGTCTTAAAACAAATTTTGGTTCAACCACCCATGGATTAAAGTTTTATCGAAATGACAGCCTGTTTACATGAAGCCTTCTGCTTCCAACATCAGAAGGCATCTTTATTTGTAATTGACTGCATTCCAAACAAAAAAAAATTGCAATTAAAACTTTCCCCAAAGAAAATAAAGAGTGTCATCTCCATTTTTATTAGGCTCGTGGATCGCTGATGGAAGATTTCTGACTCCCAATAATTACTCTTTTTATTTCGAACTAAAGTCGTTACTCAAGTTGAAAAGGTCAGTTTGTGTTCGGCTGTTGGTTTAACGACGTCGATTTCCGTCATGATGATAGAGAATAAATAGCCTTATTTGACAATGAAAGATGGCCGACCTCTTTAGCCTCAATCATACGACAATCACACTATCCATCATGACGAGGGGTTCCTGATACACTGATAACGGACGTCATCTGTTTTTCTGGATTGCTTCAAGTCAGAAATTCAATGATGGGACTGAATGTATGGAATGAGTTTGATGATAAAAGAGCTTTTGGCTATTAGCGCAATAGTCCAAGTGAGGATTCCCATAATTACTTTATTAATCGATTTCATTTCTGGGAAAATGAACTCCAATCTATTTTTTGCACAAGTATTAATAATGTTAGATGGTAAGATTTTCTGTTAATTAATTGAATTACAGATCTAGAACTAGAAAGATCTAGTCTAAGATGCTCGGATTGAAGTTGAAAGAAAGGCAAGAAGGATGCATTTTTAATTCATTTTCCTTAGGAGTCTTAAATATTTATATCTGTGATTTCAAGTTCAATTCTTTCTATTTCTGACTGTAATAGAGATAACATCGGATTAGTTCTGTGGAGATAATGCCATTTATCCACTAAATAATAAGTAAATGATCTAGGGGAAAAAAAACAATCAATAGCAAAATGATGTTACTTAAGAGGTTTTATCTTTTGACAATCAATGAATAATTAAAAAATGATATTTAAGAAAGTGTTGTTCATCCACTGAATTTGAAATAATCTACTTTATACTTTATTACTAGCAATAAAACTTTTCGAATAATATTAGTAAATAAGGATATTGGGCTGTTCAAGTATTATGTAAGTATCCAAGTGGGTGGGGGTTCAAGCATTGTTTATTCAGAGCAATGCTTACGTAAGAGATACAAACATTTTTTCGCTCAGTATTTTATGTGTATTAGTATTTCGTGGTATTTACTGTTAACGATTTGGCAAATCTTACGTAAGCACAAGGATGGGGGGGGGGGAACTCAGGTTATTTGGTTATTTTTGCTTACAAGGAGGGGGGGGGGGGGGTCTAAAATGACTAAATATGTGCTTACGCAATACTTGAACGGCCCCTGCGTAAGCTTACAGGGGTAGACTGGAGAATCGTTTATTCGACTTCTGCTTGGTAATAGAGTAGTTGCCTATCATTTCAAACGGCAAAGTATCATCTGCAGTGGTTTTCCACATAAAAAGTGTATATGTTTAGATAGCGATTTCCTAATATATTTATTATACAGGAGGAAAAGTCAATGTTGTAGAAGGTGATAATAATTATGTCATATTAAGAAAAAAAGTTTATTTGAATAAGTGTCCTTTTCAAAATGGTTTCCGAGCTAGAGCTAAATTTGAATGTCATTATTTTGAATTTGGCGCCCAGTGCCGTAGCTAGAGGACTGGGGGCCCCGGGGCAGAGCCGGAGGGTGCGGGGCCCTTGACAATCTTTCAACAACCAAAAAAAAAAAAAAAATACGACAATCCTATTTCAACAACCCAAAAAAAAACCGACAATCCTATTTCAACAACCAAAAAAAAAATAAAACGACAATCCTATATCAACAACCAAAAAAAAAATCAAATCCAATTTTTCGGGGGCCCCTTTGCTCGGGGGCCCCGGGGCATTGCCCCGGCTGCCCCGGTGGTAGCTACGGCCCTGTTGGCGCCCAATATTCTCCTTCCTTCCCGCCGTAATGAGCAACTGTCTGAAACACGGAAATCGACAGTGGAACCTTAGAAAATTGAACTAAACTATCAAATTTGTGCGAAATATCTTCTCAATAATTAGCTGTACATTGAAATAGCTCTATCTTGGAAACCATTTGGAATAGGACACAACAGCAATTTTTTTGTTTCTCAGAATGATTGATTTTATGAAATTTTAGAATAGTGATCTTAGGAATATGTGTTAATGTGTATTAATTTATACTAAGCATATAATATTATTCATTACAACTTCAGAAATTAATAATTTTTTCCCATTTTTCTTTTTAATATTTTTCTTAACTTTTTTGAAATGGAATTTCTCATGTATTCGAATTTTAGTCTTGTTTCAACAATCGATCTAGTGAAAAATAGAAAATTTGATTAAGCTAAGTTTGAAAATTCGGGCTTTAGGGAAACCTTATTTAATTAGTGAAGCAAAAAGTCAGAAGAATTTTAGTTAAGAAGTATTCTGCCTTTCCCTTTAAAAAGTGTCTCTATTTATCGATTGATGCATTTACTAATTTAGAAGTTTGCATATCTAATTTGGAAGGGAATGTATTGAAGTAGAACTGCCAGTACTACCCATAAGGTCTAAGTTTGCGAAGTTACATATTCTAATAACATTAAATAATGTTTTTTTTATTTGTTTTAACTTAGAATTTTAACCCTGATTATCTTCATGTTAAGAAAATAGTGTGGAAAGAATCATTATATCAGGAATTTTTTTATTTAAATTTTTAGCTTTATTTATTTATTTATTTACTTATTTATTTATTTATTAAATTTCAGTTAACTAAAATATGGTAATGTAACACACGTTTTTAGTTGTTTCAGTAAGTAATTATTCTTCAACTTTATTTCTGCGATATTTTGCAGAAATTCGCTTTCTATCTCACGCAAGAAAAAAAAAGAACCTAACGATGTAGAAAGCACATTTCTCGAATAAAGGTCGAAGTTGAAGACACGGTATAGAATTAATTCGTAAACTTACCGGTATTGCATCGAATTTCCAAATAGCTCTTATTGTTTTGTTCTTTTTTCTATCACTAGTTTCTCTTTAAATAACAAAAAATTATTCCTTTAAAGTAAACTTTAAATTTTGAATCTTTAAATACAATAATGAAACTTTACAGGAACACAAAAACCACTACTTTTTTTTTAATGAAGGTGAATTTGAAATATGCATAAGCAGTGTTCATTTTAATTGCAGCGAAAAACAATGATTAACATCAATGAAAGAAAGAGGAGGAATGAGTACCAGATCTTTGATGAATTCATAAAATGCTTGAAGATGTTGTTGAAACATTGTTTGCTGTCTTGGAAATATTGTTAAATCATTAAATAGAAAGTCATTATCAGGTCAATATCTCTATCTTATTTCATTCTAATCTTTATCTCAAAGAATTACGCATCTTAATATATAAAGTTAAATTTTCAACTCAATACACAACTTTAATCTTTAATTCGAAACCATCTTTAAATTTTGCTTCCCCTGCCTATAATTTACGATTTTAATTGCAATTACTCAATGAATGTCGAAGAGTTCACCCTCATCCCAAGTGAGGCCACTTGATCTTTTGTCTTTGGCAACTAATGGAGATAATAAAATTCCAAGCTCTGCGAATGGAAATTCCGTCGACACTCAGTTAATTGCATTGGTTCGGCGGAAAAATAATTTTCCAAATGTAATTCTGTTTAGAGGATTTGCTGCGGAAAATAATTAATCCCTTTCTCTGTACAATAGATCCGGCCGTGGCTTAGGAATTTGCATTTATCTTTTGTGATTAATCAGATATGAACAACGATTGCCCTTAATAATTGCGCCAATTAGAAGAACATCTTTTCTAATGCGAAAAGAAAATGGTAAGAGTCAACCTTAACAAAGGCGGATCGCACAGCCCTGGGCTTTATTTTTAATGATCCTTTTACTGTGTTGCAGAGAAATGGAATGAACTGTTTTGATAAAAGTGATTATCTATGTGAGTTTAAATACAAAGCAGAATCTGCCTTTTAAAAAACAACTGAAAAACAAAAATGTATAATTACAACTTTTTTAGTTAACTTAGTTATTATATATTATTAGTTAGTAGAGAGTGAAAATGAGCAAGTGAAAATTAATATCAAAAATATCATAATTCCAGTGAGATATGTAAAGTGTGTACATATCTACTTTAACTATCTAAGTATGTTCATAGATAAATAAATACAGTAAAACCCCGTTATTATGCTCGTCAAGGGACCATGACCTACAAGCGTAATAAGCGGGATAGCGCTATAGACGGGAAATGATTTATGAGATGGGGAAAGATTTGGACACCATTTTACATACATGATTCTGCAATAGATATACTGCAAATACGAGCTTATTTCTTATTAAAAAGATCTTTGATTGTGGTTTGCCGTGTGTGTGTGCTACAGTACTGTTATAAATTATGACATTTTCAATGCGGTTCAGGTAACTATTAACGTAAATTGATATACCACTAGAAGCAATACTAATATATTTTCGGAGCAGATTTAGTGCACACTTTACTTTTTTACGTTTGCAACAACCCTTGGCTGCATCGATAATTGCATCCTGTTTTTCATTATTGTTTGCAGGCTGGACGAGGGAATTCCTAGAGATTCTGCGAAATCCTTCTGACTTCTGTAGAAGTCTCGTCGTACTTATGAAGAATTTGCAATTTTTCACTTACAGAAAAGGATTTCCGCTTCGACATTTTGCACAACTGTATCACAGACCCGCAACTTCACAGAGTTCAAAGATTCCCTCCTACCAGGGAAAAAAAAGAATCTTTACAGTGTTACATTTCTTTTCGATACAAAATTTCCGATATAAAAAGCGCTACAAGCGGGATTTGAAGCGTTATAAGAGGGGAAAAGTATACAGAGATATACAGAAAATTCAAGGGACCGTATAAAAGGAGCGTAAAGAACGGGATAGTGCTTTAAGCGGGAGCGTAATAACGGGGTTTAATTTTTAATTTACATACATGTATGTGTGTACGTTCATATAAACATGGCTTATATACTGCCTAATCACACAATCCAAAGTATATACAGAAACATAATCCCTCACATTAACCTAGATATCCAAATATATAAATAAATATCCCTATCAACTATATTAAAAAATTAATTCGTAAAGAAAAGACTTCAGATCTAATAGATCTAATGTTAAAATACATGTTTAGGTTTATTCTAGTTTTGCTTGGTCCCTACTAACAGGAATCCTAACCCGTAAAGTTCATTGCTACCACTGTGTAGAGAGAAATATTGGCGTAAATTACATTTAACTGCTTATAAGAAATGCTTCTATTTATGAAAATTGTAAACAACAATTAATCTCAAACATCTTCTTGTTGGTTTATTGTCAGCTTTTTTGTTATCACTTTGAATAGTATTGTGGCTGTATATTTCCTTAAGATTTATAACCTCTTAAATGATTGTTTTTCTACTATTTTGTTTTCTTGCACAATTTTCTGAGGTAATTTCGTTTATTTTTCAGATTGACCTTAAACATATAAGCGAAATCCCTGGCATAAAGGAGGTGAAGGTGGGCATTAACCTGCAGGAATATTATCTGAGTGTGGAATGGGATATCATGGAGGTACCCGCTATCCGGAATGAACGCTATTATAGCTGCTGCGAAGAACCCTACCCGGACATTACTTTCAACATCACTCTCCGGAGGAAGACACTCTTCTACACGGTGAACCTCATAATTCCCTGTATCGGGATATCCTACTTGTCCGTGCTTGTCTTCTACCTGCCTGCGGACAGTGGGGAAAAGGTGGCGCTATGCGTCTCGATCCTGCTGTCTTTAGTAATGTATCTCCTGCTCATCACAGAAATCATGCCGTCGACGTCCCTGGCGGTTCCCTTGCTCGGGAAATACCTTCTCTTCACCATGACTCTGGTCGGCCTATCGGTGCTCGTTACCACCGTCGTGCTCAACGTGCACTTCCGATCGCCAGCCACCCACCACATGGCCCCATGGGTAAGACGAGTCTTCATTGAGCTTCTGCCGCGGATCCTATGGATCAGAAGGCCTGATCTCGACCTAACTGACGACCCCAGTCCCCCACCCCCACCCCCTCCCGTACGGGCCAGAGCCCGTAGTGGGCTGGAAATACGCGATCCGCTGAGAGACAACCAGCTCAGCCTGACGGCCTACGGAATGAGGACGGACGGGGACTCTGACATTCTCCCCTACCCCGCTCGACGATACCCTCAAAAGATTGAAAGAGCTATCCAGGGTCTACGCTTCATCGCTCGCCATATGGCTAACCACGATGATTACGAAAGCGTAAGTATAACGCTTCCTTGTAATATTCTTATATTACGTAATTTAGAAATGCGTAGGTTAATTTTAATGTAATCAGTCTTTTCCTTAATTTCAGAATATTTCTTGCACAGCACTACTTAAAACGCAGTTCAATTTCATAGTCAAAACTGAGGAATATCGAGTCAAAATATTTTTTATTATTTTAAAAAGTTTTCACATTTTGAAATTTAAAAAAAAAGTTTTCTATTACGTACAAATCTTATTATCTTTAGACTAAAGTTTTTCTTATCTATTATAACCTCACATCTCAATGTAATACTGCCGCAAATCACTATAACGCTGTTTTGTAGAAACTTCAAGGGCGTTATAAACTTTAATAAAGTAAGTAAACGAGCATAAATATTGATTTCTTTTATTTTTGGTCAGAAGTCTTTGACGAGAGAAAGCCATTACTTTAAAATATCTTTGTTCTTTTAACTGAGCAATAAAGTTGTGCCACATTATACTTAGCAATTTTAGATTTCAGTTTTCTATGTTTTCGACCTTTGTTGTAAAATAATCGGATTTTTCGTTCTGCAATTTTTTCTGAACTTTCAATCTCTATTGAAATACATTTAAACTTTATTGAATACTTACGCTAGTTTCTACTAACAATGTAAATAATTAACCTTTTCTATTGCAACGATGGCAATCAGATAAACCCACGCTCGTTTTGCGGATTCACTTAGCGCTGTGTTTATCTGGAACAAATTTACATCCATAAATGGTGGGCTGGCGTATCAACAATTTAAATTCTTCGAAAAGTATTGGATGTATTTTTTTAACAATCATTTCACGTTATATTTACTAATATAGTAATGTTGTTGTTGTGGGTCCAGTAGTCTAATGGTTTAGGCTCTGGACTGCGGATTGAAGGAGCCCGGGTTCAATTCCCGGCAGTGGTCGGGGATTTTCCTCGGTTACTTTTCCTCCAGACAGACCCTAGGGTTCACCCAGCCCTCCGTCAAATGGGTACTGAGTTTCTTATTCGGGAGCGTCGGGTTGACCAGCCGACCTCTACTAGTCCCGTTGGTTGAGAATCGCTGGGAGCCTAAACCTCTCGCGCACCGCAGGGACCTGCATGGTCTCTTGCGGTACAATTGTTTTAGTAATGTTGCTTTGATAAGATCTGGTTGATTTCTTTTTTAAAAAATTTATTCAAGTGATAGAATAACATGAAAAATCACCACAAAGCATTCCTTGTAAAAATTTTGTTCTAAAAGGTAGTATGAATTTAGATTTAAATTATTCATAGTTTTTAGAATATTGTAGCGAATTAGTTCCAAAGTCATGCCGTTACATTACTTGTGTCTATTATATTTATTCTATATTTTATTTAATGTTTGATGCATTGTTGATCTAATTTGAAAGAATAAATAGCATGGCTACGACAAATTGACGATAATTAGTCTTAAGTATTTCCAAGAAAAAGTGTATGATCTTTGGTAGTAAAATTTCAGTAATTTAAAAATGTATAAAGAAAAGGAGCGTCGTCAGGATTTTACTGTTCTTTATTTTTAACTAGCATATACGCCCGATTGACAACGCCGGATAACAATGTGATGGCTTTTAGTCTAGATGAATATTTATATATATGACTAATAGCAAATTGAAATGACTGCATTGCTAGGCACATAAATGAATTCGTTTATTGGAAGGTTTGAATATAATTCACATTGCGAGTGAAAATTCTAGCATCATTTAGCAAATGACCTTCACCGTTTTTTTTTGTTTTTTGTTTTTTTTTGATGCGTACTTTGATGTTGTCTCTGTTTCGTGAACGTGACAATGCAACAAAAAGCTGTCCATGAGAAAATACCGCGTCGCTCAAAAAACCTCCCGCGATTGCGAATGCAGACACACCCCAGATATATCTGCCCTGTAGTAGATCCGAGATATACAGCGCAGCTCTCCGTTATTGACAGGGGGAATGCGATACGTTACACTCAGACGGACAAATCTGGAAAACTTTATAATAATTTCTATTTAAAAAAATGGATGGACGATGAAGAAATGAAGAATATTTAACAAATAATTTGAATGTAGTCCGCGTGGCCTAATGGATAAGGCGTCGGACTTCGGATCAGAAGATTTCAGGTTCGATTCCTGTCACGCAATTTCATTGAAGAAATAATAATTTTAATTTCCTGTGAAAATAGAAATAATTTCTACAATAATTTTTCTAAACACAAGGGAGAAAGTTATGTTACACAGACAGATCTAGAAAACTATATAAGAAATTTACATTCAAGTCGCCATTATCCTCGATATTGCGGATTCGGCAG
This sequence comes from Thereuonema tuberculata, assembly GCA_023159025.1. Lineage (NCBI taxonomy): Eukaryota > Metazoa > Arthropoda > Chilopoda > Scutigeromorpha > Scutigeridae > Thereuonema > Thereuonema tuberculata. The sequence continues at coordinate 128,316,217 of JAFIDM010012231.1, read as the reverse complement.
AAATAATGAACTGCAACTTTTTTATCTTTCATTCAGTTCTTGTCTTGTAAAGTTTTTATTGTTATTATTATTACTAATAGTAGTTGTAGTAGTAGTAGTAGTAACAGTACTAGTTGCAGCAGTAGTACTAGTAATAGTAGTGATAGTGTTATATATTTGTTTATTTTTCTATTAGCGTTAAAAACAGATAGAATATCAAGTTTTCATAAGAATTTGTATAATGTTCAGCTAATTGATATTTTTGACCATCCATCTTTTCCATAGATCTAAATGTCCTTCGCAGTTTTACTGTAATTAATTTCAGGAATATTTCACAATTAAAATTGACTTTTATACTGTCATTGGTTTACTTCAAATTCAAATTCATTTTTACTTGTTTAACTTTAATGTCTCTTATATAAACGGAACAGAATAATGACTAAAAGAAAAGAAGAATTTGTAATAAACAAATATTTTTACACAAGCTAAAAAGTAAATTAGAAACTATAAATACAGCTGCTATAAGCAAAGAATTTTATCTTCCCCATTATAATAAATATTAATACAAATATAAATCATTCTTATTTTTTGTAAGTTTTACTTAAACAAGGGATTGATCAACTTTACAAGGTGTTTAACATACCGTATATTTGTCAACTTGATTTCATATTTTTAATTGCAAGCAGAGGAAACCCTGCTTTCACAAATGACCTTCTTTCACCTTCTTTCACAAATGACCTGCGTTCACAAATGACAAAATAACGATTATTTAGTTATTTCTATTCTACTTTACTATGATTCAAAATATTTTTTATTAGTTATTTTTTTTCTAAAAGTTCCGAGAATTAAAATGAATTGCCAAACAAACACGTAAAACGTGCTTTGCTCCTTGAAATTTGAAATACCCTGAATCAAAGTTTAATATCCTCTTTCACCGCTATTTCCTCTTATGGTCAACAACCATTCCACCACAATTTTAATCATAAAAGTAAATGCATTTAATTTCAATTTACTTGTTTCAAATTTCACATTTTCAAAGCATTTTAACAACAACAACATTTTTCAGAATTTTAATTATTGGCAAAAAAAAAAAATCCTTCGAAAACAATTAGAAAAATGATTTTAAAAAACAGCAATATTTAAACTATTTATCTCAATTTTATTACATCACCTTAAAAGTATAAAGTGTTTCTGTTTGTATTTGTTTTTATGATGTGGATTTAAATATTCAAAGATTTTTGTTAAATAAAAAACTTCATAAAATATTGTACAGAAGCTGATAGTCTAGTCTTTCTACAGCTCTTCCTTTGAATTCTGATGAATATTCGAAACGTATAATCAAGTATCATTTCAATTAATAGGCTCTTAAATGCCCTTAGGTGAAATCATCCATTTAGGTTCCCAGGGAGCGCTAAGAGCATTTGTTATTCGGCAGACAATGACGCGTGTCTGCAGCATTCACTCGGCTGGTCAGTCGCAGTGAACCATTGCTCTATCTCATGATGACGCAAGCAGACCTAATTCAGCCACGAAGGGTCTTCGGGACAAAATCATCTTCGCGTCTTCAGATTAATATGGGATTAAACGGAGATTATACGCAAAATTAACACGATGCAAATGGATCACATAAAAGCCGAAGCCAAGCCATAAATTTCCGGCTCTAGTAGCGACTGCGCACTGAGTTCTTACAGTGGCCATTATTTGACGTCTTGCAGTTGGGCTTAATCTGCGCATCGTTCACTACTTCAATCGAAACCAAAAAGAAGAGGCTGAATTACAGTGTTTACCGAAGAGAAAGGCATTTGCAAAGCAGCGCGAAGATTTACAATATTCAGCACAACCAAAGCCACATAAACACCATTTGTATAACTAAGAAGGATTATTTTCAGACCTTAAACACCATTAAAACGCTAGAATTTAAATCGTTTCTCATGCTAATTTTCAAGTTCTCATATTCTGGAGCACAAATGGAGATTTGGTGAGACCTTACTAGCCCTTCGAAATGATGGATTGAAATTATCACAATGAAGAAACATACATTAAATAAAAGCTGAACGGTTTCTTAGACGAAAATAAAAAGAATAAAATTTCACTAGCCTTATTTAATATGATTTCCTTAGTGTAAAAACTATAAAACAGTACATTAAACAAATGCAATAATTTTCTTCCTTATTAAAGAAAAATTCATATCTTATTTTTCAGCCGAATATGTTTCTTAAAGTAGTAGTATTTCATTTTTAAAGATAATTATATCACATTAAATAGAATATTAGCCAGCGAATTCTAAACGTATTTATATATGTTTCCACATGTACTGCTCACATGTTTACTGCTCACTGGCAGCAACGCTAAATAAAATGTGCTGAGCACTTGGAAGATTTACACCTACTTTTTTGAGGTTGACATTTAGTAGTGCTTGTAAAAGAAAATTTTGTAATGTGAAAATTATTTTCGTTCATGAACTAATGGCTTTTTAAAGAGGATGAAGATTTGAAAAGGCAGTGTATTGTAGGATATGATTCATTTTTCAACTTGCGGTCATTCCAGTATTATCATGAATGACAATTTTGGATGTGATCATGAATAAGAATGTAGCATTCGTATCCCACTGATCTGCAATTTTCTTTGACCAATTTTATGACATTAGCATATAAGATGTACTCCGTAAATAGGACATACCCTTAAGTCTATAAGACAGAAGTGCATGATCCTTGTCTATAACAATGTCCTTTTGGTCTTCTTGTGCAATGTGGTGCACAGTGATACTTTTCATTCTGCTTCCAGATCATAATCGGTCGCTAAACAATCGCATTTACTTGGCTTAAAACAGCATGATGTAGTTTTGGAAAGAGGTAGCACTTAGGTTACGACTACCCATAGCACAAGGAAAAATAACTCAATGTTGTCTATGAATAGCTTTAACATTGCGACGGAAGTTGCTCCATAGCTTGAGATCCTAGAGATTCTTTCAATACCACTTCGATTCATCTCCCGATGTGAGGAATTTCCATAATCTACTGAATTGCTTAATTTTATCTCAACAAATCAAATTTTATCTTTTATCTGAAGGTATTTAAGAACAACTATTGCCTTCATTCTCTGAATTGGAAAACAAAATCATCACTCTTAATCACTACATCAGCCTTTGTTCACACATAATGGGAAGATATCCACTATTTCCTTCACCTACGGATCAATATGTGGTGCTATGAGAAACATTGTGATCTTTCTCTAGTTCGACAACGCTAAATATTTCTGTCTCTGATTTTAAATTTTGTAAAGTGATATCAAGCTATTCTGTTATGTTTACGCAAGGAATTCAGGAAACTTTATCCTTTTAACTTTTGATTTCTTGATAAATCCTCAAGTAGGGATGCAACAGAGAATGCTTTTACATGATTTGTCAAATATCAAAATGGACTACATTATAAAACAGACCTGAGAGAATTCAGGACTGGTAGAAGGAAAGTTTAATCAGTTCTTTTACTTCTATTGCTAATATTTCTGAATTTCTATTTTCAGTAATATAACAAAACGGTTGATATTCAAACTATCCTATTAATTGAAAAAGAATAATATAAGATAAGAAAATACTCAGATATGGACAGAGGTCGGGAATCTGTAATTAATAGATACCAAGGCCTCTACTAACAATAAATAGTGAACTAACCACCGCATTATTTTTTAAATTTAAATGTTAAGATTAATTGGGGCAATAAATTTAATCAACCGAGAATTTAGAAATGAATAAAGTTTAAGGTTATAAGATCAAGAATAAATAAGAAGGAAATTACTTTGATTAGTATCTGGGGAGGTTGATCTATAAATCGTCTTTCTGAAAGCAGGCCATGAAGGTGTGTTTGAATCAAATTATAGTAAAAAAAATCATTTGAAATTGTAAAAATTTTGGATAGAACTTAAGCTAATATTATGAATGGAACAAGAAAATTGAGAATAGAAGATCTTTTACAAAGCGAATAAAACATAAGCAAAGCAAGTTTAACTTGCAGAATTGTTGTAGTTGACAAGCTCTAGGCAAGAATTTGTGATTTACTTTGTGCATTATCATGATGGGAAATTTCCCTTTTCAAATCAAACATATCTTCTGATGTTTGAGTTTTGAAACGCTAGTGATGCTATCAAATTTAGGAAACAGGAAAAAAAAAATATAAACATTTATTCTTTTCAAGGTTCATTTTTTACCTTTTTAGTTTTTTGAGCAGAAACAATCCATACAACACATTCAGCAGATCATAATCAAATAATGAACAGTATTACTATTGTTCTACACTAAACTTAATGTCATAAGTAAATTTATGTTTTGCTTAGGCATTGCTTGGTCGATCTAATGTTTCAGTTGAATAAACATTTGAATCGATCTCCCATTGTCAGGTTCTTTAGGAATTCTGATTAAGAAGAAACATGTTACATTAAAGTGGTGCAATAATAAGATAAATAATGTAAATTAAACTTTAAGCGTTCAGCAGTAGATCGTGTTCTAATATTTGTTTGCTGGTCTTCTCTGGCAACGAGTAGAATAGGTAGAGCACTTAAAAAAAATTTTATTCATAACAATGTGTTAGCAATATTTAATTATTTCCTTAATTTTAATGAAAATACTAACATTACTTTATAAAACCATGTATTTTAATTGAGCTATTTTTTTATAGTTTATATAATGAAAAGGATATATGTTTTATTTAATCTCTTCTTAATATGAATTGGTTGAATGTTTTTTCTTTTATATCGCCTTAGATAAATGCCAGTGAACTTCTCTTACTTTTGCAGGCCATTAACATTCACATTAACGGAATAGTTCAAAACATCGAAATCAGCTTAGCTTAGTAACTGACGAGAAAATTTGATTCATTTCTTTAAAAAGCAGTACTGTAATATTTTTATTTCTTGTTTGTTGCAGATCAACCAAGATTGGAAATATGTCGCCATGGTGATGGACCGATTGTTCTTATGGATATTCGGCTTCGCCACCATCGTCGGCACCTTTGGCATCATTTTGCAGGCGCCTGCATTATATGACGATACCACTCCCATCGATATTCAGTTGTCCAAAGTGCAGACTTCTCTGCCAGACATCTAGCAGGAACGCCAAGCAAACACCGGAACTGATCATCCTAATCCAAGATGCCAGGGCACTGCCGCCTCCATCTCCATGGAAATACAAGGAGACATCATCAGGCGGAGATCTAACACATGTGGAAGAAGATGGATGTACATCTATTATTTTATCTTCGCTTTAACATTCAAATACATCTAAACGTTTATGACTACGTCTTCATTCGAGTTATCAATTTAATTTACTTTTTAAATCATTTCAAATACTTATCATCTAATATATTTATTTCAACAGTGCTTTTTAGGACTTACAACCCATTAAAAAAACAAAAAAACAAGTTATCAAAATAAAATAGCTCGAAGAAATTATCAAAAAATTCGAATTTGCATAGATTTTGGGGGATGTCTTTTGTTTTAAAAAGTAATTTCGATTTCGATAGTCTTACTTTGATTAAGCTTTTTTATCTAAATCAGAACAAAACATTATATTCTATACTAGTTATCGTAGTCATAAAAAATAATTGGAATTATAAAGTAAGATTTAGCCTCACAGCAAGATTTTCAAGAGATATTCGAAATCATGTTGAATTGAGCAATCATTTTATCAGAGACTAAGAAAAGTATCCTCCTTTTGAATGCAGATTTAACTACAAAAAGTTCACTCCATCTTCCAACCGTGTGTTCGAAAATTATTTAAACAAAGTTTTACTACAAGGCGATGAGGATAGCTTCGAACGAAAATTAAAATACGAAGAAAAAAAGAAAAGTAAGGTCAGGACGGATAATCTTTTTTCTTTTTTTTAAAACCTGTTAATTTTTAAAATAAAAAAAAAATCTGAGAACTACCAATGATCAGTCCATCTATTATATCTTTGATTTCTATCCCAACCATGACGTTCTGTTAGTTACTATCTCTTTTCCCTCTAAATAACTACCCTGATTCAGATTAAGGTCGATGGTATCTACACCCAAACTAGTCAAACTTCGCATCCTTTGCTGTTGAAGAGCATCTCACGTCAATTTCCTGACCAATCCGAGCCACTCTTTGAACCTTACCCGAGCAGTTTTAGACTCCGACGGCTTTGAGTCAAAAGACGATAGAATTTACTTATCACTTCCACAGGCCTAAAAACCATAGTTGAGATTCCTCTTAGAAAGGTTTACATTGTCATCCCTTCTTTTCCTAGAACTCTCCTGCAATTAACACTATCCTAGTTAATTTCCTAATTCTACGGCGTGGAAGAAAACTTTTTACACCTTCCTACTTCCACAGGAAGTCCCCTAATTGTTGTGGTTTCAAGGGATTGCATCAATGGTTCGTTCCATCTTTTCGAAATCAACAAAGGACGCTACTCATTTTCAGTTGTCTAGAAATACGCGTCTATTTACGAATTTTTCGTAGGGTAAATTTTCATGTAATGGGTTCAAGGTAAAAAGAAAAAAAAAGCATATGTGCAGTTTTAACTCCTGACAAATAACGACGAAAAAAAAACCTCCAAAGTTCTGGGCGGGTATCGAACAAACAGCCTTATTTTATCTTTGCTAAATGCAATTGGACACAACTAATTAGCATTGCACCACTTGTGTTTATTTTTTCCCTAATTGCCAACTAAATTATCCAAGGCAACTTCACTTCTAAGGGAAAGTAACAAAAATAAACAAGGAATCTATGGGAAAACTAAGGGGAAAAGTAATGAGGATGAAAAGGCGGGCGGCATTACAGAAAAAAAAATATCTGCCACGTATTAAAAAAAAAATCTGTCATCATAATCTTCATATTATCATTTCCCTTCCCCAACCAAAGCAAAAAAAAAATCACCAATTTCCCAATTATTCATCTCATTAAATCAAATATTAAAAAAAAAAAAAAAAAAAAAACTCGCGTTAATGTTTCGTACCTAAATGCGCACAGTTGACTGGACCGTATACTGGTTCCGGGCTGATACATCAGGACACATGGGCCGGGAATCGTTAAACTGTAAGTTTTGAGCCAACTTCTAGGGCAGAGGAAATCGGATCGACTTCAGGAAACGACGATGTATTGGAAATTTCACAGAACATAAATTTCACGGTTTACAAAATTTAAGTTTAATTAACTATTTACCATTAATTGTAATTTTTTCTAACTTTTTAGGTTATTAATTTAAAAAAAATAAGTCATTTGCACTCAAGAACTTGTATATTTTCTCTTGTTTTCTGTATACATTGTGATATTATTTATTTATAATTTTGTTAAATTTATCAATTTTATCCCAAAATAAAGAAAAACTGATAACTGTTACTATTGCTTTAAGTAATGAAAATGTAAATAACCAGAAAAATATTTTACAATTCGTATACATTTAATTTTATGATAAGTTTTATTTGATTTAAGAATTGTCGAAAAATGGCCCAGTTTTAATGTGAATAACTTATAAATAATTAATCTTTGATGTAGAGTTTTTATTGGTTGTCAGAACCTTACAATTACAGTTATTTTTAATTCTGATTTATTTTTGACTTTATATGCTATTATTTCTATGTTTATTACTTTTAAGAGAAAAGGATTCTTATGTCACTAATTCATGTTATTTATGTTATAGTCGATCAGTAACATATTAATCTGTGTATTGTAGATTGTGAATTATTATAATCAGAAGAGGCTTTGATTTACTTATAAACTGATTGTAGTTGAGTTTTATATATATATATATTGATATTTGCTTGGCTTTATATAAAACAGTTAATCTGTCAATAGTTTAATATGCCTTTCTTAAAACAGTAGTCGAATTGAATTACTTATAAAACTGAATTTTTAGTACTAATTTTTGTCATCTATTATTAGAAGATTGGCTTGAATTACTTGATGTATTAGATCGCCATTTTGGAAGTTGCCAAGACACATTGTTATGCCAATATGTCGCTGGAAAGCCTGAAGTTTCTTGAACTCCTTTGTCCTGAGCGCGATTTAAAGGGCGAAAAAAGCGTGGAACGTGGAGAATGTTCAAAGGAAATTACAAAAATTAGCATACAGTTTTAAAATTACGAAACTTTTAAGTTGTAAAATCAAGGCCTTTGCAGTTAGTACAAAAAAACAACAACAGCGAATAATTGCTTAGCTAGAAAATCGAATGCTACAACATTTACACAAACAAAAAAGATAACAAATCACATGCACGCTGCTAAAAAATTGCACTCTGTAAATATTTTTTTAGTTGCAGCTTGATAGTATAAAATTATTCTGTGGTGAATGAAAATAGAGAATGCAAAACCAATATAAAAATTTCAGTTTTCAAACATAGAAATTCTGCAAATAAAGAGAAAAAAAAAGCAAAACAATATCTGAATATAAAAAGAAAAGAATAAGAAAATTAAACGATGTTAATAGTATTAAAAATGTTTTATTGCATGCAATTTAAAAATTTTCAGCAATTTTCTGTGTGTTTACTGTAAAACTGAATTATAATTTATTCAACTTTAAAAAAATCAAAAGACTTTATAAGTGTTTTACGATACGCACCACTAATGCTACCGTTTTCAATAGCTCTATGTCTTTGTAATATTTTTCTTCTTTCTTTCATCGTATTTGCACTTTTCCGCGTCCCTTCAATTCCTGGCCTAATTTCCCATCCCCTTCCACAATTCCATACATTCCAAAATGCTTCTCCCTATTTCCTTATTTTCTTTTCTTTTCAATGCGCTTGTATTGTCAAATACTAACAAACATTTTCAAGATTGAGTAAAGTTAACTTATCATTTTTAATACGTTCCCCTTCCCTGAATATTTCAACTTTTCCTTTGTATATTTTGATTGCTCTCTTTTTGTTTTCCCGTGCTTTCAGCTACAGTCGGCCCAATATAAGCTTTCCTGTGTGTGTCTGTTCTCTCTCTCACTGCATGTATGTAGGAACCTGGAACCCTGCATAGAGATGGAGCATGGAAATAGACCTAGTGAATCCCAGCACTCCCGGCCACATTACAACAGTAGACGGAAACCTCAGCAAACATATTTTGCCTGCGGCATCTCGATAAGTGCTTTAGTGGCAGGATGTAATTACTCTTATGGTAAAACTATTCTTACAGCTGTTAAAACACAAGTAATGTATTGTACTTCTTCCATGTACTCATTCTACAGTTTGTATATAATTATATTTGAAGTAGATCTCGATCCAAACATGGACGAAGTATCTTTAACTGTCATAATTTGTATATTTAATAACACTTTTTTTGTTTTCAATTAAAGTGATTAGGTTTGTTGGTACTAAATAGTTTGTATGTGTCTTTCTTTTTTTGTATTTCTTTTTAACATCTATTTTTTTTAAAGACTTAATATTTAAAATTTCACCAAAAGTTTAAAGTAAATTGTTTTTATATGACATTCGAAACGATGATAAATGACGTTAAAAACAATATGTAATTTATTAAAAAAAAAAAAGAAAAAAATAATTATCTAGATAGCTACAACGGAATAGTTGTTTTTAGTAAAGGCAGAGAAGAGAATGGGAGCTCCAAGCATAAATTAAAAACAAGAAATACACATTTAAAATAAAAGAAATAGAAATCCATGTGCTGGCCGCAATGAATTATCTGTAGGCATCAAATAAAAAAAAAAGTTGTTTTTAGTGTATTATTTATTTTGTTTTCATGGTGATTTGTTAAATATTGACGGCTTTTTAATTAACTCTAATTTATTTTAAACAAGATGGTGATATTTTAAATATTAATATCTGTAGGCAGCAGAGAGACATTTTGAAGCTTCGTTACTCTATTAAATAAAGATTTCAGTGCACAATATTTGTATTACGTTGATGCTGCATTTATTACTATATATAAGAAAAAAATCAATCAAAATAATGGTTTAACTAAAAAGAAAATATTTCGATAAATACCAGTAATAACACGTAACATACTTCATTCTTCTAAATCACTGTTTAATCAATCAGAAATTATAAATATGGAAATGATGCTTCGATGTTTATTCATGTTATCCTTAAGTAAAGGCACATCGGGATTAATATTTACTTTCAGAACCATTGGCATGAATATTTCATGATTTTTTTCCCCCTGTAATATTATCTGCCTGCAGATCCTTTCGTTAAAAAGCGTTTAATTATTTCAAAAATATATTGATTTTTATTTTATTTTCATGTAATCGTAGTTAAGTTTTTCTTTTTTCTCATTAACTTATAATATCTTTTTTTGGAGATTCTAAAATAATTTCTAAAAATATTAGTTATTGCTGTTATATTGCCTCAATTGCTGTTTTAGACTTTGAAAATAAACTTTTGACTAAAAAAGAATCAAAAGTTATTTTCAAAGTGTCAAAAACACAACAATTACATAATAAGTAAAATTATCCTTTATATTTTATTCTTTTCTCATTCATTTACATAATAATGCAGTTTTGGAGTTGAAAATTAATTTTAAGGTTATTGAAAACAAATTTGAAAGCCATGAATCGAGAATGCAGAGCATTTAATTCGCTATTCCTGACTTAATCTAAGACACAACTGCAAAATCTTAATACATTTAAATATATTGATTTTCTTAGATTTGGATTTGGATTACTTTTCATACATTAGTGAGCTTCTAGCAATTAAGACTAATTTTAAATTAAGATAAATATAAAATCGCCTTGAAGTTGCTTGACATATTAAAAGCTGTAAGACAGTTGGTTGGATTAATAGAATTTTTTTCCGAATCAAAGCAAGTTCGAAAACTATCAAATCTAATTAAATTATTTTGCAATGTGTTATGGGAAGTTCTCAAACGTCTACTAATGGCTGTTCATCAAGCATTAATAAATTCAGGCAATTTTTTTCTAATAATTTTTCGTGTTACAGTGAAATGAAGCTAATACTAAAATCAATAGATTAACATGGTTCAAAATGTCCTAAGTAAAAGTTATATCCTAATAAATTTTCGATTTGAACAGTTTAGGCGAAAATTTGTACAGCTTCATCCATAAATCTTGCAGAGATGCAATTTACTCAAGCGATTCCATTATTGCTATCAGTACATAAGCAAAATCTGCATTGAAATCTACTGATGAAACAGGTAAAAACAAGTAAACTTATAAAGCACCTAATCAGTGTTTCCCAGCTTTGAAATTTTCGAAGAATTCCTGGGTAAAGTAAATTAATTTTATTAATTTTAATGTACAATTTCTCACCCAGGTTTTATCTCTATTACAAGCAGATAGTTTATTTAAATGTTTTATTTATTTAATTCTTAAGTTTTTTAATTTAAATTCTACGAGAGGCGTTCAGAAAGTAAATTGAGCCTTTCAGGTTTAATAGAAGGGAACTAATCGTCGATAAATTTTCAAGTAACCAAAATTATTAATAACGGTGAACGTACTATTCTTGGACGATAGAATACTATTCTTGGACGATTGTTATTCGGAGATCTGTTCAAATCAACTCATCCGCTCGGTAAATAATCAACGTTGGCACTGCAGGGGACGGTCGTGCACTTATCAAAGAACATCATCACAACCTTTCGCCCAGCATCGAACAGTACTTATGTCCGCAGTAGCATCTCCATAAACATTCTTACATCCTCCTCCATACTCAGGAATTTAATGACATCTCGCTGTTTGAACCTTACTTCTTTGTCGGTTATATTTCTGTCCTATCTTGCTGCCTTCTATCAACACAAACTTCACATGGACTTGACGAATCCCATCAATAGTATGTTTTCAAAATATTTGACGAATCAAAGAAGATAAAAAACAGGAGGATTTCTGATTGCCCTAGTATTGGAAGCAATTAAAAAAATCCCATCCTACTGAAGGTGTTATATTGAAAATAAATAAGTTATAATATCCTTTACGATATGTAAGATTTTAGGAAAAAATTATTCCAGTCATTTGATATTAATAAGCAAAGGAAATCAAAATTTATATTCATTATATACTACTTAAAGCTTTTTTGTGAATGAAGTTATCTAAAACTTAACAAATTGAAATAATAATAATAACTTACAAACAATTATTGTTTATTAAAATCAGCATTATAAACAACAAACAATACAAAATTAACAATAGGTTCATTAGGATTTTTGGTCCAATTAACATTGCCAAAAACTGGTGGGAACCACTATATTAAAAAGTCACAATAACAATATTATGAATTAACAGCAAAACACACACATTTAAAATGTCACAATATAGAATATTTTTTTATGATACAAGTTTTTTTTTAATTTTACTTAAAAAAAAATCAATTCCATTCTAATTGTTCTAGGGTTTTTGTTTTACTGAGTACTTGAGTTGATTTCTACAAGTATTATTATAAAGTTTAAGCTGAGTTAGTACATTTTTATTGCTTCTAATTCTATTCAACAGAGATATTTTACTGTCATCAACAATTAGGCAATGTTTTCTGGTAGGATTTCATCAATAAACGCATTCATCTCCTTTCAAAACAAAAACAATTTTGTCAGGCATTGGTTTTTACAGGCATTGGGGATTTCTACTTTAATTTCTTACAACTGTTAGGGTAAAAGGGTTAATCACAGTACAGTCATCCGTCAACGATGTGATCATCTTCCAAAAAATCTTCATTATGTGGAAATTTCGATAAACAAAAGCTACTGTAGTTTTTTTATAGTTCGGTTTTGTGTAGTTCTTAGATTACCTATTAATAACAGCTATAGCTAAACCTTACAATTACATTTTATTTCAGTATAGTTAGTAGCAGTTACAAAGCAAACTATGAAAATTAATTAATTTAAATTAATTAATTCAACTTAAGAGTTGAAGAAAACTGCAATATATTTAAGCTCGAGAGAAGGGTAGGGATGGCGATATTGTTACGATTTGAAATTGTGATCAATGCATGACACATATTCTTGCAGTGAAGATTATCCTCGATATTCAAAAAAACCTTTCCTTTAGCGAGAATGATCCTTTTTTCTAATTAAAAGCTGCTAAAAAAAAAAAAATGTTCGTTCTATCGAAACTCCGTTAACTGAAAATTTGTTAAGTAAAAGTGAACTGATAAAGACAATATCGAAAAGAAAATGTGCAGAAAAGTAACATTCCCCCATTAATAACTCTTGCCTTACAAAGAAATTTAACTAAAGCATGAATTTTTCATTTTTAAAAAAATAACCACACACTGAAAAGGGTGATTAAAATTTTAAAAAAATTAAATTACTTTACTCCTGCGGAGCCTTTGAGTTCCTTTGCGGAAACTCCTCTTCAACACTGTGTTTCCGCATAGGAACTCGAAAGGCTTCACAGGATGTAAAGTAATTGAACTTTCCTAAAATTTTAATCATCTTTATTATGTGTGGTTATTTTTTTTTTAATGAAAATTTTTTTACACACGTAAAAGAAATTATTAAAGCATCAATTTCTTACAAAGATTTAGCTTTAGCTTACAGATCAGAGAAGAATTAGAATCTTATTTACGATTTCAAAAGGAAATTTTGAATATCTGGGATAATAACTTAAAAAAAAAGAGATGAATTATTTATTTGATCTATTTTAAAGATAATAATTATAATTATGAAGTAACTAAACAATGTTATATTAAGACAAACTATTATAAAAAAGATGTTAACGAAGGTAATACAGTCGGACCTCTATTCAATGATCCTCTATTTTGCGAATTTCTTTATTTTGCGAACTTTTCTTTGGAACCAAGAACATTTTGCTAATTTCTTCGTAAAATAACCTCCAAATAGCGAAGTGCATTTTCTATTTAACGAACTTTTTCGTGGTATCTTTTTTTTTTTCCCCTTGAAATGTTTTTATTATCAATATTCCCTTAGAGGAAATAAAAGAAATGTGGATACAGCTGAGGGGAAGAAAAAGAAATTAACGATGATGTGCTGATTGATGATTATCTTTCACTTGATTTTGAAGTTGAGACCTCGGAAACACTAACTGAATCGGATATTTTCGACAGTGTGAAAAATAAAAACAATACAGAAATGAATTCCGATGAAGATAAATATGATGAAAAGGTAAATGATCAAGATGAAGAAATCAAAAAACTTTCGTATGATAATTTGAAACAATCCGATGCGGATTACAATTTAAAGAAAATACTGAAGGGGTTTTTGGTGAATTGCAAAGATGCGAATTATACTATGAGTGAAAACACTTTTTCAAAAAAAAAAACCTCAGACAAAATTAACAGACTTTATTAGTAAAATTTAAGTTCGCATGTGGTAATGTCTGCTTTATGTCATTAAAATCATTACTTTTTTTAATAATATTTATTGTTTATGTATTTTAAGTCTGTTTTATGTAGTTTAAAGTAATTTTAAAAGGTGAATCTCTATTTAACGAATTTTCCATATAACGAACTTTTTTTCGGGATTTAGCGATTTCGTTAAATAGAGGTCCGACTATATTAAAGATAATAGAATAATTCCATATGTAAAAGATATTAGTGCTACCTCAAGAAATTATTAAGGAAATGTAAATAAAAAATAGGAAAGAAATTATAACAAAATTCATTTTTGAAATCCAAAATTTAATGTAAACTCATTAGAAAAAAGAAATGTAGTATATCAAAATCCCTTGGCGGTGTAAACAATATCATACTGACTTCACAATTCAAACGCAAAAAAAAAATGAGGGACCAGCTTATAAAAGCCAACGAAAGAAAGGATATTAAAAAATATATTTTTGCATTATGTAATGAAGAAACCAATCATGAATTTGATAACATAAGAATTGTACATAAAGCAAACAATGTATTCTCATTAACGCTCAGAGAATCATGGTTAATTTGCATCTACTCCTCTGTAAATATTGGCCTATCCAATCACGTGGTTTCTCAATATATAGATAAGGACAGCTAAAAACTAGTGCGTCTGAAGAGATCTCGGATAGAGACGAAACGTAATGCAAGTTTATATGTATTTGACATTTAATTGTGCTCATACAATTAAGAAATTTTAAATTGCGTGCTAAATGTAATATTATACTTCATTTATATTTTGAAGTTATTGAAATCTGACATGTTGTTTCTATCTTCAAAGATCTATTTTTTTAAGTGACTCATTTGTTGCAGAAAAACTATATTTACAATTTCATTCGCAAAAAGAACTTCATCAAGTTATTCTAAATAAGCATCCCGCCACTGGCGTTTCCTAAGCCAGCTCAGAGATAATGCACTTCACTAGTTTTGAGCAATGCTATTCATCATCCAAAGTCATTCTAATTGAATCGCCGACATCAGTATCTCAGAATCACATCAAGGAAGATCGCAGTTGTCAAGCTACGGAAAGGTTTCCATAGAGATTTGGAAAACTAACATAGGAGTCCGATGGTGATAAGATCAGGGATTCATTCAAATCATCTGATTCTCTTCATTTCCAAATCAGAATTCAAGCTACATAGAATAAATATTTCCTCAATTAAGATAAATATTAAGTTGGTTTAGTAGCACAATATCTGTTGTGTCTATGAAAAACGAAGTTCTCTAACCTGAAATCTTGTAGCCATATAAATAGGAAATGATTGGATGACGAAGAAATGGTTAGAAATTCAGAAAATCAAATGATATAATTGGAATTGGAATTATCAAACTAATCATCCCAACTGATCCTGCAACTGATAGGAACTTCACTGATGGCTAACATAGAAATGCCATCTTTATCAAAATTTAGTAGTTCCTACATTACAGTGAAAAAAAATAAAAGTTAATTAAATAATTAGAAAATAAAAAATTGCTAATAACTTTTTTTTGTAAATGCTGATAACAAGCAAAATACAACTACATATCTCACTACTATAACAGAAGTGGCAGCTTATGACCACAAGGCATAATGCCACTAACAAAGATAAACGTTCCATGATATAACATAATCTGATACGATATATCTGATTAGTCATTTACAGCTATTTCTGTTATCAGTTTAGCTTTTTTGCACCTATAGATAGCCCTAGGAGTATTAAGGACCACTTTATCTTACATTAAAATCTCAATTGAGGATATGATTTAGGAAAATAACGTTTTTTCTTTTTCAATAGCTTTGATTCCATTTGTATATACATTCCTTTATTTTTAAAAAAAAAGCTTGTCGAAAAAAAATCCGATTCTACTGTTGCTTTGAAGTAGCTAATTTTTTTCAGCGAATAGTCATTCTCGTGAGAACAAATTTCGTATGATCCAAATCACTACATTTTCATTATACAATAGAACAATACTGAAATGTTACATTGATAATGGAGCAAATAGCGGCATGTCAGCGCAGCAGAGTCAGTAGCTTGTCCCTTCATGTTCTGTCTTATTGAATGACTCTTTCTTGATATCCATAATTCAATCGCAAATCCATACATATCCATAATCTGGACCAATAATGAGCATTACCATCAGAAAATAAAATATCAAAGGAAAGGCAAACAAAGTAATTTATATAGCTACATTTCTTTCAATGCAACATTACATATCCTTCATCCATAGCTGATTTCGGAATTTCTTTCATGAAAAGTTTAATGATTACAAAGATATAAGGATTTTACACGTGAAAGGGTACGTAATTGACTACTTTCTCACTATTGTCCATAGTATAGGTCACGTCTGTTCCAAAATGGCAAGTATGACTGAAGTGAGATTGAGATCCAAAACATCATCCGATATCTTGTGGCGAACGGAAGAAAACCTGTTTGAAATGTATGGTGAATTGTGTTCAAAGTATGGAGTTGACTTCATGACATTTACGAACGTTTACAACTGGTTTCACAGTTGCACAAGCGTATTCAATGAAGGTAGACCACGAACATCCCATACAGATTCCAAGACTGAACATGTGAACGGAATGAATTAAGAGAATGGAAGGTAAAATTCAAACTTTGCATATCGCAGGCATTAAACAAACGGTATTGAACTGTTTCTGACATTCTCGACGAATCCCTTCAATTAAGCAGCAAGAAAACAGAATGGGTTTTAGCCTTGAACAATTGCTGCGTTACTAACATGAAGGAAACAACTTCCTTCACCGAATCGTTACAGGAGATGAAACATGGTTGTTTCATTTCTCATCCTAAAGGAAACAAGACAGTATGGTTTGGAAACACCAAAATTCTGCTTCACCAAAAAGGTTTAAAACTCTACTGTCTGCCGGAAAGGTAATAATTACTGATTTTTTGGACAGCCAAGGTGTTCTGCTTCCGTAAGGACTAAGTGCCAATGCTGCAGTTTGTTGTGAAACATTGAATAATTGTTGTTGTATGATAACGCCCGACGCCATGTTATTGAAGCCGTGACCACCAAACTCCACCCCTGGCAATGGAAAGTTTTCAAACATCCAAACATCCCGCCTACAGTTCTGAGTTGTTCTTCGTTGGGACGAATAGTGATTACCATCTGTTCGGTCCAATGAAGAGCACCTTGCCAGCACTCACTTCAAAGTAATGAAGATATGCAGAAAGCTGTTCTTCAATGGCCTCTCGCCCAGCCGAACGGCATACAATTAATTTCATGATGGGACAAATGTATCATCTCAAAGGAAATTAATGCATCATCTCAAAAGCAGTCAACTACATGCCCTTTCAAGTGTATAGCTTTATATCTCTAATAATGATTAACTTTTTTATGAAAAAATTTACTCAGTTACTTTTCAATCGCTCCTCGTAAATATGTTATATAAATACAAGCACTTATACAAATATAAATTTATAATTTATCGTAAAAGTAGATTTATATTTTTTTCCTTCAATAATCTTTTTTTTTCCATAGAAAAAAAAAAGGTTATGACATTCTTGGAGTTTTGGAAGTCAAAGTATTTCTAGGAGGAATATCTTTGAAAACCATACAATTTTTTTTTCCTTGTTAGATTTGAATTACCTACGTACTTGTTATGCGTTGATGTCTATTTAATTTCAGAAGATTAAAATTATTTGCCTTGGGATTTCGTCAATATCGTTGTTAAATTCAAAAATGTTCTTGTGATTTTGTTTTTCCTTAAGAAGTAGAGACTGAAAGAGCTGTAGGGCAAAATGGCTGTAGGAAGTTTGCTTTCTTGTTGATCTGTGTACAATCTGACACTTCTTAATTAAATTTTCATGAATATTTGATTTTTAATTCATTTTTTATGAAGTAATCGGAATTTATGTTTTTAGGAGATTTTGATTTGGAGCACTAATTTAAATTCTTCGTTTGGAAAATGCTTTTAAAGAAGTGAATTAGAGCACGTCTAAAAAAAGTTTTATAATCAAACATAAAGTACTTATTATGACATTTATTTTTGGAAATCTTGTTTTTGAAAAATTAGCTTATCATAGAATGCCCATTTAAAAGTAATGTTTTAGAATACATTAAATAATGCCTTCTATAAATAGTCTATTAAGATTTCGTATGCTTCTGATCACTTTAAAATTTTTGTAATACTGTACATACTGTACTGTTAACTGTCTCTTCAAAACTATTCGGACACCCCTTAATTTTGTGGATATGTTGTGTATCTTGTACATATTAGTATAACAGGCTCAAGTAATTCATGAAGATATAAAAGAATGAGCGTGGTCTTCCAATCTTCCTAGATAAGGATTAATATTTATGTAGAATAGCCCGTACCAAAGAGATGAGTGAATTCAATGGGGCATGAAATTTGTGCAATTGCCGTCTAGACCGCCAAGTTCCAGTGACGAGAACTCTTAGCCCTGCTACTTATAATGGCAATTTTTGCTTTCAGTTTTTTGCCAACCTCGCTATTTGAGCCCAATTTGTGATCATCTAAAAATTACTGTCCACTAATCTATTTGATTGCTCTACTTTGATTGGGAAAAAAATCTTATTGTTCAAGAGTAGAAAATTGATAGAGTATTGAAGAACTTAAACATTTTTTAAACACAACGTTTTTTACTGTCTTCAGAAGAACGACTATAACCGACATTATTATCGAATACTATGCAGTGATTGAAGAAATAATATCAAAAAGAAATAATAACTAAAATCATCGGCAAAATATTTTAACTCTGAATAATATTATTCATGGTATAGTCCAAAGAGGGATAATTGAAAAGTGTAGGGCTTAAATTTAGGCGTAGTTAATAGTATTATCTATTTTCGAGAATTTCATTTAGTCGATCTTTTTGGCAAATTTCCTGTAGATTATCATCTAACAGAGATTGAATTTTCCAATGAATAAATTGACAAAAGTGAATATTCGTAAATACCTACTCTACATTTATATAGAATATTTCTGAGGTACATATTGTATTCAAGAAATGCTGTAATCAATAATTTAAGGTTATTTTGATTAATATTAAAACATTTAAAGTAAAAGTAAAGCATTTTACAATTAACTTTTCAGTTTAGTTTAGGTGAAAAATTTGCCATCCTCTGAACTTGTTTCCTTCTTTCTAGGTTAAATTCAATAATTAGTTCAAGAATGTGGTAATAAACAAAAGCTTAACATTCTAAAATGTTATTAAAATAATTAAGATATAATCTCAACAACAGTTTTAGGTTGTTGTAAGTCTAACTATTGAATGCTGATTTATCTGGTAACTCGATGTTCGCCACAATATCCAAAGCTCGATTAGATATTTAAAAATATATTGTACTGTCACAAACAAATGAAACTTTATTTGGATTCAGTTTGATTTTGCACAAAGAAAGATCAGCATTTTTGTCTGTTTTGTTTTAAGATTGTCTTTTAGATTCAATCATTGCATTAGGATGGCAAAAACGAAACAATATCCATAAATGTGCTTCAAAAACTTCGGTGCTAAAACTTATCAGAAATTTTAAACCCACCACATCAAAATAATCAAAATTTCCATAGCAGCTCTACATTGTAAGTTTCTGATTGCAGTATGGAACGATTCACCTGAGGCGGCTGCGATCTGAAGCACTTCAATCTCGTAATTACAAGGAAGGCGAGAGTGTGATCTGTCTGAGTGGCAACGACCAAGAAGATGCAAACAAAACCCTCTCCTTTTTATCCTATTGCTTGGTGTCATTACCGCGTGGCAAAGCAAATTCAATATCGGGAGAAGAAGACGACAGAATGGAAGGAAGAACATTTCTTCAACAAAGACCTCGTTCCACAGTCTTCTTTATCTGGATAGATTCCAATTTGAAGAAATCTAATTCAGGATAGTAAAACTTGTCTCCCTGATGAAAGACCTTCCAGTAACAAAGGGAAAAAAATAGATCTCAGAAGACCATTAATTGACAAGTAATCTACTAACTTGATTTTTCTGTGAGTTGCGTATCGGAGATAACAACAACCAATTTACATTATTCCACTAAAGATTTCACTAAGAAGTTCTTTTATTAATACGGAATAGTTTAAGTAAGTTTACGTTTTCTTAATATTAATTATTGTAAATCATGTACTGTTCTACCCATAACATTATGGTTATTACGTTATGTATAACTGCAGTTACACTAGGAGACTTAATGCGACCTTTGCAGGGGAAGGGAAAATTAAATGATCAAAATATAAATTTAATTTGTTTATTGCTTTTGATATCACTTCTTTCGTTCTGGATATCACTCAGAAATCAATAAAAATGCTTTTAACTAACTTCAGACCAGAATACAGATCTCCAACCATTCTTGACAAGTTTTTGGGATCGAACTGAAGCCTCATAATCCAAGCAAGTGATAATATAAACATTTGTACAAAAGTTAAGGTTTTCTATACATCGCGGAATGACAAACAGAAATACCTTCTAAATAAATCAAACATATAACACTTAACACTAAATAGTTTCATTTTTCTTTGGTTAAAGCAAACTGTGTTTTTGACTGGGTAAGTAAAACTCAGATGAATAATAGGAAAATTGTGATAAACTAAATAAGCGATATTTTAACGCGACCATTATTTAAATTACGTATTAAAGGACCTAAATAAAAATTTGGAAAGGACAAGCTCTGATAACAATTGTTTTTACTAAAACCATAGTTTTCTTTTATAAACATATCATAAAATATTATATAATAGTTCAAATCAGGTTCAAATCGTCTTTTCCAAATTGCAACTGTCATTATTTCCTCAATAACTACTGTTCTAATAAAAATAATAGTAAGCCTTATTTTTACTTCGACTTCTTTTAAATACTGTTATAGATCACTCGTATTAACACTAAATTACTGTATTAACACTAGTTACAGAAAGATTATGCGCTATTTTAAATCACATTATTATTTTTTATTCTAATAAAATTACATTTATTTTTAGCATATAAATTGCTAATCAAAGAAATATTACCTACAGAATATATATAATAACATTTAAAGGTTAAGTCATCTACTTAAGTGTTATTACAGTAACCCTTTAAAAAGAACAAAATAACTTATATTTCACCAATTATTGTTCTTCGTAAATCAAAATCTGAATAAAATTAGTAATAATAGAAATTTGCAAAAAAAAAAAAGTTAATTAGTAAAGGAAAATGTAATTCATGCAACATTTTTTTTTATTTTATTTTATTTTATTTTATTTTATTTTATTACTAATAATAGTATAATATAGTTCTACTAGGTAAGTATACCTGTTATGTAGGTGCTGGGAGTTGTACAAAGATAATCTTATAAATAAAAAAAAAACAAATAAGAACTATAATAAGAACTGTAAACAAATAAGAACTATAATTTCAAGATGTTAAAAGTGAATTATTATTAAATTAATAGTAAAAAGTAAATTAAATTAATTTTTAAATGAAGACTTTTTTAATTAAGATTGAAATTAAATTAATTTAACTTATTATTAAGAATTCCCATAGTATTCACAAAGAATCTTATATTTTCCTTTCGACTTTAATCATATCTAATTAGATCGGCTTTTCGGGCAACCTCTGTATCAAAGCATAGGATTACACGCATCTGATTTCCTAATTAAAATTTTTAAAGATAATAATCAAAGATTTACGAAAATGAAGTTGTTCTTCATTTAAACGCTTGCTAACTATATTGGCACTAATTCACATAAAAATAATAAAACATTAAAACCACTACACACGTTTCGGATCTACCAAATTCTGGTTCCCATTATCAAGTGGAACACCCCGCTGTGTTAAAATATCCTTCCTCATCGGAAATCGTTAAAAAGGTTTTAATGTTTTTTTTATTTTTATGTTAATTAGTGCCAATATAGTTAGCAAGCGTTTATTTGTAATTTAGGCACGTAAAACTGTTTTAATTGTTCTTCATTTATTAACAATTTCTTAATATTCTTTTTTTAAAATCAGAGATTTTGCTTTTAATGCTTGAATTACTGGAACAAAACTTTTTTAGTTTTTCTTAGTAATTATTAAGAATCTTATTGTTAGTCAGTCGTAACTGTATCAGATAATAAAAAAGTAGGGATAAAGCTCTGTTAATGTCAAATACTTCAGTCATGGCTGTCGATGGTTACTATTTCTCCCCATCAGGGCGCTGTTATAGCTATCTCTGGTTACAGCACTTCTATTGACTGCTGTCCATTGACTTACAACTAAGTTTATAGTAAAAATCGAAAAATAATTTCGATTTATTATAAAACAGTACTCTGAGTATATAAGACTCATTCTTACGGAAAATCGTGTTATATTCTCTTCACTAAAGTCTCAAACTATATTTACATATTTAGTAAAAAGACTACTTATATCGGAAAAAAAGTTTTTGTTGCAGTGCATATATGTTTGGAATCTATATTACTATATAAAATCTTTCTTTTCCGATTGTCCGGCGCAGTTCAACAATTGCAAAAACATTGTTACATTGTCCGCCGCAGTTCAAGAATGGGATATCGTTAGGGATTTTTAGAAAATCATTAATGAAAAATAAAAGAATAAAAGAAATTGTGAAATTAAAGTAAAGAAATTATAATGAAAGAAATTAAAGTAAAGAAATTGTGAAATTGATATAAAGAAATTATAGTAAAATTAAAGTATAGGAATTATAGTAATAGAAGTAAAAGATTTATAAAAGGGAATGACCCTTAGTTGTCAACTAAAACAAGTAGGATACTTTCTAATTTGAAAATAATGCGACTGACAATTTCAATGTCTACCATTTGAAAGGCCATCTCTTCCTGGTAAGTTATTTTCTTCCTGGCAAATTTTGTTCAATGATATTATCTTTCCGATTTCAATTTATTGTACATAGTTATTTCGTTTTTATTGTTACTATTATTTAACATTATTTTATTTTTAACAAAGGTTTGATGTTATTATTATTATTTAACTTTATTTGTTTTTTAACAAAGGTTTACACAGTTTTGATGTTTTTCAGTTGTTGAATATTTTATTTTGTTAAATTTAGAATCATTTTTCTTCTTTTCATTTGTATTTAAAACCATGAGTAAGTCCGAATGTTAAATTAGGACGAAATATCGGAGATGAGTTTTTGAAGTGAAGTAAAATATTATTTCTTATGTAATTCAAAATTATTTGTTTTGACACAAATATTTTATTCTCTCGGCAGGCGCCGAGATGAGTTTATGCAAAAACGACTAAAATTTTTATATATTATTTCTCAAAGGTGTTTTTGTGTCGGTACGCCATAACTACCTTAATACGTCATCAAAATCAATGATTGAGACATTATTTTGAAGATTACGTTCTCCGCTAATGACGAAAAATAAACAAATTGTTAAAAATTAATATTTTCGTTAAAAAACTTTATTTTCAAATCCTTTCCATAGAAATGTAGACCCGCTTTAATAGAAGAGAATCTTTCGAAAGCGAAACAACATTTCAAGTAATGCTATAGCTTCGTAAACTTCAAATATATCCTTTTCTGAATAAAGGTGCACTTTAAAATAATATTTCATCGTTTATTTAATAAGAACAGATAAAAAAAACAAACAAAGATTTATATTTTAATAAAAATAAACGATTCATTACAATAAAAGACATTAAAATTTGTCAAGTTTTCAAGTTCTCATATATTATTTCTCAAAGGTATTTTTTTTTTTTTTTAATTTCCCTTCATACTTCATCAAAATCAATGATTGAGATATCATTTTGAAGATTACGTTCACCGCTAATGACTAAAAAATAAACAAATTGTTTAAAATTAATGTTTTCGTTAAACAACTTTATTTTAAAAATCTTTTATAAAAATGTAGAAGGCGCCATCTATTGACAATCTGTTCACTTATTTATTTCCACATTACCATTCGGTGACTGATCAAGATACCATGCGAAGTATTCGCGGGGGTCAACCTTTTTATAAAAATGGAGACGGCGCCATCTATTGACAATGTGCTTAACTAATATGCACGACAGCTGTTGGATTTGTTTATTATTTCTCAAAGGTGGCTTTTTGTTGCGAATTAATCGCACGGGTCAACTAGTAGAATAACAAAATAATACTAAATTTTAGTAATATTTAGATTTCCTCAACTAATTCATCAAATAACATCAAACTAAATACGGAACCGATTCCCGAAACTTCATGGATGACGCTGAATGAAGCAGCCATAAGACACAGTATCGAGATGGACAATGAGAGAAAGAGGAAGGCAGGAGAAAGAAGATTCAAAGGTATTGAGAGGAAACGTTTGAAAAGATCACAACATTTGATCAAAAAGTTGATTTGGATCGAAAAAATGAAGCCGAACGTAAAATGCGATCAAGAGCTAAGGAGACAACAGAAGAGACTGCAGAAAAGAGTTAAGAATGAAGTTTATTTCACATAAATAGTGATTTTTCTGTATTTTACATAATATAGATGAGAGCTACTTGCATCTCTTTTTTTAAATCATTATTTCGAATTCCCTTCACCCCATCAAGAATGAATGTATTCAACCTTTTTTTTAATCTCAAGATTATTTATTTATTTCCGATCCATCTATTTATTTGTAATTCGAAAATGACAATTAGAACTATGTAATTGTAACGTTGCAATATTTTAAATATAATATTCTTAATCAAATTCTATGTGATATAGAAAAACAAGCGCATGGATACGGGGGAGAGCCTAGTTAAACTAAATATTTTTTTTTAAAAAAATAACTAATTAAGTATCAAACAAATTGTAAGAATATAAACAATCATTACTGAAACCTTGAATCTTTTTCGAAATAAACAAGAAGTTCCTGAAAGAACTTCAGGCCTACATTTCTTAATACGATATTCTTTTTTTATTTATTTTATTATTATTCTCTTTTTTTTTTTTCATTTTTTTTTTTTTGAGGCGTAAAAATGACAAAAACGAAAAAGCTACACATACATTAACATCACACAATTGATAAGCCTACTTTTCTAAAAAATTGGACGAAATAAGCAGATTATTTAACAAATAACAAGACTAATCAGGTAAATATTGATTGGCCAAAAACCTCATTCGGTTCTTAAGTACAAATAAAAGACACATTTTTCATTTTCACCAACAATTTTATTGAACAATGTATTCAGGCGGTTTGTTCCAATACCTTCTGCCATCTTTCCTGCAACTTCATAATTCCATCTTCCCAAAACTTTTTATCTTTTTTCTGTTCCAGGTGCCTTAGGAGTCTTCCAGGGAATTGAATTTTTTTCCATTAAGAGAATTTTGTTAAGACCGAAATCAATGGAAATATGAAGATAATGTCTGGTGAATACGGCGGATGTTACAACCAAGCTGTAACAGTTTTTAGCCGTCATCTAAGAAATATGAGGTCTTGCGTGCTTATTGTCTTCTATCTTAATTATTAAACTGGCGACACAAAATTCACCTATGTTCATCAGTCTTTGCTTTAAATGCACGCTGATATGACAGCTGTCACAATACAATCTAACAAAATGCTGTCGAATGACGTTAAAGACACCTAAGCACTACTAGAGCCAAAGTATGTAAAAAAACCTGAACGAACTTTTTGGCCATCCCAATAATATTAAGAACCCCTAAAATAAAACAATAAAAAATTGTTGTAAGCTTATTTTCCTCTATTTTTAAAATTTATTTTGAGATGTTTTTCTAAAGATTCTTTTAAGACTGCTTTATAATGTCTCACTTCCTGGGCTTTCAGACAGTTAAAATTTTCCATTAAAAATCCATTAACGAAATCCATGACGTGATATCCTACAGCCATAAAAGAAAGTATATGAAAACATTAGAGTGATATTATGCCTGCTTATCTTTATTTTTCATTTGTATATTAAAAGAGAAAAAAAATATTAGTGGAGAAATATTGCTACCGAACTTTGGGTCTAGTTCGGAGACGCTGGGGAACAGATTACGACAAGAGTGATTATAAAAACAAATCAGAGAATTTATTCAAATAAAGAAAATATACTACAACTCAGAAATTTCGAACTGAAGGGTCCCTCGGGACTGGTGACCTCTAAGTTTGGGACGGTCCTGATGGCTTCTATGTTCGGGCAGGTCCTGGTGGATTCTATGGCTTTGATTATCTTCTTCGAAGCCTTCTCGTCTGCGTACGGTGTTTCACAGTCTTCCCCGCAATTGGCTTGACTTCTACGGCTTTGATTATCTTCTTCGAAGCCTTCTCGTCTGCTTACGGTGT
>JAFIDM010012231.1:128277018-128289765 GCA_023159025.1 Thereuonema tuberculata | reverse complement strand
TCTTCCCCGCAATTGGCTCGACTTCTACGGCTTTGATTATCTTCTTCTTTGGGGTGGACGCTCGCCAAACTTCTCTGCTTCATTCGCTCTCTCCAGGTTGGAGAAACTCTCGTGGCCGTTCGCCACTCGCTAACTCTCTCTGGGCGGTTTGCCCAACAAATCCTTCTGCTCCTCAGTTTCCGGTCTGGAGAACTCTTCGTGGCCACTCGCTAACTCTCTCTGGGCGGTTTGCCCAACAAAGCCTTCTGCTCCTCTCAGTCTCCGGTCTGGAGAACTCTTCGTGGCCATTCGCCACTCCCCAACTGCCTCTTCCAGCCTTTGCACCGCATTATATGCCTGTCTCTGACTCCGATAGAGTCCACTGCAGAGAGGGAGACAAGGTCGGACTGCACTATTCTCACTGAGGTGGATTAGAGTACGGGGAATCCAATTTTTTAGGGGGATGGACAATTCCACAGGTAACAATATTACTCAATGACATTTTTTCGATTATGTTAATAATTTTACCAAAGTTCTGGGCTTCACCTCTTTATTTTTAAACGTGAAATTATTCTATTTATTGATAAGATCAGATCTCTTCAACAATCAACAAATTAGTCCCATTAACAAATATTGATTGATGTTTTTTTTTAACTTTTTATTATTATAAATATTACATATTATTATTATATGAAATATAAAAGGATTATTTTGTTTAACAAATAAACTCTTCTTAAAACACTTCTTAAAACATTAATCTTTAATAATTCCACATTTCACATTTTTTCAGAATTCTTGATTGTGTTTTATTATGTAGGTAGGAGGGAAGGAGGGAGGTATTCTCTTTTCCCATAAGATTAAAAGGCTTGAAAAAGTTGAGCCGATGAAGCCCAACGAAATGTTGCCAGGAGATGTAAGATTGAAGTATTTTGGAGTTATTAAAGATTGATTATTTTGTTTGTTTCTTCTTTCTTTTCCTAACAGTTTAGCAATACTATCAGAAAGCACAATCGCTAGTAGAGTAAATTGGGGTGGGAGGAGGGCCAGGGGTGTAGTTGTTCAAGATTCAGCAAAAAAAAAAATATTTTTAAGGGACCTCTACGCAGAATGGGTATTTCTTAAGAAGGGCATTTGTGATCATTCGTCAGAAGTACAAAAATAAATAAATAAATAAATAAATAAATAAATATCCAGCTACTGACAATCTCTATAGAAATTTTACTTCATTCATGAGAGAGGAAAAGGAATTCCATTAAAGCAAAGAAGAAACCCTGCTTTAAATGTGGAGTTATGGCTATTTATTACAAACGGGTCTGCCATGGATGGATTTTACCCAGTTTTGCATATATGGATTTCATTTACATCAAAATCAACAAGGTAAAGGATAATCTGTATTTTACCATAAAGTTTCTAACATTTAATTTCCGTTAAAATGCAGTTTTCTACTGTAAATCATCCCTACTCAACTTAAAAATCATATTTGAAAGATAAGGTAGAAGAGCGTGCTCTACATTTTATGTTAAAAATTTTTAAACAGAAAACGAACTTCCGTACGATTAAAAAAATTGCATGTAATGGAGGATTGTACTGTTTTAAAGTTAATGATCACATAATAGTTTAGTGATTTATTTTTATAAATGGGATACAAAAAGCCTACTCTTTGTGTTTGGTTTAAAATTGCTTATTTAATTTTACAAGTTACAAACAAATAAAATATGCAAACATAATAAAGATAATCATCCCAACCATTCTAAGACACACAAACAGACAAGAGAAATGTCCAAGTGGAATAGTAATATTTCGTTTGTTCAGTCTATTATTTACTCGATTTTACAAAAAAAAAAGAAAACTACATTATTAATAAAAATAAGTTTATGCAAATTTGATATTCCTCTTCGATAATTCAATGAATGAGAATGTCTAGTAAGGAAAAATGTTACTAACAACGTCTCTTTGTTTGTATTTCTTGTTTGCATTTGTTTTCAGATTCACGGCAGCTGATTATTCCTTTCCAACAACTTCCTACAAAGCTTTTATCCTCATAATAAATGAAGCAATCGTGGGATTATTTTTGTTTTGTTTTCGAATGAATGTGAACTGGACGAGGAAAGAGGTTAATTTTGATTGATTAGGGCAGCTGAAATGAGCAAATATTGGAACACCTTTTCTGCGGTCGCCTTGTACATTGTTCCTGTTTGCGGTGTTTCCAAATCGGAAGCAGTGGAAATTTCTTAAAGATGAACACAATCAGGTTAACAATTAACAATCGGTAATAGTTAACCGTTTATTAATAACTATTCTTCAACTCTTTCGTTTGCAATCTTAACTGTCGTAGAACATTTCACTGATTATTTTGTTTACAAGCTGAGATTAAAGTTAGATATGCTTTTAACGATACGGCACTCTAAATCGAAACAATTATATTATTTTTCTAAGGCACATAGAATTCAAGCTGCCAGTTAATTATTAACCAACAAATAATAATTTAAAAAAATCAACAGCAATCACACACTGTCAGAAAAATTGAAAATTGCAGCATTCGAAAGAACAAAAATGGCTTATCCTTCTAGCTGCATAAATATCCTTCTATAGTTAACACAATTCTGTTTTGGATTAATATCATTTTATCGTTAATGCTTTGTAATATTGTAGCGGCGTTTGTGGAAAAGTCTTTGAGATCTAAAAACAACGAGTCAAGTTCTGGAACTGAAGTGAACTAATTTATTATATGAAAACATTGGTTAAGTAATTAAACATATATATGATGATTGGACAAGAATGTAACGAATTTAAATTAATTAACTGACGTAACGGATGCAGCGGAAAAAGACTTTGAAAATAAACAGAACAGTAATAATTAGGAAATATAAAAGGATTAAATAATGGTTAACGATTAAAATGAATAAAATACAGATAAATAATTTCTACAGACAAATAAATGATTTCTAAAAAATATTTAAGTTACATATAAACTTTTGCAATATTAATCTACATGAAAAAGCAAAAAAACCCTTAGGCATCTTGTAATGCTGACAGATGATTTAATCATGGTTTTTAGAATTTAATGAGCCTTCAGGTTCACTTGCAAAAGTAAAATCTACATACATCCTCCACCCATTCTCTCTCTCTTTTTATCTATATATATACTGTACATGTAAGTGGAATATACCAGTTTGAAATTAATTAACACAGGAACTCTTTTGCACAAGTTTAAAATGAAATAATAGGCTAATCTCCTGTATTATCATAATGTTTCTATAAGGAAATAAATAAATTCTAACCTTATAACAGAAGTTTCTAATGTTTAGAGCATAAAAGGATACTTAATTAGTACTTCTAAAAAAAACAACAAAAACGTAGAAATTCTTATTCTCAGGAGATACAAAAGGAGAGGGGCGATAGATTTCGTATCCTTATTTTCTGATAAGAAATCAAGTTTGTTCACATTATTGAATAGATGGAGAATAACCAGCTCAATTAATAATTCCATTTTCAAGGGTTAAAAAAAACAGCTGATACAATTTCGCAAGTTCAAATAGGTAAAGCTAATTTGAAAATTTTTTTTTTTTTTTTTTTAATTTCAGTTCTATTTAGAAAAAATTGGAGGTCTTGTTGGCCAAATATTTCTGATAAATTCTTAAAAATGGTGGAATTTTTACTAAATTATCCCGAATTCAATATTTGTTTTCATCTGATTTGTAATATTCTCCATGACAAAGGGGAAATTTTGAATAGAATAGTAACATATCTTCCCCCTATTTCCGAATTTACTGGCCTTACATTACTGTCATGCAGACTTAATTCAAAACTAGACTAAATACATTTTAAGGACTTACAACGAGAATTTTTATTAAAATCAAACTTGAATGTTTTATTTGATTATTACTCTATTTTACTTCTCAGCGTTAAGAAATTAAAATGATAAGCATTTTTTTTTTTCGTATAAAAAAATTGTATTTGCTTCTCGTCTGCATGATCACTTACCCATTACTATTGTATGGAAAAATAAAAGCATTGTTTATTACGAGGGAATAAAATAGACATCCTATGAAACAATATTTATATAATAACGAACAACAAAATAAAGATATGATTTTACAGATTGAAAAAAAAATACTATTATTGAACTGAAAGAATAGTTCTTTTGCCGAAGGGTCATAAGAAATCATCTAAATTAATCTAATTTTTCTGCAGTATAGAAATAAAATTCTCATTAATTCACAAATGCCAGTTCAAATGTTCTGTTATCGATATTACGACAATCCTAATAATAAGGCAGTTACAAATCTTCAGTTCAGTTTTCAATCTAAAGCGTTTTGCAGAAAGTTCCACACATCCAGGAAACGACTAACACTGACTGTTTAGTAAAGGAACTATGAAGAGCTTCGTCTGGTTACTATAATTGTAAATTTTAAGTAGCAAACGCAGCTCTAGTAAAGAAAATGTGTCTACATTATCCTTTGACAGATACTAGTCTTTTATGTCTGTTCGAAAAATTCAAAAAAAAATTCCCAATTTTTAAAGCGTTATAATAAAGATTCAATTGATTGTTCGTTGTCTCTTCGTACATCGCGACTCTTGTTAGTCTCGTACATCTTGTTAGTCAAGCAAGTAAAGATAATATGTAAGAAAATGCCGACGCTCACATTAAACTGATATTTCACTCATTATTAACTTTATTAAGTTTAAAATACAATTTTTCAAATTAAAATATCCATTACTAGCAGTTTATTGATTCCATATACATTTGGCTAACTTCTTAATTTTCTCGTGGGACAAAAACACACAAAAAAACCTAAAGTAATCATAGTATTTTTCTTTTGTACTCTAACGTTCATAAAAGGCACTCGGGAAAACAAACTAGCGTTGTTTGACATCACTGTTTGAAGACATTGAACAACAAAGTTAAGCAAACACCGCTGTTTGTGAAAGATAGACAGACTTCTTTTTCTAAAACTTTATCTTCAATCTTTGGGATAAGTAAAAAAAAAAAAAATACTAATGTACAAAAGAAGTTGCGCATGCGTCCCCAACTGTTTCAAAGTTTTATTTTTGGTCTTTTGATTTAGAAACTCTAAATGCTAGGTGCACTAAGATTTCTAAATCTTCTGATCCCATTTTTGGAATTCTTTATATAATAGAAGTAAGCTTGAAATATTTATATCAAACGTTTCCTGAATCGGATTGTTTTGAGCAATTTTATCAACACTAATTGGAAGTGTTTTTTTATTTTTAGAGGAGTTTTCTAGAGTTTCTTTATTATATCTTTTTGTAGCATTTTTCGCTAGAACTTAAATCTCACAAGCCAAATCAGTAAATGTGATTATTTCCTCAGTCGTTGACAGCTGCGAAGTCTAACGCTTAAGTCTTTTATTAAATTACAATTGAGAGAAAAAATAAATTTAAAATAATTTATTTTAAAATAAAGCCTTAAAAAATATACTATCTGATAAATGACTCCCTTTTTATCATTTTTTCCATCAATAGTGAACAGCCTAAAATGTTGATGAATTAGATGAATTGTAAGCATTGTTACTTGAAATTTCATTATTACTTGAAATTTCTAATTAAAACTTAAGTGTTGTAAGTAAAATATTATGCTATATAGTCTACTACATAAAATGCAAGCAATTTAAAATTATTTCGTAATTGAAATGGATGCAATTAATAAACTAAATGTCATTTCGTAAACAATGGCATTTTCAGTATTCACTTCTTCGCAAATCCAGTCGACTAATCACTCAGTGGATAGCGTACCATTATTCTCGGATTGTATTACTTTTTTTACCTTTTCCAAATTAAAAAGACGAAACAGCTCATGTTTATTATAAGATTCTCTTTCTATTTAGATTCATAAATTCCTTCCTCAAATAGCAATTCGAAAACCCGTCTTTATTATCAGAAATGTAGGTCTTGTATATAGTATATGTAGATATCGTTATTGCTATAGAACATTTAAAATTTTAAAAAATGTTATATACTTGTCATAAATAGAAATATATGAAATACATGCACCTGTATATCTAGAGAATTTCATATATTTACTATATTGTTTTTTATCATATTATTTGCTGTTAAATCAAATTGATTTTGATTTCTATTTAATTCATTAATTAGTGACGTAGCTAGAATCTTAAGATTCCAAGAGGTGAAAGCAATCTACGCTCGAATGCAACGAAATCGACTCAAACTGAAACGCAATGGTGAACCTTAAATTGTCGCAAATTTTTCATCGTTTGAAAACTGCAAGTAATAAAATAGCAAAGAATATTTCCCGTTCACGCCTTTCCCGTTCACGTAACACGCAGAACGTTCCTTATATTTTTTACAAAATGTGGGGAAAACAGTAATGTAGGAAAGGTGTAGTAGCAAAACGTTCATTTCATTACAAAGACAAGGCCACAAATTCAGCTGAATTCGGCGTCTCATTGATCGGATCACATTCACGACCTCATGTTGCTCAATATTGTTCCATTCCTCTTCTAATACCTCGATTGTTTCTGGAGCTGGATTTCTACCACAAATTCTTCTCTTAAGGAGGTCCCAAAGATATTCGATCGAGTTCAGATCAGGACTATGCGCAGGCCACCGCATACACTCAATGCCAGGCCCGGACTGGCTCATTGAGAAGGTGGAAACTAACATGGCAAGGGTGTGTGTGTGTGTGTGTGTGTGTGTGTGTGTGTGTATATGTGTATGTAAACCAGAATATATAACCTTAATATATAATTACAGTAAAGTCTCACTTATACGAAACATTCAGTTATACGAAGAATTTCTCATTCCCCGGCGAAACCCCATAGTCCTATATGTAATTCACTTATGCGAAATATTCACTTATACGAATAATTTTTGGTTCCCCCTCATATTCGTATAAGTGAGACTTCAATGTATATAGTTAATGTTATACACAATTTTATTTATTTATATGTATGTATATCAAGGTAGAAAATTACATATTTAATAAATGTAAATCACTATATTGAATAAATGTATTGTGGACATTTTGTACATGTTAATAATGATTACAAATGTTAGACTACAGCATTGACTTTTCAATTACAAAATCGCCTTCCGGCTAAGGGGCAAGGAAACGTCTCATTTCAGAGCTCGATTTACATAATTTGTTTATTATAGCTTCACTGTCAATGTTCATAAGAATGTCTTTTTCACTTTGCATAATGATAAACGATTCAAGATTTTCATTTAACATAGTAGATCTTCGACGTGTTTTGATTAACTTCAATTTAGAAATAAAAAACTCGTTCACAGGATACTTGAGTTAGAGGAAGGGTAAATAAATATTTATAAACCTTAAAAAGTTCCGTGTACTGAAGGCAGTACATGTTATATTCTACAATTACTCTAAATGCATATTTCACACAAGAGCTTCATTGTTTGACTGCTGTGCATTTCATCAGAGAGATTCGAGGTCTTCTTCACCAGCTTCAAGTTCAAAGTCATGTTCGGAATCAAATGCCTTTTCAAAATAATCTTGATCAATAGATCGTTTTGAAATTTTTGGCCATAGTTCAATGAAAGACGCTAACTCCTCTTTTAGCTTTCCTTTATCCAGGGAAGATATTATTTGGCATAGCTTTTCTAGTGCATTAGTGGGTAAGGGTTGGTGATTTGTAAACTGGTTAGGATCGAACCAGGAAAGATCAAGATAAAGTGTTTTATGATTTACAAACCGGCTTTCATAGTTTGAATGACAGTATCCATAACAACATTGAATGCAGGACATTTGAACATTTCCTCTGCGGTTGTTCCTACGCTTTCATCTTCAGCAACCTCGCCTGGCATCTTTTTGCTTTTTTTGTACGTTTCTTTTTCAACTCAGTTTCGATTGTTATATTGCCGAGTGATTGGTCTATTTCAGTCTTTTCTTGGACTTCTTCAGTCATTTTTTGCGCAAATTTGTTAGCAGCGCTCAAAGTTTCATGAAATTGATGTCTTAAGCGTTTGAGTCTTGACAGTGAGGAATATACCAGTCTCCAGGCTTGCGCATAATCAATGTTCTTTGTTTGTAAGTAATCAGATAATGGAGTAGTAATTATAAAAATTTGAAGGAAAGTCATTGCCATTAAAATTGTGTCAAAACTCAAACTTTGGCAAGATGGATGCTGCGTCATTTCTGATTTTTGGATTGAATTCAGTATCGTTGGAAATCTTGAATAATGCCACTGATAGTTGTACGTAGACAAGCTTAGCTGACTTGGATTGATTTGTCTCGTCTTGTTCACTCGATGTCCAGTCATCGGTTCTTCCAAATATTTTGGTTGTTGCATCACTCCGACTTCTCCATGTAGTTGCTCCAATAGATTCCAGTTTGAAAGCAGGATTTTCGGCTATATACTATTGAAGACTCTTAAGAGATTCCTCCAAAAATTCCTGAGCTTCTTGAAGCAGGCCGAAAAATGATATGCGGTATCCAACAGTTCAAGATTAAGGACATAGCACCACGTGTTAACTTAGATAATTGCGTCGTTAACCCGTTATACTGCGCACTCATGTTTGCAGCTTCGTCAAATGCGTTTGCTACACAGTCCTGAAGGGGAATTCTGGCTAAGTGTTTTGTAATGTGTTAAATAATCCCTCACCAGTGGTTGATGAAATACATTTTAGTGCTATTAGTCGTTCAAACACCTCTTGATCCTTTACGTATTGCACAACAAATGCCCATTGATCGTTGCTTGATACATCTACTGTTGTGTCCATCATGATTAAGAACTTAACTGCTTGTTGATATCTTCTGTTATTTCTGTCTTTATTTCGTCTGTTATTATTTTCATTATCTTTAACAGCGTAGTTTTACTCAAAAAAGTCACAAAACTTCGTCTCCCTTCTTGTTTATTCTTCTTAGTTGTATCTTTCCTCTTTTTTTCTCTTGATTGATGAAGAGTTTGACTTCTAGACGAGACTTACCTTAATATCTTAATATAATAACCATCTGCGCTCATTAGAAGCCTAAGTAACGGATAATTTAGCAACTTGTAATTCTAAACACAATGTTATACACTTGACTCGCCCGAACCGAAACTGAAACTGTACTGAACAAAGCGGGTACAGGCGGCGGGCAGTGAGCAGTTACCATCAAGCATCGCAGCGACCGTGGGAGCGTAGAGCGCTTGGACTGTCACAGCCAAGTCAACCACGCTGCAAATCTCCGTACGACGAAGTACATTATTTGCATCATGCTCATGCCTAATATTTTATATCATAATATCTAATAATATAGCATTATTATATTATTATGAAGGGAGGTTCTTCGGTATTATATTTTAAAGTCGAATACTTTTGGTGGACTTTAAATATTTCTAATTTTTTATATTATTAAATTTTTTCCTCGAAGGAGGAAGGGCGCCAGACAAAGCCAAAGGAGGGGGGCGCATCGGGATATGTCCCGGTGTCCCGGTGGGTCAGTCCGGACCTGCTCAATGCCAATTGCATTCAGATACGAACAGCAACAGCGGCATCTGGCCTCGCGTTGTCGCGCAAGAAAATGAATTTTTTCCGACGAATCCAGCGTACGGCAATACATATTGTTGTAGTACCGGTGAGCCGTCAACCCGCCTCCTGTGGGTCCAGGATCGATAAACACCACGTCAGTTTTGGTTGCAAATGAAATGCCTGCCCATAGCATGCAGGAGACTCCTCCATAACTGATTATTTCGTGGAAGCAGCATTGTGCAAAACGGTCACCAACAGTTGCGCGACATATCGTTGAGTGTGACCCTGCTGTAGTAAGACAACTGCCTGCGCCACTTCCTCAGTTGTTGTATCCACCTTTGTGGAGTAATAATGACGGTAGGATTCCAATAGAATAATTCACATTCAAGAAAGGATAAGTAATTCTCGCGTATACAACAATTTCACGTGTTTCCGCATGGTTTACGTAACCCCATGTACGTGAATTTCATACCCTTTCCATAATTACCGGCATATCTCGAAAACTTGTCACATTTCACATGTTCGGTGTCATGTGAACATGAATTTCATATTCTTTGTTATTTTATTACTTATAGTTTTCAAACGATCGAAAATTTGCGAATATTTAAGGTTCACCATTGCGAACCTTAGTTTGAGTCGATCTCCTTGCATTCTAGTGTATTTTGACATTGACATTTGTCCTAATGTTATTTATATTTGTATTTCAAAGGCCAATCGTAAGTCAGGTATCTTTTAGAGTAAAAATGTTTTTATTTTGTTTACTTTAAAGTGCTAATAAAAATTGTTTAGTGACAACACGCAACAAATTTTTTGATAACCATTTGACAGATATAGTGGCCAGTGAGCTAATTGTCAGGATTTCTAATATTCAAGAAAGCAGATTAAACGAATCTAGCAATATTCTAGCTTTTTTTCCCTAATAATTTCTACTGAGAATTGAATTTGATATAAAAAAATTGAACCGTCGTGGATTTGTGAAAAGTTACCAAAGAACCACTTAAATATGTTTAATTTGACTTATATAAAATATTAGTTCTTTTTTAATACTCCTAAGTTATTGTTCAATGCATCGGCTTAAACATACACAAAGCTTTTGTTTTTGCATGCAACAATGAATAACAATTTTTTTTTCCTGAATGACGTGAATTGATTATTGATTATTGATTTCTCATTGAATTGACAGTCAATTTTAGGGCAATAAGTTCACCTGATTCAATGGAAATGCCCATTAGCTAAATTAAGAGCTTGAAATTCAGAGATGTAAACTTAAAATTGATGACGATTTTAAACTTTATTTAATAATTTAAACTAAACATTTAGTTTTGGAAATTAAAGTAAAGCTTAATAAACTAAACAGAAATTTTGAAGGACAATATTAGATTTGAATCAATTTATCCTGTTAACTATAAACTAGTTTTGGAAAATCTAGTTTAAAGTTAACAGGATAAATTAATTATTTTACAGAATACAAGAAAGGAAAGTTTCGAATGAAAAAAATATATAAATGATAATTTTAATTAACAAACACAGACAATAAACAATCTTCTAGGATTTTGTAGATGAGAATCTGATACACATATATGTATGATCTAAAGCCTAATAGACTTCAAAACTATATTAACTGTTTTTATCTTCAGGTTTTTTAAATGAGAAAAACTCATTCGCAAGTAAGCTGATAGGTTTACTTAAAGCAAAATGTAAAAAAAAAGTTAAATTGTGCTTTTCCTGGAAAATTACATAAAATAATTTAAGGAAAGTGAAATAGTAATTCAAATAGAAAATACTTTTTTTTTGTTTTCTTCATTTTCTTGTGAGAAAAAATTACATTAGTTATATTAAACTGGAAACTTCTAGTGTCCCTCCCACATCCCCTTGACTATCCATGCGGGCGCTCATGGTTTATTTGCTTTGAAAATATTGGACTTTCCGCCCTGAAAGTAAATACATCAATCAACGAGTATTATATTTTTGAATGCTTCAGTCATACAATTAGAAGAGAGAGTTTATGTATACTTAAACTAGTACTAGTAGTATAATAAAAAGTATTTATTGTATAACTTAACATTTAAGGTAATTTTGTGATCCTTTTGTTAGGTTAAGTTACATGTAAAAAAATAGTTTTACTCTACGTATTCTTTAGCATTTACAGCTGTAGCTTAGAAGAAGTCATTGAAGAAATCTCCAACAGCTCCTTTTGTAATCGAATTGAAAGAGCAGAGGCAGAAAATAAAAAGTTTTAAGTATTTTCCTGCTTCCAAAATGACATTTTCAATATTTTTATCCTTTATCTAAATAATTCATTTTAATCATAGGTGATATTAAATTTTATTTTTTTTTAAGTTTAGAGAACACAACCACAATTTTAGAACTATGTTTCTTTTTTCTTGTTCTAATTACCAAGAAACGAGAATGGCAGTCTAAGGACTACAGAAAAGCCTGATTATGGCGAGTAACGCACGCTAGAAGTGTTTCTTATAAATGAAATTTCTATTTTTAGAATATTTCGTTTAATCTATTAAGAATTAAAAAGCTGAATTAGCTTAACAGCTATCGTATTTCCGTAAAACATCTTGAAAGTCTTTCTCTAAAGTTGTTGAATTTGTAGAATTGAAATTATTAGGCCTATTACTTTAATGATATATTCAATATTAAACTAATAATACATAGGGTAATATTTACATAAGTACTTCTTTGAATAACTTCTAAGGAATATAATTACATAGATCCTAATACAGACATTCAATCATATTACAAATTTGCAATAAGGAATAAATTTATGTGAAAAAAAAAGGAAAATAGGAAAAAAAAAATGCACAATAGCTTTTGTGTGGAATAGCTACTTTCTGTTTCTTATTATTTATTATTCCTTCGCTCTATCTCTCTTTGGTAACAAAAGACAAAACAACATCAAGATAAAAACAAACAAATTTGTTTCTTACGTAGAGAAAGAAATAAATGAGCATAATTATATTTTACATTTCACATTCCTAATTACAGTATTGTTTCATTTTTATTGTTTCATTTTTACAGTGTATTGTTTCATTTTTTTATTCTTGTAATGAGGATGGCTTATCAAATCCCGCCTGATATTTATATCAATTGAGTCTGACTATATTCTTACTGATACTAATACAAGGACAACTTATTTTGACAACCATAAGTAAACCTAACATTAATGCTAGATATTGGCAATGACCTCAGAATAAGAAGGGTTTAACAAACGTCTGCCAAAAAAAGAGTTAGGCCTAATGATAAAATTATCCTAACGAGAAACCAAGGCTGCACATGAATAAACAACAACGCCTTTCGAGTCTA
>JAFIDM010012231.1:128206859-128277008 GCA_023159025.1 Thereuonema tuberculata | reverse complement strand
TTCTGTTTTGAATAATTTTCTTTAAGTTAAATTAGCTTTTTAGTTGTTTGATTCTTTACAATCAAACCTTTTAGTCCTATAAATTATTAGGAAAAAGGACTTTTGGGTATACTACATCACTTATTTTTTATTGTTGTTTTTTGGTTTTGAGGGTCACTGTCGGGTGCGGGGATGACTTCCACTTATGTTCACGCCTTTCTGGGTTTATTATCGGTGAGGGCGGATCGGGCTGATGAGTCCCAAGAAGGACAAAACGGCATTTCCCGATTCCCTCTAATGATAGACTCGAAAGGCGTTATTGTTTATTCTTGTGCAGCCTTGGTTTCTGTTTTGAATAATTTTCTGCATGCTAAATTTCTCTAAATAGACCAAAAGTATCATTCTAAGTCATCAGTATACTTTATCAATAAAACTTTCTTTAAATACATTGGAGCAAAAGTTCCATTACTGTTATAAGAATACGTTTGGAATTTATAGTTTTTCATAACAACATGATTCTCTTCCAATTAAAGATAGCTGTTTTATTAAAGTATCAGTAATAGCAAATCAACAGAAGAAAGGTAAAGCCTGGTACAAAATTTCTTACGCATCTTTATTGTAATTTGCAAAGGCTTAAAACAATATAAAAAGCAAAGAAACGTTTCTCATAAAAGCAAGATTAGCCATTTCGCCGAGTTCTTTTGTCTATCTTTCAAAGACTCTTTTCGTAGCACGAACACCGATACAAAAGATGATCTTTCTTAAAGATTGGGTCATTGGACTATTCAATACTGCACAATCTCAGTACCCGTCGGTGCTGTTCAGGAAAGCCAGTGAAAGAGACCCAACAAAGGCTGTTCACTATGGACTTGTTCTTCAGGAGAAGACTGTCAACATTGTACTTTCAAAAAAGAACTTCCAAAGTAAACTGTTGTCAGTCTTAATGTAAAAAAAGACGTTAATGAGTACGGACTTTTGTGTTTTCAGAATTACTGACTTATCTTTTAAACTTAAGAAAGAACATTAGCAAATGTTTAAATATAAATGTCGTAATTCAAGGCCAATTTTGTTTTATTGGTTTGGTTCTGATAATTATTAAATTTCATTACTTCATAATAAATTTAAAAATAAAAATGTTTCATTTCATGTTCTCGGAAATGATGGTTTCTGTGACTAGTTCATTACAAAAGCAAAACATTTTAAAATACTAAATCCTTCGAAATTCATTGAAAACCTTTAGAAGTGTAAATATAGATATCAATATGATGTTTTCATATTAAATTCGACATCTTCAATGTCTCAAAATTTTGCCAACAGAATTTATAAGTCAGAAGAAATTTCTGAATGTATTTCATTTTGTAATTTATATTTGAAAAATGAAACAGTTTAGATAAAACAGCATCATCAAGTTTTTTATTAGGTAAAATAAGATTATTTTAAAACGATATGAGATTCATTTCTCTAACTTTTCTTGAAATGTATTTAATTAAACGGTAATTTCTGTGAAATGCACATTCACACCACATTGTGGGCTAAAAATATAGTAAATCCATAAGCAAGTTCACTCTGTCAATAAAAATACTTTCATTATACTTTTTTCCTGCTTTATTAAAATTAAAATTCAATTCAATTCCCAATTTTAAACATTTTTATTTATAAGCAAATATTTACTTGTATGCAATAATTGCGAGAAATAATCATGAACTATTAATGAGAAGTACGTCTTCGAAAAATAGAGTGAATGTATGAATAATTTTAAGATCATAGGTAAATAGGATATTTTACATTGAAGTAATTACATTTCGATCAGTGAATATACTCTATTAACTCGTCATCTCTGAAAACATTGGTTAGATTCTTCCTAGAATTCATCACTGAAGACATTCCGTGGCCTCCCTAGTTATCGGATTTGATACATCCTTGACTTTTTCTAATAGGTTTTTTTAAAGCCAAATTGACTGTCGTAGACTCTACGACATTGAACAGTTGAAGGCCAAGATTTACAGATCGTAAATGGTAATATTGCTCCAGAGCTTCATAGAATCCCAAATGGCTTCTGTAGCAGTGTGCTGTAAAGTAGAATGATCAATTGAAGAACACACTTTTTAAAAAAATACTTTAGGAATTGCAAATAAAAGTATTCCTGGTGAGTTCTTCAAAAAAAAGATCTTACTATATTTCATTTCTTTTGTAATTTCATTTTCAAAATAGATAACTTAAGTTCCTCTGCTTTCTACGGTTTCTTATACACTTCAAACTTAACACTATTTGCAATCTTCAAATTAATAGATATGACTTATGTCTTTCTGTTGCAATTGCACCAATATGTTTTTAGTGTTGTTAATTTCTTCTTTGTTTGTATTATGGTAGTTTTGAAGATTTTAACATATTAATTGAGGAGCTTAGTTTCAAAACCCGCCATCTCCAAAAATGGCAAAGTTCAAATCAAAATCCGCCGTTTACATACAGTTTAACTTCAAAAACAATGTACAGTGGAACCTCGCTATTCGTACACAATCCGTTCCAGGAGGCAGTTCGAATGGCGATTTGTACGAATGGCGAATCTTTTTTGCACATAAGATGTAATGTAAATTGGGTTAATCCGTTTCAGACCCACAGATGATTTCTTATATAAACCTTTGTAATAATATGTTAAGCCTAAAATACATAAAAACTATGAAAACAATAAATATATAGACCTCTATTATTGTTTCTTTCTTTTTCAGTATAGATGATATGGTTGATTTCGCCATGCCATACTGAGTTGCCAGGTCAGAGACACGAGTTCCACTTTCAAACTTCGCAACGAGTTCTTTTTTTTAATTCAATTGTCGTTCTCACTGCTTTCCTTTTAGGCTTAGGTGAATCAGTAATCTTTTTTAGATCCATTGCTGCACTATTTTTAATAAAAATAACAAAAAATAACAATAAAATATCATAAAGTTTCACGAAGCTTGCATGGATGATGCGTAGCGTACGGAAGCTAGCACGAGACTCAACTGAAGCGACCGCGTGGAGCGGCCAGTACCGAGGTCACGCTGTCCGAATCGCGAGCAAGCGTACGAATGGCGAGTTCAATTTTACTTGAAAAAGTTGTACGAATAACGAGTTGTACGAATAGAGAGGCGGACGAATGGCGGGGTTTCACTGTATTGCGATACGATTTCGATACAAATGCTGTTTCAAAGCCCGCCATATCAAATGGGAATGCATTAACAAACCCCTATTTTTCTAAAATTGATTTTTGGAGATGGCGGGTTTTGAAACTAAGCTCCTCAATTAATCTCTGGTTATTACGTAATTCTTGAGAGGTTAATGTGTTCACCATCTTCAATTTATCAACTATTTTTATATCTTTTGAGCAATTCAATACTTAGAGATCAGTACTAAATACTGCAATTAAAAAATTAAAGTTTGGTGCTAAAGTTAATGGCTTAGCAATTATTAAGTAAAAAGTTGTTTTTAGGGCATGGAACACCGCTTTAACAACTTTCGTCCTTTAGGAAGTAAACTCAATAAAAAAAATAATAGAACTAAAATTGAAGAAGCAACATTGCATACCAATGCACCAACCGTCCTTCATCTTGTGATAGATTCGAAATTTAATTACTCTTTTAGAAAGACCAATCTGCTCGGAAGGACGTGGTAAAGATTTTGAAATAATTTCCTCCAAACAGCAATTTCAAGCATAAGCGCCATTAGAATATTACAGTAACGGTTTCCAATAATTTACCTAATGATTTTTAGAAATTGTTCGTTTTCACCAATTAAAACAGAGATTAAAAACTACTCATGATTCAAAATACTTCAAGACTTTCTGAATATTATAGAAACTCGAGGTAATTATAAAAGATAACGTTTGTTTGTTTGTTGGTTTTTTTGGCTTAAGTTTAAATCCCTTAACAAATACTCCTTATTCTATATAAGAATTCCATTATTAAACGGAATAATTTAATATGCATGGAACAATCAGGATAAGCCAATGGCATGTCTTTCTTACAAAAATAGCCATAAGATGAAACGATGTAGCATTAGTCTTAAAAGTTTTATAAAAAAAATAAAAGTTAAACTATGAATACACACTGGTATATATTGCATAGTGGAGACTTATCGTGCAGTGATGAGGATCAATTTCGAAGGATAGGATAGGACGAGACCAAACGTTCCTATTTTAAATTCGACCGTATATAAGCACTGTGCCAAATTTTAAGGAAAACAGTCCAGCCGTTTCGCAGTGATATGCATACAAAAGACAAACAATGAATAAACAAGGTAGAGATAGCGATTAGTAAACCAATCACAATGACTTCTGAAAGAAAATATAATTTTCAGGTGCTATCTCAAAGTTAAACCATAACACCTGAAAATTTCATTGCTCCTCAAAATTTTATTCCTCCATATCTACCCTTAAACTGCGATAATTTTGCCAATTCTTCTTGTATTGTTTCCTCTTCTCCTCCGCCAACCGCTTCTCTTCCTTTGATTTCTTGGGCGGCGCAATTATTCCAGAACTTTTGCGTTTTGTTAATTTATGTTGAATTTATTTAATTTAGTTTCCTTATTACTATAAATGTGATTGTTGCGAATGCAAAAGGCGCAATTGTTGCGATTATTGTGATTGTTGCGCTAATGATACTTGTCCATAGTCGGACAGACAAACCGAGATTATAAGACTTGATACTTATATCAGAAGCCTAAAATGTTCAAGTTTCATAATAAGACTTGTTTCGCTTGTCCAGTCAAAAATTAAAACGATGGAAAAGATGAAATTCCTTTCTCGTTTATGTAACAAATTTCATGAAAATCAGTGCACTGGGATATTTTTCCTTGAATTTTTCTGGATGCTTTAAAAGTTTTAATATTCCATTGATTATAATTACAACTGTTAAATGGGCTTTACTATTGATTGTTTTGCTAATTCCAGAGTTTAATACGTTAGCGATTTATTTATTTCATTCAGTCCAAAACGATATTATCTGAAAATTCACGTCATTCAAACGAAAGTTCTCTGGAAATTTTACGTGTTGAGAGGAGTTTATATGAATGTGAAGTATTTGGAGATTTTAAAGAAATCACAAATTCTTATTTCTTATTGCCTTTATGATTACAAAACTTCATCAGGATTAAAATTAGCATTAGCATATCTCTTTCTACATCCTAACATCATTAAGACGACTAACAAAAAAAGTGGATTTGATATCGTCCATTTAGACTTTGTTAATCCGATACAATACTTACGAGATCGATGCCAAGAAAGAAGCTTCTTCCTTTTTAGTGTTTACGGAAAATGAAAGATAATCCATAATTGATGAGCGCCATTAATAAGTGATGCACAATTCTTTTGTTTTAAGGAATGAAAAAATTGAGAACGGAAAGAAGAGAAGCAAAAAGAGAAAGGAGAATAATTTACTCTCGCTGTTGAATACTGTTAAGGTCTGGCTTAAGATCTTTCTAAAACGGAGAAGTAAATTATAGCTAAAATTATTATCTTTTAAATTAGAATGAATTATTCATAACTCTATTTCGAGTGGCCTTTAGTTTTATCTTCACATGATACGGTTTCAGAAAAGAAAAAGAAAATACAGAGGAAAGGCAAAGAGAAAAGAATTAATTCACTTTTGAAAGTGTTTCTTAAACAAATAATAAATCATTCTGGGTATTTCTGGGAGATGTTTTCCTTTCTATGCTTGGCTGCTCCTACAAAAGTATGTTTAGTTTTAACTAAA
Organism: Thereuonema tuberculata; assembly: GCA_023159025.1. Taxonomy (NCBI): domain Eukaryota; kingdom Metazoa; phylum Arthropoda; class Chilopoda; order Scutigeromorpha; family Scutigeridae; genus Thereuonema; species Thereuonema tuberculata. The sequence continues at coordinate 128,271,303 of JAFIDM010012231.1, read as the reverse complement.
ACTTTGAATAAAGTTCCTCTTTAAGGCTTCTACTTACACTTTCTGTTAAAAAGGGTTGCAGACGTCCGATTGGGATAAAATTGCGAAGTGAAAAATCAGGTAAAAGAAATGGTTCCAAAAAAAGCCACAGGAGTGGAATAATCTACATGATGTACAGAAATGGCGCTTTAGTGAGGGATAATCCCTTTTATTGGAGATACGGATAAGTAAGCGTACGGAAATAAAATTCTAAAAATGTCTGTGAAACGTTTAATAAAGCTAACTGTGCATTTTACTACTGGACCAGTCTATTATAATCCTTAATTGTGAAACCTAATTCTGTATGAGTCGCATAATTTGGCATCCACGAGAATATTCCAGCATCTTCACTTGAGAACGGATTTGAGATATAAGTGACCAGGGTGTAGATTACATTTGTACGATCGACCATTATAATAAAAAAAAAATAGCTCAAGATAACGGAAGTAATACTTTGGGTTGGATCTCTGTCAAACTTCCTGTAATCACCAGCAGAGAAGTCACAACATCCAATAAGATGAAACCACCTGTTCTGTCGTTTGTCTTTCAAAGAAGTTTCTCGAAGTGTATCGTTTTCTAGATATCTTCTCATGCAGTTCTTATACACCCTACAACAATGAAGAATGATTCTAATTTCGTCAGTTATATCCCGAATGTTAGGAATGAAACTAATCACTAATAAACGTCTGCTGTGAAAAAGGTGAATAACTGAGATTCTAGATCTCCATAATTATCTGTGGTGAATGGTCTTAGAGTTGTTCGGTCTAATCGAACGAGTTAACATTGTCTTCTGAAAATGTGTGTCTAGCTTTTAGATACTCTCCCCTTTTTTGCAAGTCTTGCGTGTCTTCATGTCCTTTGTAACTTGCATTGTGACTGACGTATCTCTCGATACATCGATTTGACGAACCAACATTATGAAGAGAACCCTGTCAACTCATTACCATCGCATTGAACTACTTTGAACCCAGTAAGAGTTCTACATAATCAAAACTTCCGAATATACATCACAGATAACTTCATTCTTTTTGTATTCCTGTGCACAATAAAAGATCGTTGCATTTCTTTTTACGGTGCAAAAAGTACGACTTTTCTTTCAGTGACCGTAGTTGGCATGAAAAACTTTTTATTTTGCTTAATGAACATGCGGTTGTGCCTTATAATTTTATCATTCTAAGCATTTCAAATCAAAGTCCGAAATGTTTTAACCATAGTAAAGATTAAAAATACCACTACCACATCCTTATTAGAAGGTAGACAGCACAAAATGTCAAGTTGTTGCAATAACTGGCGAACGGGAGGAATTTGAGATGGTAGAAGAAACAACACGACGCCTTTATCCCGCCCGCGAGTGTTAGGACGCTCGCCGAAAATTTGACAGAGAGCTCAGTGAACTTTGAGGAGAAGTTTCTAATCGAAGTAATCAGTGAAAAAATTCTTACAGCCGAAGATTGAATGTGGCTTCGCTAGGCCATTTCAGGCGCCTACAGCATTTGACCTCTTGGGCCAGCTTCCAGTGCAGCCTCCGTAATACGCATAAAAGAGCAGAAAAAATTAGAACAAACCCAACCTTAACAGCAATTTTAAGTCGAAATAAACAGAAGAGATACGACTATGATCAGATCGCACATAATAGCAAATGGGTTTCCGATCTCTGCTTAAGTCAGTCAATATGATTGTCCTTTTTGTAGATTTTTATCCATATATCCATTTAATTATCAAGTGATAGTTTGAGTAATAAACCATAATTCACGAGAACTTTCTGTAACGCGAATATTTGAAACCAGGAAAGTAAATACAAAGATTTGAATGAAACTGTAATCGCTTTTAAACCATATTGAAATGCTGAAATTCTTAGGAAATTAAAATTAATATTAAAATTAATGCGATACGTTTTAAATAATTTCTAGGAAAATCCTGATGATGAAAAGAATTATTTCTGAAAATAAAATAAATATTAAATATTTCGGAATAACTAAAAATTTTATTTCTGTATTTTGAATATTCATTTTTCTAAATATTAAAGAAATAAAAAGCTATATATAGTGAATATATCTATTCTCATAAATGCGAACACGACAAATAAAACCATCTGATAAATAAAATAAATAAAATTTTGCTACTAATTCAAAGTCTTAAGCTTATTCTCGTAAATGCTACTCAAATATTCCATTCTGAAAACAGTATTCTCGCCTCAATCTGCTTAAATTTTTCATCCTTAACTTATGGCCCAATGTCAAAACGGTTCTTGACGTTTTTTGCTGTATTTCACTATCCATTATTGATATGCTTGACTCCTTGTTGGATGGGGAATGGCGTCATCTACTACTTCGACTGAATGACGCCAGATGGCAGAAAAGTGCAGAGACAAATGACGTCAATACCTACATCCCGACTCGAGGGAATTCCAATGGACAATGCGCACGCGCTTCTTAAACGTTTCGACCTTTGGAACAGGTCAATGTAACCATTTGATTCCTGAACATCACAGGATTCAATAAAGAAGCAGCTGAGTGATGGAACACGGGAGGAACTTAACATGTCGAGATGGGACAAAATGTCAGCAACATTAAAACAGAAGAAACAAAACATATACATGTCGAAATTAAAAAAACAAAACGAAAGAAAAGAAAAAGAAACAAATGACATCTACCTCTTAATTTATTCAAAACCTTTTAAATTTACTAGGAAAATAAAGGAAAAAAAAACATCTTGATTATGCCTTAGAGCTCTTTCATTAGATTGTTCCAAATTCTTAAAAATTACAAAATTTCATATTAATTTTAATCAACGTATTTCAGCGAAGAATTTGTCTCCAGGGAAGTAGATGCGTTTTTGAATATTCAAACTCTGAAATAAAAAATATGATTAAAACGTATAAAATATGTATTGCTTGAATGTTATATTTCCTAAATACAATTATATAATTTTTAAATTAGAATATTTCCTTCAGTCAAATTTTAAGAAAAACCAGGAAAAGATGAAAAGGATATCAGTCTTTTGTCATGTAATTCGAAAATTAAAATTTAACACTAATTTTTTCTTTTACAATCAAAACTAATTTTTTTCATTTTAACATCTAACATCTTAAGATTCTCTTTCTTTATTAAAACAGGAATATGAAAAAAAAGTATATTTACGGAAGATATTACAATTAAGTTTCAGGTAAATTAATAAAAACAATTTTTATTATTAAAGAATTATATTTATTTATTTATTTGTGTAATTAATTCGATAATTAATAAATTACTTCATTTACAGCTTGATTTCTTGTTCAATTTCTGACTGTAGTGTTGCGGGTGCTTGATTAGAAACATTGAATTAACAGAACAATTTCATAAGAATCGATTCGATTAACATCAATTTGAATTGAACGATTAAAAATATCTCAAGCTACTTTAAAAAAACAACATTCTTTTATAATAAATTTATTTTTATTCTACTTCTAAAAATATCTTATTTCATGTTAGATATTTTCCTCTTCTAAATTTATGCTTGAGCAATTTCTGTTCCGTGTAAATCGAATCACTCGAATTCTTTTTATGTCATAGCGATTGACAAATATTACAGTTGAGCATTCCTGTTATGGAATTCCGAAATCTGAAACTTAACAAGATGATGCCCTGCTTAAGACATCGTGATTCCTTGCTCTAAGGCATACGTTGGTCACCTAAGAAACATTTATGGTAATTGCTTGGAATCATTCTAAAACCCAAGAGTTTCTCTGGGTTTTCTGTCAACGGGGAATGCAAGGTATCAGTTTTTTGCCATTAGCCAAACCAAAATAAGTAAATTAGCAAATAACTAAATTTATAATCTTTGTTTGTTTCATTGGTATTCATCTTACTTTTATATTAAATAAAAAATAACTTTTATGAAAGTAAATATTTTTCACTTCTCTGTAATACACTATTCCAAAACTCCGGGTAAATCCAAAATCCCAAAGCTTTCCGGATTAGGATACTAAAGTATATAAACCAATATAAAGTAACAAATCAATGATAAATCTCCTCTTCCTTACTTTATAACTGTGAATAAATGGAAAAAAAAAAAAGAGCACAAAGTTATTATTCATGATCTTCAGTTTTAACAGTTGAAATTATTTAAATACGTAAATTAAAAATCTTAGATTCTTTTTGAACTTTCTTTTTTAATTAATTTTAGCAGTTTTAAACTTAACGTTACGAAAAATGTTAATCCTTACACAGCAACAGAAACAAACAAAAAAATAATAATTCTCCTTTCCGTATCGATATGGTAGGTTGAAAAGGCGAAATTGGACCATTCTGAGAATCCTCATCGTCCTTCGCCTCATCTAGACCGGATTATTCGTCTATGAGCCTTCCCTTATCTACTGCCACCATGCACTACGACATTTTGCGCACTTACCTGTGGTTTTGCATATCTTTAATACCGAGATTGAATTCTAATAAGGAAAGCAACTTATTTAAAAAAAAAAAAAAAGATTTTTAATATTTATCATGTTCATCGTGCAGTAGATTCATAAATGTTAAGATGACCAGAATTGCACAATTTTCAAAAAAATAGACACAAAACAAACAATACAAACAAACAAACACTACATGTTGCAGAAATCCACATATTTTTACGATTTTTTTCTTCGGGTGTGAGGAGACCCGAAGGACGTGTATAAATATGTGAAATGCGTGTGTAAATATGTAGATTTCCACAACATTCATTGAATATTTATTCTTTTTTGTGTTTGTTTTTTGAAAACTGTGCATCTTAACATTTAAAGATTTTAAATAATTAACTGTTTTTGTTTTAACTGCTCAAAATTAGGAATACGTTCGAATTTACTGTATGTTGTATATTGGGGGCAGCGATGGTGGTTCAATTGGAAGGACTGATGAAATCAAACAACTCGTGCTAACATTTTAAGCTGGGCTATAAATAAGTTTCCTACCAAACTTTAAAGAGATCATTCCAACCATTCTAGCGAGGGGTGTCGGGTTCATTTTTGAAAGATGGGAGGGATGGAGACCAAATTAAATGTTCTATGTTTTTAGAAATGAGCATAGAAGGAGGATCAGAAATGGGCAATGTAATAAATTCTATGGAAATCTGTTCAGCTGTTTTAGCGTGATGCACGCACAAACAGATAAACAAAGAAGAAATATGTTCAAGTGCTATATTCACTATGAATACTGCCAATACTGTATCAATTAGAATAACAGAATTAACGATTTGTTTCAAGAATATCAACATCAATATTGTAGTAATTTTGTAGAATATTTGTGATAATTTTACATTCGCTAACTGTAGGTGAAGACGTAAGTAATGTTGTTGTTTTTTAAATACACAATTTCAAATACACTTCTTCAATTTCATGAATTTAATAATTCAAAAGAAATTATTATGACAATAAGGCATTAAAATAAGTTGTACTTATTTAAAAAGACGAAAGTCGCTTTTCAAAGAAAATTCTATTTACAAAAAATATGACCTTCTCTATTCTAGACTTACTTTGTCCTTGCTTCTAAGAATAGCATCAATGGATCTTTCTTAATCGAGGTTTCATGTTATCCAGGCTTCTCTCGTCATTTCTTTTCCTCTCTACACTCAAACTTCCCTTATCCAGCTATTTGCAGGAACGTTAGTCCAGATTACCTCGAAATCTAGAGGTAATCCGGATTAGCCTGGCAAAAGGATGTGATAATGATAACTCAGAAAATGCATTTAAGTTATTTTTAGACCTAGAGAATTAATCTTGGCAGATGCCAATAAATAATGGTTTCCCAGACTAAGTGTGAAGCATTATTTCGCACGAAACTGAAAACTTTTTTTTTAGGAGATGTTGCTGTTAATATTTTTTCATTTATTACTGCGTTCAATGAATCAATGTTTCCATCAGATCGGCGTTATCTTGCCTAAAAATAAATAAATAATTTATTTTGATAAACAAAATAATAAATTTGATAAATAAATTGTTTTGTTGAAAAGAAAAAAAATCGTTAAAATAGATAGCATATCTATAGAGTAAAAGAATATAATTTATTTATTGATGATATTTAAGAAATAAAGATAAAATTGGACTGAGAAGTTAGTGCTTTTAATACAAGTTTCTAGGGGCAGAATTTGCGGACGACTCCGGAGACGGGTGGCTCTCTCTATAAACACAATTTGGGCATCCACCTATTTCAAGTAATTCAAACGATCATTGCGCCATTTTTCTTAAATTATGAAGAGACCTTTACATGGATTCAAAACAAGAAGAATAAGAGAGAACCTATATATTCAGGACCATTGAAGGTAAAAAAAAAACCCAGATATTCCAGTTAAGAAATGTTAACGAAGAGCTTCCCAAGATTAAACTTTACATTCGCTGACTTGTAGTGTGTTTCTTTAATGCAAACATATTATGTAACTAAACAATTAGGAAAATAGAATTATCGAGCAGTGACGTAATGCTATTTTGTTGTTCTTTGCAAACTGATAAGATATTTTATCTTATCCAAAATCCTTCTAAAAAATCTCCTTATCCAAAATCACGTGAAATCTATGGTGGATGGATTCTTTGATGATCCAAGTATATTATATTAAAGAGAATCGAGATCAGATTAATGTGAATTAATGATACATTAACATTATTATGTTTGAAGATAAAGTACAACATTCCTTAGTTAAGCTCTATGATAGTTAAGCTCATAAATATTTCATCTTCAATATATACCAATGCTGCTCAGCTGCATCACATCGTGAATAACAATCAAGGTTTCAAAAAACAATGTATCAGAAGGATATGTTTTTCCAACTTAATTTTGCTGAATATCTAAAGATATCCGTGGGGGCACAAACTACTGTCATTAAATCCCTTTTCCAAGCCATAGATATCTAAAGCTTGCTCTTACTCAAACACTGACAATAAATTTCTCCTATAAGGAAAGCTTTAGGTTGTATTATTGCCAGGTTTTATTATTGCTAGGATAGATCACATTCTTTGCTGATTATAATTCTACAATCCACCTTACATCAGTTATTTAAATAAACAAAAAAAAAGTTCCTATACTTGTATGTCTTACAAATTCCTGTAAATAAATTCCAAAAAGTTCCAAGATATTTGCTTACATTGCTTACATTTTCACATTTTCATTTTTGTGCTCATTTTATCTTTGATAACACTGACTAACTGATAAGTTTTCGATTATCTACGGCCCTATAGAAACTTTTCTTTTCTTTTATTCTTTCTCCAATGACTGTAATGAAAATTGACAAAGAGTTCAAGACTAGAAATTACTATCTTAATCTAATTTTGTTTTACAGCCACAGTAAAAATAAATAAGTTTAAATAAGCGTAATTAATTTGATCAATTCAAATAAATGATACATTAGTATTTATCATATTTTATTCTATGAATATTCTTTATACTACATCGCAATTTTACAAAATATATAAAAGCACGTACTATGATATAATTTTTAGTTTTAAATAACGGTGTATTAAATTTATTTAGAGTATGGATACATTTCTTGTTGAAAATTGTTTAAACTTGAAGTAAAAATACAGTGAGTCCCTTTTTAAAGAGGTTTTGCTTTGACCTGATGTAACGGTTATTAAATTCATTAGTTGGAAAAGCCAGTGGGTTCTGAATAGAATTCAATTTCAAGTGTCAACGTTTTCTAGTTATGTTATCTGAATGTTGGGATAAATTAATGTTGTTTTTTTTCTTAATATTCGTCAATGTTTTTCTGTGGAATACGGAATGAAAACATTCAGAAATGCGAATTAACTGTTAAAAAGCCGAAATAACTGATTATTTTAGAAACAACATAATTCAATTTTTTATTTTATTATTTATTCTTTCACATTTGACTAAGATAAGTAAACATTTTGAGGGAAAAAAAGGGTAAATATGTAGGAAACTTCAAATGTTACTGCTTTTCATTAAGAGGTTTAGGAAAAGCAACAAGGAACCATAGTAAAGCTTAGACAAATGCTAAGCAGAGCTTATCTTAATGTCACTTACCCAAAACTCATTGCCAATTCTCATGGCTTTCAGGAACATCATCCGCAGATATAGAAAAGGTCCAAAAATATTTTGGATAAGATTTATTAATTAAACATTAGTATTTTATTTATGTAATTAATAATTAATGAAGTCAAGTTTTAAGAGTCACTAATTAGACCTTAAAAAAAAGAAAGGAACTATTAAAAATCTATGGCTCTAGACATCCTTAAATTTATGGGTGCAAGGTCCAACATCACAGTGAATTTCTTGAAGGGAGTCAGCCTATTAAAGGCGAACGATGGGACCATTACTAGGCAATCGGCTTTTGCCAGTAACGTACTTGCAATGGTAGGAATGCCACCTTTATGAGGCTGGAACTGCATTTTATTTTCCTCTTGCATGACGATCAACCACTAGTGGCTCTAAAAATTGTCACCTCTCTCGCTTACGAGCGAAAACAATTATGGCTTATCCAGAAAAAATAAAAATACAATGAGGTCTCTTGCCACATGCTTTCGAAACAACAAAACATTCATATATTTGTTTTAATGGTTTGAATTAGAAAACTTCGAAAATGGTATTTGACACTACTCTAAAAGTCAAAACAGGCTTTGATAGAAAAAGTTACTTTATATTCTAGAAATGGTAAATTGACTGAATTTAAAAGCCGTAAGCAATACATGAACCAAAATACAAAAATTAAAAAGATTTGAAGAAATTTCTAAAAAATATTATGAATATAGTAAAATACAATTTATAAAAACAGGTATAAATTTTGATAAAATTATGTATAATATCTTCATTTTTGTTATATGTAATTATATTGCTCTTGTTTGATGGTTTTTGTTTCCTATGTTATCCTAACTACCTTTTTTAACAATAAATGAATAAATTCGGTTATTTTATCTAATTGCAGCCTGAGATTAATTTTAGCACTTAATCTAGAATTTAGGAAGGTTTGAAACAAACACTTACATTTGTACTGCTCACATAGCTAGATCCATATTGCTGTCAAAAATGTATGTCCTTCGTTTCAATTAAATTTATTCAACTATTTGATTAGATGAATTTTCTTTTCTTCTCAGATATTCAGTGCAAAATATATATAAAACTTCAAATCTCTAGATCTGTGACTATGGCTACTACAACATATGTAAACATTGAAGTGTTTCGAATCATCTTCGTTGACAAATAAATTTAGTAACAACATCTTATTCAGAAAACATCTTATTTTATCTACAGCTAATTAATATTATGTGTATTGTGTGTGTTGTGTTTCTTTAACTGTCTTATATTCAACATAAACTTTAATCACAGAAAGCATCACAGATTTGCAAATCAGTGTAAATGATTTGTTTCAGCTTCAGCTTGAATAAAATAGTGTTAGCTGTCTTCTATTCGAGATATATTTCGAATAGAATTCGGGGAATACAAATAGAATTGGAATCATTACGACATTTGTTGTACGTCTCTGTGTCTACGTAACTTACTTCTCAATGCAAACAAAATGAAATAGTTTCAAATGAAATTTCAGTAAACAGATTGAATCACTTTATTTTTGTACACTTAAATTCTTCCTTCATCAACATGTACTTTAGACAGGGATTTAAATTTTCACTTGACAAGGATAAGTATTTCTATGTTGTTTCTTTTCATGGGTTAACTTGACATTTTTCTTCTAATTTCTGCAAGCCTTCGTTAGGATCTTGTTGCATCTTCAATTTCCTACACGTTCCATGTTTCTGTAAAGAAATTTCAAGAAAAGTCTTTGAACTCTTTTAAACCATACATCTACAATAAAAATGCATTTGTGAGTTAAAGAAAAAAAAGTATTCTGTTTGTTCCCAGGCAACACGCTAATTTAAAACAACAACCACAAATAATTGCTAATCTCAAACAAATAATTCAACATTTATACATTGGATAGTTGACACATTTCAAAATGGATAAATTTAACTTTTTCCAATCAAATATGAAGTAGTTATTAGAGCTATATATTTGCTTAACTGTTATATTTACAGAGGTTACTTGCAAACACATTTGAATTAGTGCCCAATATCAAACAAACGCATGCAACCGCATGAGATAGAACTAGCCCAGAAGAGAACAAATTTAACAACTTCTATCTAAAATTCTGAAAATATAATTACATTAATTTATCATTTATTTTATAAACCGACAATCTAAGATCTAATGAAACATTTTAAGTCATTTAAAGCAAATATGTTACTTGTTAACGATATGTCCTACATTTGAATTTCATTTGTTACTAATTCACCAGCAACTGAATTCTGTTGCGTGTAAATATTTTTCACAAATCACGTCATGTGACCTAAACACTTGGAAACTTCTTGTAGAAATCGTTAGAAATTAAGCACCTACTAAATTCAGAATGGGATTGTCCAGTTAAATAGGAATTGAATCGGATTAATGCACTAATTCGAAATCAATACAAATTTTATATCTTTACTCGGAAAATAACAGGAATTAAGATGGAAACAAAATGAACACTTTGGAAGGAAACTATTGTTTGATTCCATTGTTGCTACCTCGTATGGAACTATCAAAACAGCATATGTTCTTAGAAGCTTGAAAGTATTGAAGCAAAATTCCAATTTTAATAACAAAGTAAAATTCAAGGAATCTTCCAGATTTAAAAGGATGATGTAATAATTGAACACATAAGTTTTCTTCCATTCGACTAACAAAAATAAATAAAAATTAAAATGATACAATATGTTTTAAGTAAAATTTGTCTGTAAAGTAAACGTGTTAGTAAAGTTTCCTAATTCTAATTCAGAAGATATTTTTAAGTTCAAAACACGCACTAAATTTGTCTGTCAAAATTGTAACACCATGAAGGACTTGTGTCATTAGCTTGAAACTTACAGGAGACGTACATCAGGTTGAAACATGCCAATGGTTTTATCAGTGAAAATCGCATGAGGCTTCAGTATAGTGATGTGAACGCGTCATCAATCCAAAGATGAGGATTGGGAAAATAGAAATCCGGGAATTGGACAGCAAAATCATACAACTGCACGGGATGGCAGACACCTATACCGCATGGCAGTCATGATCGCTTAGCAACATACACGGTGTTAGCACAGCAGTAGACCACTGATACAGATCGTGCTTTTGTCCTCCAGCACAGTTCGACGTCGCTTCAGACTGCAATGGGGTCGCGAACACAGACATTGACGTGATGATCGGCAACATGTCATGTTTTCTGCCGATTCTTAATTCACCAATTTGGTCACATAAGTGTTCGAATGCATCGAAGTGAACGCCAGCTTCAAGAGTGAATTTTGGAGCCCTTTTGGCCAAACGCCAAACGTCAAGGTTTGGGGTGCCATTGTGTTTAATTCGCTATATGTTCTAAAACGAATTCAGGGAACGTTCAATAGCCAACGATCTATCAGGAATATTTTACAGGCAAAGTGATACCTTCCTTCTAAGTTGTCCTGGGCTATATTCCAGCAGGACAGTGCTCACCCACATGTAGTCCGGAATGTCTAAGATCTCTTATATGCACATCAGATATTGCTTTTTCCCTGGTCTGCAAGTTCACCTGATCTCCGATTGAACATGTAGAAATGTTAGGTGCGCAACTGGCTCGTCAAGCGCCTCCAGCATCCATCACAAATGAACTCTGAACTCGTCTAGAAGCAGCTTGGTAGGCTATTCCCCAGGACAATATTAAAAACCTCTACCATTCAATGCTACATCATATAGAATGTGATAGAGATGGCTTCACTCAATTCGATACTCAATTTTGAAGTGATAAAATATTGTATACTTCTGCAAACCTAATCAGTTATCTACTGTAACGTGAGTAATTTGTGACATAAATTTCATTTGAATAGCGTGATTCTTTCTTGATAATTGAAATTTAAACAAACAGTAGTGTATTTCAGCAATTATATCTAATTACTTTTCTCAAAGAATTACTTTTTTATATCAATAGGCTTAGTAATCAATACATCTTTTAGAGTCTTTTTGAATGGACATTTTTCCTTTCTTTTTCTCTGAGCATCACAATAGTAACTTGATAGATCAATCGATCCGTGGACATTCTAAGCAGTAAACGTGTTATCTCTTTCTCCTGCAAATTACTTTGGGCCTAAGCTATTCTTAGCGAGTTCAAAATCATACATCGAACTCTAGATGTAACATTTTGACTTTAACTCTCATTCGGATAATTGTTCGATTCATTTTGAATTTCGAGCTCCTGTATTCGGAAATGGAGTTTGTAAACCAAGTTCTAACAAGGCTTTTGTAGTAATTCCAATTTGAACTTCCAATGGGATTCGATATTAATTCTGTTTTAATTTTAGTTTGAGTAATTATTTCAAAACAGAATAAGAATTATATCGTCATTAGAAGTAAACCAATCATAAACATGTATGTTCTATATTCTATCAAAATTCTGTTTTGTCTATCAAAAATCCAAAAATCGCAAATTTCAAAATCATTATTAATAAGTATAAATACAACGATATTTACAGATGTAAAGCTAATGAACCATTCTTGAACATTTTTTCGTAAAAAGACATGTGCCTAATACACAAGATTGGAACTTTCTAGTCCTGTGATTTATTCTCTAGAAAAGTGGACTCACTATTTCAGAGTACTGAATTTTATAAACGAAAAGATATAAAAAGAAAAAACAACAACAGTAATTGTACCAGTTTTTGACCAGTGAAAAATAACAATTTAATATTCACTTCAAGTAATATAGTTATGTCGCCTATTGTACTATTATTTTGATTTTAACTGCTCTTATTAATTATTTTTTAAATGAAAAACAATCTTTGGATTGAATCAGTTATTTTGTTAAGCAAACCAATATGTTGTTACGTTTACTATTTGAAATTCGTCTATCCGCTTTTTTTAATAGAATAAAAAGATTATTCATGGAAACATTCAAATTAAGAATAGGACATTATTGTTTCTATACAAAATCTAAGAAAATTGCTTCAAATTAAAGAATCAATAATCGTAGGAAAAGAAATGAAAACAAAATAAAAAACGAACAGAAGCAAAATAACAATGATATCGTGAAATAAAACAACAAACATAACACATAACAAAATCAACTTATGTAATTTGCTAATTTCATCTGTCTGCCTGTCTGTAACTCGATATAATTAAGCTATTAAGATAGATCCAAGGTTCTCAATGGTATCATTGAATCAAGGGTACTCAAATTGGATAAAATATTAGTTCATTTTGTCATTCCATGTTGTTTCCATGAAATTTTAACTGAAATTCTAACAAAACATGCGTTCAAAACCAAATAATTTTGTTACCACTGCACCGATTTTAATGAAATTTGGCATAATTACTCAGTTTTTACGCTAATTTTGAAACTCAAAAGCATTTTTGCCGTAGAAGCTTCGTTCACAGGTTAGCGCAGTATTTAGTTTATACAAAGGTGAGTTTTAAATGCCTTTCGGCGTTATGAGTGAAAAATAATAATTATTCTTTAGATAAATTAAACTTTAGATCCCCAAAGCAGAATATCAAGCGACGGCGCGACAATGTCGCAGAACGAAACTGAGGGCTGCAGAAAGATATCGTATAGAACAGGGGTGGGCAAGACGTCGATCGCGGATTCGGAGATTCCGTTTTTTTTTTGGTTGTCGATTTGAAGATTCGTTTTTTGCGGGACATAAATGAAAAAAAAGTTTAATTTTTTTCTGCACCTGCAGAAAGTTTTTCGTCTTAGCATCAATCGTTGCAGAAAGATAAAAAACATTCTGCTTTCGGGCTTTAGATATGGTTGGTATTTCGTTTTTCTTTTTGGGTGGAAAATGATCATTTAGATTAAACTCTCAGAACCTATATTACAGGTGAACAGGTAAGAAGTATACCTATATAGGTCTGATAAACATTAAAAAAAAAAATTCAAATCAAATCATCAATCGAATCAAATATATATATATATACATATAAATTGGCGAAGTACATCTGTCTGTCTGTAACTAGATATAATTAAGCTATTAAGATAGATCCAACGGTTCTCAATGGTGCCATTGAATCAAAAGTACTCAAATTGGATGAAAATATTAGTTCATTGTGTCATTCCATGTTGTTCCATGAAATTTTATTCTTGGGAACTGACCTCGACAACTGAAATTCTAACAAAACATACGTTCAAAACCAAATAATTTTGTTACCACTGCATCCATTTTAATGAAATTTGGCATACTTATTCAGTTGTTTACGCTGATTTCGAAACTCAAAACCATTTTTGCCATAGAAGCTTCGTTCACAAGTTAGCACAGTATTTACATTACATTTACGTTATATTTGATAGTTGATAATAAAATGATTTTTCAGATTTTTTTATGTCTGTCATCCGACAGGCTTTGCTACTTGTAAAATAATAAAGTCAAACATAACAAAATAGCAAATTAAAATAACAACACGGAAAAAATATAATAAAGGTATCAAAAAACAAAACAAAAAAACGTAAAAATTACATGTTAAAAAAAAGCAATATTAAAAAAAAAAAAACACACAACACGAAAAAGATAACTTGAGGACTGTCTGGAACAGATCTAATATCCCTAGTTTGATTATTTGGTAACAAATTTCAATTACATGCATACATACGTTACTTTTTTTCTTTTTTTAACTAAATAATTAAATTTAATGATCTCTAACAATTTCCAATGAAATTGACTGTGAAGACGAAATATATAATGTATTAATTATCAACCAGCTTTGGTGGACTTTGGCTTTTACCAAATTAAAATTCAATAATGAACTGACCCGAAACGAAAGTATTTTTAATTAGATTTCAACATTAAATATAGGCAGAGTTATTTTGGTTCTACTTAAATTTCTCACGAGCAGATTAGTAGGTATCAATCACAGAAGCCGTCGCAGGAAACTAATTAAAATTCCTCATCACGAAATTCTTCAAGTATTCACTGAAATGTTTTCATGATTCTGTTTCCCGAAAATTTATTATTTACATTCAATGAGTATCTCTATTCCAACACAATCGCCACGCACTGTTTTCTCAGATTCAAATAAATTTTTGTCATTTCCGAAACACATTTTAAGATGAACAAACGTTGTGGTAAACGTTGCAGAGAAAAATTTTAGGATTTAGCTAAGCAACCACTAGACACCAAGAATTCTGCATAAGGGGGGAAAAATATAACAATTGGAAGAACAAAGAAAAACAAATGGAGGAAATATTATTGTTCAAAGGATCAGATCCATTGTTCAGAGGATCTGATTTAATTTCAAAAATAAAATTAAGTATATTTTGATAATAATATGATGAATAAAAAAAAATCGATTAAGCAACATGTTGTGGAGAAGACAAAGTTTCTTTTCTTCCTAAATATAGAAAAGATTTGCATTAGCTCCGAGTAAATTTCAGTTTTCATTCCCTAAATTACATTTAAATTTCTCTAGTATTCAGGAAAACATGAAATATTTACTTAGCTAATTTATTACTGCAAATATTGTTTCTTTTCTTCATCTTGTTTGTGTGTCCGTATAGTTCACATGAACTAAATTGACTTGAAGGTGAGATTTCAAGAAAACTTAAATGTCTTACCACTTAAATTATTGAATCATTCATGGTAATTACCATTTACATAGTTGAAAACCTAAGCATCATTTACATATCCTTTTCAAAAGAAAATACATTATTGAAAACGTATGATGTCTTTACAATTACTTCTAAATTTTTCAAGTATTATTTGACTTATCTCCACACCTTTCTGTTTATTAAAACATTTAAAACTATTGATAACACATGCTTCTAACATAAATCTTGCTTCCTTATTAGGTATGCTTGTTTTATGAAGAACATTCTGTGTCGATAAGCCTGAAGAAGCAGGTAAAGTGTTATAACCTGCGAAATATATCTATGCTTAAGAAGATGAACCATAACATGTTTAAGTTTGATGACATTTTAACAATATGATATGGAACTATTAGGCATTATGAGAATTTTTTCGAAGAAATTAATACAAGAAATAAGGATATTAAATTTAAAATGGAAAAAGAAGTTAATAACAGATATATGTCTAATGAAAAGAGGAACTAATTTAGTTTTAAACCATTATAGAAAAGATTTTCAAAGTGATCATATCTTAAATTTTCAGTCGGACGATGGAATTAATGTAAAAACGAATTTAATTGAGAACTACATAAGACACATATAATTGACAGGTCAACAAGTTCGGAAGACGAATACAAAAATGAATTAGAAAAGATGAAAATGATTTTAAGGAAAAATGTTTATGAGGCACATTTATTAATAAGGTTTTAGTGAAACACCTTTAATATTAAAGAATTGAATATTAATAATAACAAGAGAATGTTAACCTTAATTTAAATAAAAGTAGCTTTGAATAATTTGTAAGTAATTTAACATTGATATTACGTACATTTGAATACAAAAATAAATTAAAAAATCTTTTATGCTCTAAATTAAACAATGTAAAATGAAAAACGAAATGGATATGATTTACAAAGTTGAATATATGAATTGTGGAAAGTTTTATTCAGGAGAAAGCGAACGCACTATTAGAGAAGTAATATTAGAACATGGAAATTGTATAAAAATTAAGCAAATGGATAAGTCGAAAATGGCAGAACAGTTATAAACAAGGGTATAAGCCAAATCATAATGTGAAAACACTTATAACGAAAAAGATACAAAATTGAAAGATACAATATTGAAAGCATTCTAATAAGAAATATTAAAGGTCAATATTTAAAAGAAATGAAGGAGTAGAAGTTAATAGTAGATTTGTGAACTTAGCAAAGGATATGATAAATTTAGATAATAATTCACAAAAAAATTATAAAATTTGAAGATTAAATTATTAGTTAAGAAGTTTGGATTATTAGGGTATTCTTTATTGTTAATTATTGAAAAATTAACTTGGATAACTTCGGAATTCAATAATCTTACATGTTGTAACATGTATTCATGTTCATGTCTATTGATTTGTTACTTAAAAAAATTGTTAAATTTTTAATCAGCTTGAAAAAGAAAAGACATTTGTTAGTTCCGAAAATTTGCTAGTGATTAAATATATATATACAGTGATATCTCGGGTTACGAACATTTTGGGTTACGAACCACAACTTCGAAAATTTTTTGTAGAGGTACCACTGTAGGTACCACTGTATATATTTATTGAGGTAATGCGATTTATTTATCTAAATATGTTGTTTTTTTTATTCTAATTCTACTCAATCCTAATCTTTCACACACCCTAGTTGGACCCTTACTTATTGGTTGGAGAAGATATTTTTTTTTTTTATTTACTCAACTTTACAATTTAAGTTTTTTTTTTATATATAGAAAAGAACATTGAAAAACAAACTCATCCTACTCAAGCTTTGAAAAGATGTTACAAAATTTTTGTTATTCATATTAATTTTAATGAAGAATTAATTTTGAACGAAGATGAATTGCTATCACAAGGTTAGATAGATAAGCCAAAAAAAAAAAAATGTACTGTGTCAACTAAATCCAGTTTTTGTTTAGGATGTAGGAATTACATTTCTATTTTGTTAAAAAAAAATTTCAAAAGAACTACAGCGTACTTTCATTAAATTATTATTACAGTAAAACCTCGGTAAGTCGTCACTCAAGGGACCAAACATTTTTGACGACTTAAGCAGAGTGACGATTTAGGCGGAATGGGAATTTTTGAAAAAAAAACCCAAAAAAACACTGAAATATAGTATTTTCATGAATTTCTGTAGGATTCGGTGAGAAAAACAAGATTTTCAGAAATCAATGTATGCAAATGAATGAGTGGGAAATAATAATAAAAAAAAAAAGTAAAAAAAAATACTTTTCATAGTTACCACATTTTAATCGTTTTTAAAAAAAGGCAATGTCTGTCTTTGAAACATTCCAGCCAACCATTGCTGCCGCCAAAATCTTCAATGTTCAATTCCTTAATAATTTCCATAGCTTTTTCTTTGAGAATCACGGCAGAAATCGGCACATTTTGCGATCTGGCATGTTTTAGCCATCGAACTAAAACTTCCTCGATCTCTTCAAACTTCGATTTCCTCATTCTCTTTTTGTCTTTGCAGTCAGCTTCTTCAATTACTTGTTTCGATGAAAGAATAACGTTTAATGTAGTCCTGGAATATGGTGTTCTTTGACTAAAGCTGTTTTCGAAACATTTGATTTTTCAAAAAGTGCAATTAAGTCTTTTTTTTTTTTTCCTTTAAAAGGTAACGAGGTAAGTTTTCGTTTCCCTGGCATGTTAAAAACGTAATCGAACCGCGAAATTGCAAGAGAAAAAAAATAGCCCTTATAGCGGGGCTTACCGTAGCCTTCGTAATACTGTATCTATTTACGGTACATGACGAAGGCTACGGGCTTACTCGCTATGAAATGAAGTAACACTCAGGAGCGGTCAAGAAAAACATCTACACTCGACAGAGTCGCAGCGAGAAGTGTGCTTTGAATGATTAGCAGCGAGATTCCAAGAACCTAAATCCTCCGAAGGGGTAGGAAATGAATGAAGTGACAGGCATGGTCGAACATTCCCCGTAAAGGCTTGGCTTTCTTAAAGTGAAGGGGCGGGGCTGAAAAGACAACACGATGGCATGCAAAATGCAGAAGTAAGATGCTTTTGGCTATTTTTGAGGGTGACGAGTTATCCGGAGTAGAATTAAATTTAGTGACGGGTAAAGAAGGGTTATTTTACATTATTGTGTATGAGACTTTGTCGGGACCAAAGGAAAACGACGACTTAAACGGAGTGACGACTTATCCGGGTGACGACTTAACGAGGTTTTACTGTATTTGTATTTTTTTTTTTTTTTTGAAATCATGAAAACGATAAAAATCAAAAAGCGATAAAACCCTACATTTGTGCTCCAATTCTAATATCTATTGAATACAAACGGTATAAATTCAGTTTGAAAAAAAAAAATGAATTAGATTGGAATTATTTACTTGAATTATATAAATCGGATTAACTTTAATCGGATCAATCTCGAGCAATGGATTAGCTAAATGATTAATTCCCTTTGTTACAATGAAATACGGTATTAATAAAAATAACATAGAAATCCATTGTTTAGATTTCAATTCTATGAGATTTTCTTTTTGCCATCTCTCGCTTTTTTTTTGACAAGGACCCATTTAGAATAGATTTTAAATATAAAAGTTAGAATGTCCTTAATCCTCGAATTTACATATTAAATTTCAAGAAGATCCATCCAACAGTTTAAATATTATTTTTTTTTAGTTTTTTTACAGAGATTCTCACTTAACTATTTTATGTAGGAAGACAGATACTAAAACAAAATTGGCCAAAAAAAAAATCTTCAATCAATTCAAAATCAATACAAGAATCACGTACTGGGCTTCAAAAAATAAAGTCTTTCATCTGACATTTGCTTAAAAACTGGATAAATTGCACAGAAACTGAATCTAAAAACTACTCAATGTGAATGTGAAGATGCACATTTACTAAACATAATTACGATGCAGAAGCTCTTTTGTTAAATGATCATTTTCCTGATAGTTCTTTGTAATTGAAAGAACTATCTTTTTTTTTTTCTTCTGAAGCCTTATAGTTTAGTTTGGTTGTGTTTAGGCACAAAAACGAGTAAGAGTGATACGGATGCACTGTTCCTTCCTTCCCATCGTAAGGAGACGATTGAATGATCATTCTATCATTGGATGTATTTTAACAAAATATGAAGTAGAACACATTTGATTTATTCACGTCCCAGTCAAGTAAATCATTACAAAAAAATATTTTAAAGTTAGAATGACTGTTTAATAAAATCTTCTTGAATTTTTCTTCTGAATAGACTCACGTGCTTGTGAATTTAACTTGGCACTGATCTATCATTATTTTTAAGAGAAAGGGCAATGTAGATTTACGAAATGGCAGGAATCCATGTTAATGTCGAGTCTCGTTAAAGCGTGTTTCTAATCCCAGGATTTGATTCTTCCTCATTCGAAATTGAATTTTCTAGTTGTAAATAAAAAAAGAGGAAGTGATTAAGGAAATAATATACGACCACCTTTAAAATAAAAACTGGCCTAAATAGCAAGCATTCAACAAATCCGTTTTTTTTTTAACCTTGAAGTTTAGAAAAAAAAGAAAATCGATATGTTAAAATCGTTTAAAATTTTTTTAAAAACCACATTTACAATTAGTTTCTGCTGCGTAATTCCATCGTCTAACAAATGTTTATAGAAATATAAGACGGTCTATAGGATGTAATGTATGACAATCATAATTAACGTGGCTCTACTAAATGAAAAGCAAAAATTATCTAAAATCAGATTAAATAAAAATTATTTTGTACTTAGCATTCTTGTACTTTACATTCAACGGAATCTTTATTTAAATTCTTCCTTAGATTAAAGTAATTATTTTTAGACAATTTAAGTAAGTTGTGTGGATAGATTTAATTTTTTTCACATAAAGGAAAACTTTTAAAGTTACATTCAGCAGATATAAAAAGAAACGGAAACTTTTCACTGTATTATTTTCACGGTTTAAAAAAAAAACAAAACAAAAACAAAAACAAAGAAGTAAAAATAGCAACTTATTAAAAAAACAAGAAGTTCTTATTTTGAAGTTTTTTTTTTTCAAGAAATTCTTATTATTTTTTAATGATATGTATGCGTTGGTCGCATCCTTTAACGCTGTGATTGAACATTAAGTTAGTGCTTTTCAAAACATAAACACATTTCGAAAATTAGAGACTTTACATCTGACAATATTGTGGATCACAGCTTTCGTGAAATTACAGAACGAGCCGTGATTTTTTTATACGACTCGTTAGTAATTTTAATTCGATTGTTTTTAAGATCAATTCATAATTATCAGACTCTCCGGGTGATGAAGGCGGAAAAAGAAGAGTCAAAGTGGAAACCGAATTACAGAACGCGAGCAAAGTTTTAATGAAAAACTTTAAGCAGAAATAAATTAGAAAACGTACTAATTTGTTTGAACTTAATTTCGTGTGTAAGGGCTGTTATTAATGTAGTGTTCCATTTTTTTTTGCTTGCATCACACAGATTCAAGAAAAGAAAGAACAACAATTTTATTCTTCTTTTTTTGCATTTAATTTCTGACTTGTAATTAGGCCAACACCGGAAGCGGATGAATAATTATTTTCGACCCAAATTGCGGTGAGTTGTTCTTTTATAAAAAAATGTAGCGAGAAGCAAATAATTAGTGATAGCGTATTTGAAGTACAATTACAAATGGGCTTCGGAGAAAGATTTCATTAAAGAAAAAGAACTCACACACAAGTTGACGGGCTCGCTCCACGCATACATTTACATTTCGCATTTGAAATTCTTTTTAAATGTAAATTCTGACATTTCCATTTGCCTAGTAAGATACGTCTTTTTCCATTCTTTTTCCGTAATCTCAGTATTTATAGTGACAGCAAAAGAACTTGCCAGGATGATTACTGTGAGTAATGCGCATGTCGGCATTTGAAGATGTTGGGAGCATTTTTCCTTCTTTGATCTTATTACTTTTGAAATGGGTTTTCGCTTTCACTATTAAGAGGAATTTCTTCCTTCTCCTTCTTGACGAATCCAGGATCTAAGATCATTGGAAAAATTTATGCGAATTCGTGTAATTCGTGTCTGGAACATTAGGTCTCGTCATAACTGTTTTGTTATTTTTTAAAGGCACTTGACCAAGTGAAATTTCTCGACTACTTCAGACTATTTCTAGAACCTACTTACCCATAACGTTTTGGGATTTAATAGAAATAAAATGTCCAACTAACTGCCGTTACTAAAAGAAATAGTGATTATTTCACATGTGTCAATGTGGTTATTTGGAACCTCGAGAAATATTACCTTGAAAATGATGCAAAACAATAAGTATTTCACATGGGTTCAAAATTTTGAAGTTGCTGCAAAATAAGGATGACCTCAATAATGACAGTGACACTCATTGATTTTTAATGTGGAGGATAAAAGTCAATATTTTCTCTATTTTTTTTTTTTTCAGCAGATCAGAAAACATTTGTCTTCGTCTTTGTTATATATTCTAAAGAAAGAATAACTCTCAAGATAAAAAGGTGTGTGTAATTGAAATTATACTGAAAGTTCTCTACAATCTTTTTCTTCAGAAATAGTGAAGTTGTTTTTTTGGTCTAACAACTCGATTTGAATTATTTTCATTTATCCTGCCATTAGATTGATTTAAGAATAATAGACGGTTATATTATATACCATCAAGTATTAGAAATATTAGAAAAAGTATTTAATTAATTGAAGCTATTCCCTTCTTCGAAGACGGAGAAAGGAATATTCAGAAAGTATACATAATGTTAGTACCTATCTTTTATCGACAAATTCTGAACTTTTACTAATTCAAATATTAGCTGATAATATTAACATTACTTTTATATCCAATTCAAAAGTTTTTAATATATAATAAGTGACATTTTCACTATGTGTCACTTTATTTATATCTTTTTTGAAATGAACGATTATTGCTGCTTGTAATCAGTTTCTTACAAATTTCTTTTCATTTCTGTAGCCAAAATTTCCTATTCTTTCTTTAAAAATGTTTACTCTAATAAAAAGTAGGACTTCTTAGGAATGGATTCTACAACAATCATTTATTTTTAACTTGGGAGCATAACTTTTTAGAGCGAAATACTTTTTTCTATTATATAGGTCTGTAAAACTAATTGTATTGCTTTCAATGAAAAACATAGTTGAACAGTGGTTATATGTACTTCTTTAGTAGAAATCATAGCTGTAGGAACTTTGTAAAGATACTAATCATCCAACCATAAGAACTTGAATGTTTTTTATTAAAAAAATTTAATGTAGGATTGTGAGAAGTTACTTTAAATTTCCAGTTCTAAATAATTAAGTCGAAATGTTTTAATTCAACCAAAGAAAAATTAAAATAAAAATACATAACTACATAAGTAAATCATATAATATTAAATCTGGAGTTCCACAAGGCTCAAATTTGGGACCTCTTTTATTTAATCTTTATATGAACTCTTTGAACAACTGTATTATCCATTCAAATATGTATATATATGTCGACGATGTACTAATATTTACACAAGATAATAGCCAATTAAATGCGTATAACAGAATGCAGATTGACTTAAATAATATTAATAGTTGGGCTACGAATTATCACATGACAATAAATATTAAAAAAACTAAAATTATGTTAATAAAAAATAAAAATAAAATTATCTATAAAAATTTATTCTGTGCTTTACACAACAAAAATTGTAAAAATATGGAAAATACTTATCCTGTTAATAAAGAACCATGCAATTGCGAAAAAATTGACTACATCTCTCAACAAAAGTATTTAGGAGTCTATATTGATGAGAAGTTTTCATGGAATGCACAATATCACCATATCATTAAAAAATTAAATACCCTAACTTACTTATTTTATCATTTAAAAGGATACCCTAACTTACTTATTTTTATCATTTAAAAGAAATAATTCCTTTCAAACAAAAATTAATTATTTTTAAATCTTTGGTAGATTCCATCTTGGACTACGGTCTTGATAGTTGGATCTTTTTAAATAGGAAACAAACGGAAAATATTAACAAAGTATTTTTTAAAATAATAAGTAATGTCTTTCTAAATTTTAGTAAGAAAAGTAGAGATGAAAAATAACACATAAGAAAAAAATTCAAAATCTTAACTACAGAGGAAAAATTTATTTACAGAATAATTATTCAAAATTCTTTTAAAATAAAAAATGATAAAAACAGATATAATGAAGAAACAAAAACTAGAAATAACTGGCTCAGTACTTTAATAATAATAAAATCAGAAATAATTATGGCTACCGTTTAAATGGTCATATTATCTATAAATTATTCAAACAAATTAAGTGGGAAAATTACGATTCTCAAAAAATTAAAGATATAAAGGAAAGATTAATTTCTGACATTATTGATGAAAAGATTAAATTACAAATTTTGTAAGGTAATTATGAAATTATTTTTTTTATCTTTATTATTGTTATTACTCATATTAAACTTATCAGTACCTATACTACAGATGTGTATTATTATAAGTACACCTAATAGGACTGAGGAACATTAAAAAAAAAAAAAAAAAAAAAGAAAATGAACATAAATCAAAGCTTACCTGGAAAGCCTGCGTTGCCAGAAAAACTACGAAACTTTAATAAAGCCAGAAAAATTTGTTTTCAAAAATGACGGCTTCTCTGTTTGAGTTTCAAACCATTTCAGCAATTTTAATACTTGGACTTCATTTAAAATCTTTTGTCCTTCAAAACTCACCGAACATAAATTTCGATTTAAGAACAATGATGCAAAATTTAAAAGTAGAATTTCAGAATTCAACGAAAGCGACACACAGACAAACAATTTCCTAAATATACTTGAATCCGAAAGATATTAATTCCCAAAAGTACATCATCTAATTTACCAAGATCTTTTCAAGATAGTTCTTTTATGTCCCAACTCAAAATTTATTGAGAAATTACAAGAGATTCTTAATCTAAGCTAATTTCTGTGGTGAAAAAAGACAGCTTTCCTAGTCAGACTAAAAAAAGGTTTTAATATAATAGCATCAAATTTGAAAAATGTCTGAAAACTTCTTATAAAGCAAAAATAAAAATTGCAAGTTCTAATTTAGGAATAAGCAACAACTTCTAGAACTTCATCTTCATAAAACAAAGTAATCCTATAAGAAATACATTTTTTTCTTTTTACTATACGTTTTACATTACATTTTACCTTACCATACTGTTAATTGAATAACCCAATTGTTAAATATGAGAAAATATAAAAACATTAATTTTTACAAGAAAAAGTATAGACTCTATTATTGTTATTATTTTTCAAACAAACTATTGTGATTTATAAAAAACAGAAGTTCAGTTTTACAAAAAAAGTCTAGCAATAAAGGAATGAAATAGTGATGTTATAACAACCATGCACATTATGTAGGTCAAGTATATTTTATTTCTTGCATATAATAAAGAAAAGTCAATTTCGTATTCTTTCAGGGACTTAAATATTTAATGTTGTTTTAGTTGATAAGGGCTGCGATAGGAAACGGTTTTCGATTAAATTTCAGCTTTCGTCTATAATTAGTTGTTGATTAAAATTGCTATTCTAAATGGTGCAAAAACATTTTATTGTGTACAACATTATAAAACAAAAGGCAACGATGGAAGAGAATTTTGGCAGATTTATAACTTCTGTATTTAAAAAACAAAAACAAAAAAATCAGTGCTTCAAGGTCCTTTCAATTATAGTTTCCTTCAATTTATATAATTAACAGTACTTTTTCATCCTAATAGTATTATCTTACTGATAAACATATTGTACATTTCCCGAAAAAAATTGACGAAGATTTCTTTGGATATGGCTTTTCGTCATAAGCCTCGCGAATCATACTTTAATCTCGTGATAGTGTTGTCTGTTATGCCCAGAAATACTGTAAGTGTTGGAAATTTAGTAGAAAAGCCATATTTTTAAGTTTTATCTCTAGTCTTCGTCCACTAATTATTTAAAGGAACTCTCGTTTATAGCTTAAATGTTTGTAGGGCTTTGTTTACTATCGACAATTAACCTGTCTGTGATTTCTTCTTTTTTAATTAAAAATACATAAAAAGAAAATTAAATCTTTAACAAAAAGATTTTAAAATTCACCAATTATACGAAATATTAATCCAAATTAACAAATAGATTATTAAATTACCTAACTAGAAATAAATAATATTGTGGTTGGATAATCTAATAATCTATTTTAAAGTTTAAAATAAGGATTTCTAATTTTAGAAATAAACTTTTTATTTCTATTACAATTTTTAGACATAAAACATTTTATTTCTAAATTTTAACTACTTCCACACTGAAAGAATAAATCTTTGATTTCACAAAAGGAAGAGTGGCAAATAATTCAGTTACACTCTTTCACACGGAATCTGAAGAAACAAATTTAGAGATAAATCAATTAAAAAAAATTTGCATTTAATTCCTAAACTATATTTTTTTTAAATTCGCGGTAGCAGTTCAATGGAAACCTAACTAACGTTCAAGTCCTTATAAATTCGAGTGCGATTAACTTTTTATTCCTTTACAATTGTATTTTCTTCGTATAGGGTCAAAAAAAATCCAATTCGATACAATAGCCTTAATTAAGTAATAATTCTTTTAGTTTATCGATCGTAAAGAATTGCAAATTCGTCAATTCCAACTCCTTATTACGTAATTCCATTATTTCTAACAAAGAAATATAAATTCCATGTGCTCTTAAAAGAAAAAAGAAAATCATCTTTTATTGAAATACCGAAGAAGAAAAGAAGTCGAAAATGCTTCCCAATTGGAGCAGGTAATTTCCGTTGGGTATTCATCGCCGAATTCTACTTTTAAACAGACAATAGGTAACGTCTATTTTAGGGAGCGCTTTACATCGTCGGCAGCCATTTTATTTCATTCTATAAACAAAAGAAGGTTTTATCGATAGAAGCCCTTGCACTTCACCGACCTCTCTTACAGAAGTCAAATTGCTTAGATATTCTCTGCTTAAGTCCAACGAAAGAACACCTCGATAAATAAAAAACAAAATAAGTCAATCTGATTTGTCTTTTTAAATACTAAAGTATTCTGAGAGCAGAAACTTAATCTTATTATTTTAGTTGATAAATTCTGGGACTTATGTGTCAAACATTTATTATCATTTAAAAGCTACTTACGCATCAAATTCAATGAAATTCAATCATCTCTTCTGCAAAAGAGTTCTGTTTCTTCTTAAAGCCATTTAAATTAACCATTTGAACACAAAAGATCTCAGCAACTACAATCTTTTGATATTATTATCACATCTAAATAAAATGACAGTGTACAAAACTCAATCTAGTTCAAAATAAAAATTGTTAATAGTCTTCAGTATATGACTAAAGTTTGCTTCAAAATACCTTTCTTCAGTATCCTGTGCATAATCATAGTTTCAAAAATATAT
Source organism: Thereuonema tuberculata (assembly GCA_023159025.1). Lineage (NCBI taxonomy): Eukaryota > Metazoa > Arthropoda > Chilopoda > Scutigeromorpha > Scutigeridae > Thereuonema > Thereuonema tuberculata. The sequence continues at coordinate 128,244,321 of JAFIDM010012231.1, read as the reverse complement.
AAATATACACACAATCATAAAAATATAAAAATAAATATATTTACATAAAAATGGAGCCTTTCGAACCCACATAGAGGTTCATCATCATAATCATACTATTAATAGGCAAAAAACGTACGGATGTTTGTTTGTCATCACAGTAGAGAGAGCGGAGACAATCGGAGAGAGAATATTTTAAAGACCAGCAGTAGTCCAGTGGTTATAGTTCCGGACTGCGAGGACGGAAGTCCTCGGTTTGAATCCCATGCAAGGCGAAAAAAAAAAAAAAAAAAGATAATTTGTTTTTCTCAGCAAAGGAAAAAGCAAGTAGACCGAATGCAGCAGGGTTTATACATTTTATTCCTTTTAAAAAATGAGCTTAGAACTTCTTTTTGAATCTTGTGTTTTTGAAAAATTTCACGGTATTTCAAAAATGTGGAATTTGTTTTACTTCCGTGAATATTTCACGGGTTGCAACTAGCTTTAAATCGTTGAAATTAAGACAAAATGCTTCATGTTCTATCTCATCTTATAATGATCTTAGATATGAAAAACTGTATGAAAAAATAAACAATTGATTTAATATTTTTAAATGACGTCTGGGGTTGACTAACTGAATTCCAAATTAGTAATAAATAAAGTGGTGCAATTACATTGTTTCATTCTTCTATAAATTGGACCGTTGCCCTGTAGGAGAATTTAGTTATTTTCTCCGTGAATTTTCAGAATATCCAGTGCTCTACTAAACTAATTAAAATCATAGAAACTAGAAACTGCACGTGGCAAATCAACTACGGCATTATACAAAGAAAACATTAAAACGATCCCCTCCCCAAGCTTCTTATCTAGGAAGTCCAAGCTTTATATAATTTTGAAAAATCAATAGTCCTGTATTTAAAAATTTAAACGTAAGAGAACTAATACTTTAAGAATTATTATGATGGGGTCCATTTTAGTTGTTGTTGTCGTGTCCATTTTCGGATCACTGGTCATAGAGCCACTCTCTAAGATGGGGGGATTATGTTGCTTTATTGTCGTTTAGATATCAGTATCCAGGATGACCCTAAGGCGACAGTCAGACTTCTGCCTCCCTTGAAGAGAAACAAATACTGAAGAAGAAAGAAACATCCAAGCCCTGCGCCGGATTCGAACCCTACTCATCTACCTCATGACAGACCGACGGCCCGACCATGCCGGAACGGCGGTCCATATTAGTCTGACTAACTTTTGAAAATTACTGTTTCCGTTTCAGTAAAAAAAAAGAAAGAAAATAAAAGCGATAGAGTTGATTTTTTTTTTCTTTTAATATTTTTATTCGTTGTTGTTCTTTTCAGATTAATTTTTTTTCGTATTTTTTTTTATCTATTATTTTTCCTCAAAAACGTTGAATAATAAATGAAATGATTTTTTTAAATACTATTTTCAAATTAAGTACTATTTGAATCTTTAATGCAAAAATATTAAACTTGTTAAAAAAATTTAAATTTCGAGAGAGGCAATAGTGGAACTTATGTTGTTTGTTTAAATTTTTCTAGATAATTTCGCCGATCAGGTGAAATTTTTTGCGTAAATGTAGGATAAACTAATTGCATTACTGTTTACTTTCGATTAGTGAAAGGTTTTCAAAATTATTAATTAACCATCAGATATTAAAACAATTTATCGTTGTGGGAAATGTTAAATGTTAAGAAGTGTAGATCCTAAACGATTAAAAAAAACTAATAGACAGTTGCTAAAGACGAATTCGCCGAAAATTTGCAAAATTTTTCAGACGACAATGCAAAGTCGCGACGTTTCATTCTTTTAAATCCTAAGTGAAGAAAAGTAAAATATAAAGAAAAGCACTTAAAACTGATGTCCTGATAAGTGTTGAAAGATACTTTTTAAGGGTCAAAGGGTTTATTATTATTTTTTCAATTCTGGCTTTTAATCATCTGAATCGCAGTGGAGCCTCCAAAGCAAAAATAAATAATAAAAAAAAAAACTCACTCATGTGAAGCAGTTGTTCTAGGATGTCACTTAGTAAACACTTGATCTCACCCATTAATGTTTATTAATAATTTAAATGTGCAGTTTTAATTTTCAATGTGTTTCGAAAATTCAGTGGCGGGTGCAATACTGACACAGGAATTTCCTCACTAATATTTTAGTGAATTTTTTATTGTTTATTTTTGCTTTAAGGGCTCTATTGTATTTCTATTGGCTTCAGTACCGAGACCTCGCTGATTACTGCTGACTGCTACTAGCTGATAATCTCCAAAAAGCGTGAAGTAGCTGTTCTGGGATGTCATTTAGTAAACACTTTGTCTCAACCATTGATATCTCTGTTGTTTAATTTTCATCATTTTGTTTAAGTGAAATATTTAACAAGAATCAAAGCGAAATGAAAAAAATTCTAAATGCCTAAATTACCGATATCTACAATTGTTTTTTAATGATGTTAAAATAAAAAAAATATATTTAGCTTGATTATAGCCGCTTTGTTTTAAGTGACGTACCTTATGTTTTCCTTAATCAATTAATATGTATTATTTCTTTTTTTTTTAGTTAGTTCTTTTATTTTAATTTTGCTAATGAAAGGTCATTTTTAACTTCAATTTTTATCAATACTTGAAAAAACATTAATAAGAATGACTTTAATGTGAATAAAAGAAATTAAATAAACAAAAATAGTGAGTTTCGAAAGCCTGTCTTTCGAAACTGTCACTATTTTTATAATTTCTGTATCTACAGAGCAGTCTGATCGTTCTTATTACTTTTGTATCTGCGCATTAAACAGCTTCAATTGAAAAAATACATTTCATGTCGAGAACATTTTATTCTTTTTTACAATTAAAAAGGTTCCTCAGCAGTTTAAATTTTCTTTTCTGAAGAAAGCCTTTGTTCATTAACAAACAGTCTTCTTATTTAATATTGGACTTTCTTGTATTTTTTATTACAGGACTTTATTTTAAGTTGTAGTAATTACATTTGTAATAATTGTTACATTATTTTATGAGAAAAGATATTATAAAAAATCCATATTATATCAAATAAAACTTTTAACCTTCAGGCAGTGGAATCATCTGTTAAAGCATTTTTTTAATTGTGACACAACTTGGATCACCTGTTAGCACCGACTCAGTTAAAAGTTTTCTTTTTCTTTTTGCAATTTTGTTGATTAAAATGTTTAGGCAATTTGATTTAGATGGATGATTCTGGCTTTTTCTTTTTCTCAAAAGACTATGTTCATTATTTAGTTTAACGGCCGGTAAACCCACCCCCTCAGTATGTCTCAAGGACGACAATAAGGAATGATATGAAGAAGAAATAATGCTCAGGAGAACCCGAGCATTCACTGATTCGTTCCCACAGAACATTCAGATTTAAGCTTGTGTCGTAATTTTGTTTTTGGTTTTATTTCATTAATGTAAACTCCCTGATGAAATTAATTCAAAGTACTTACACTGAATGAATTTTGAAACACATAAAGGTAATTGCTATCAAATGAATCGTCTTACAATCTATTCTTTATAATTTCTGTAGATTTATTTGAGGAGATACAATACATTCCAAAATTTCAAATTTCTGTTAAAAAAAAAAATGTTCATCACAAAAATTGTGAAAAAAAGGCCAGGTCAAAACACTTTAAAATTCGTCCAAGTTGTGATCACGATAACCAAAATCTATATTTCTAGAAAACTCAAATTTTTGATATAATATATTAAGAAGTAAGATGCTTTTTGATTTGATTAGATTAGGAGTTAAGGATCAAAAACCAGGTATCGTCTATGATCAGGATAATTCAAACACTATTTGTTCTACACAGCTGAAATATTTCTTACAACGCTCAGAGGTTTATCAGAATAAAAACAGGAACAGTAGATAAGGAGCCAGGAATATCAATGTAATTGCATGAGCTATGCTTTCTTTTCTATTCAAAAAAACTTTATATACTCTTTATATATGCGCTTGGCTGCGGGTGACCAAAATTGAGTCCTTCATAGTTTTGATTTTAAATTATGAATTCTAAATTATCTCTTAAAAATTTGACTACATTTATAAAAATAATTTTTTTAATGAAAACAAAAATTATCAACTTGAATTATTTCTTGTTAATTATTATTTAAATATTGTGTAAATATAAATATATATTTAAATATTCAAGAAATATTTTCAGCTTTTATGTTTTTAAAAAGAAATTATATTTGTTTTATCGTCTAATAGCTTTTGCATAGTAATGCAGTTTTTGTCATTTAATAATAATGGTAAGGTACTATTTATGGATTCAAGAATGTTTTCATTGCATTGTACTAAGTATCTAAAGTACAATCCAATGAAAACATCCTCTAAGTATCTAGAGGATAAAAACACTGAAATTCCCGTGGGATTTGAAAGTGATTAGAGGATGAATTTGTTGAACAGCCTTTGCCACTGACGAAAAACAGACCAGTGTGACAAGAATCGAGAAGACATTCATTTATGTTTTTTGCTGTTCTGGCATTCCAGCCTTGTTCGTCTCAGCATTCCTGCCTTGTTTACAATTCTCTGCAAAACTTCTCTATTGTTGTCTTCTCTGTTTTAAAATAAGAAGTTTCTTCGAAGAAAGCCTCAGCAAACAGCAGCTCAGCGAAGAAGTTTTTCTGCTTTCTTCACTAGTATTTTACAGTCATGTTTAGAAACTTTCCTAGGCACAGAATTGCTTCCTTGCTTTTCATAAAAACAAAAACTCTCAAATTATGTTATATTTTAATGAAGTTCATAATGGGGTGTTACAAAGATTTTAATTTTTGTAATGTCAAATCCCATGAAAATCTATGAAATCCCTCCCATTAGAGAAGGACTATTTTTAAAACAGCAAAGTGTAAAATCTCCCTTGGGATTGATTGGTAAGTTTTAATAAACTCACTGTACACTTTGGTTTTCAGAAAATCGGTTATTTGTATAATCACTGTAGGAGGACAATGGGTAATCGGAATCAAGTTATTCTTGTAGTTTTGTTCTGAACTGAATAGACACTATTACAATTTAACGAAATATTCTAGCCCTTTAAGCTGGTGTTCGCTACACCCTTAACTCCTCCACTGAAGATAACGATGTGACGCTTGAATCGTTTAACCACTTTGAAGATTTTCCACTACTTATTGAAGAATTGTTATGCTACCGACAGTAATTGTTTAAGATTCAAAGGACAAATATTGTGGGGGATCATCACAAAATTTACAGCAGCCTATTAGAGAGGATTCCAAACGTTACTTTGTAGCCAGACTGTGATGTCAATGTAGTTGATGATATTCATCTCTTTAAGCTTCCAGAAAAGCAGGTCTTCTCTGGACTAAAACAGAGTGGTTGAATTTTCACAACACTTTGTAAATCAGTTCCCACTGGAGCAATAAGAGAAATGGACTCTGACTGGGCTACAAGTGAAGTGGACGGATGGACAGTCAATGGAATGGAAACTCAGTGAACGATTCTACTGATGAACACCAAAGCACTTACGAAAATTATAAAGCTCTAAAACATTTTAAAACTTATCAAAAATTCTGAAAATAATAAAAAGATTCATTTTTAGCAATTTCGTTAATTGTTTTACTCAATCGGCAACACTTCATTAATGTAGGAAATCATTCATTTCGTTTAATTGGATTTTTTTTTTAAAAAAAGGTATTTTAATTGTAAAAAACAATCATTAAATACAGTAATATTTTGTAGAATGCAGTTAAATAGTTCGGAGAAACTCCCGCGCTGATAAAAACATTATTGTAATGGATTATATTGTAATATGTTAATGACGATCAATTGTTGATCCCCAGAAATGACAAGAAAAGAAAAATATCATGTACGTATCTGTGATCCATCGAAGAATTTGTTTTTTTAAAAGTTACTTTTGTCATTTATAATGAAGTTGCTATTCTAGGCTTTTTTGTTTTTAATTAAAGTTGGTACTAATGATTCGTCCATACCTTCATCCCGTGCTTTATTTGAAAATGAACTTCATGAAGCTTTGTTAAATCACGTTTTTGTTCCAGTTATATAGTGTTAGATCTGCTTGGTCCACTTCCTCTTTCCACTGAGATCTGTACAGTAGAGCTGCAGTGCCGCAGTCATGCAACGACAACTCTGTCACAGAACAGTAGCCGTAGTATATTTTTCAAATAGAAAGGGTGGGTTTTCCATACTTGGAACACAGTTAACGGTTACAACTGCTTTTGACTTTCGGATGTTTTAAATTATAAACCGCATTATAGCAAAAAAAAGGCGCTGCTTAAAACAGCGTTATACAAGATATTACTGTATTTGAAATAAAATGTTAAATAATAAAAAAAAACTCTGTTTTTAGAAGACTATTTAGCTGACTTTTCAACCTAATCTCGGTAAACTTACCACAGATTTAAGTTAATTTCCATAGCTTAAGTTAAAAACATTTTACTTAATAATGTATTACATAACTCTACTTGAAAAGTTGTGCAATTCCACTGGTATATAAATGAGGAAACTTTATGCAATTAAAACCATGGAAGTTTGAACTGTTCTCTAGACAGTACGAAGGCAATTAATCAAGTGTCATACAATTACTTGATACCTTTTCAGAATATTATCTTGAAAGCATCTGAAAGGAGGAGTTTGTTGCGGATGAGGAACGACTGCAAAAGTCTTAAGGAACCGTACCTTATATCATCTAACTATAAAAAAAGAACTTTTAGTAAAATAAATAAAGATATATCAGCAACAATAAAGGGATTTTGTCGTCCTGGGCAAGAAACAGCGAAAGGAAACATGATTATTGCGCAGGTTTTTAACGAAATAAAATTATGGATAAAATAAAATGCTTTGGTACAATGCTTCTGTAACATGAAGTGGTTCCGGAAAACTAAACAGATATATCTACAACACTGATGGATATATATATAATTAAAAAAAATAATTGGTTGTGGAAATTAAATAAATACATAAATTTTTACTTCCACTTAATAAAAGAAATGAGAGAAGGAAACCCAAAATTTGATATTTGTGTTCTAATGATGTTAATAACTGAGCAGACAAAGTGTTGCTAACTTAAAATTTGAACATGATTATTTTTAGTCTTCAAACACCCCCCCCCCACCGATATCTCAGAACTGATTTCTTCCATTCCTACGACAAAAACAGCTGGACGATTTTCTTATAACTTCGTTGCTTACGTAAGGACCAACTTAAACCATGAACACGATTATTTTGATCGTCACAACCCGTCCCTCAAAATTTTATACTCATCCTATTATTGCCCACTCCGTCTCCACTATCTGATGGATACCTGTGGGTATTCTTATCTGAGATACAGGCTCAATGGGGTGGAAGGTGGGGACTGTGATAAAAAAAAAATGTTCATATTTTAAATTGGACAAGAAATAAACAAACATACCAATTTTAAAGAATTAAAATGGTTTTTTTTTTACCTACTGTTGTAGTATAACGCTCGTACAAACAGACGAACAGAAATAAATATGTTCAAATGGAATGGTAAGACTCTTCAGGCTAATTTAAAAATATGACTAGATATCAATGGTTTTTTGCTAAGGAAAAAATACAAACGAAACAGTAAAAGGAAATATGATTATCGTGCAGCTTTTTTACGAGGTAAAACTATGGATAAAATAAAATGCTTTGGTATAATGCTGCTGCTGTAACATGAAGTGGTTCCGGGCAAGTGCCAGTCAACTAAGCGCAGTTATTTACGAGCACGTTATTTCAACGAATGAAATTACTGAAGTACATAAATGCCAGCGAAATAAAATCTCCTCGAAATTACAAATACATTATGAAGAATACTATATGATTTTTACACAAATCTTAAACGTTAAAACAAAACGTCTTTTATTTAGGTTAGGATGTTAGAAATTAGATGTTGAATATAAAAAGGAAATTGCTTCAGTACAGTATAAATGACTTAATTTTTTTTTATTATAAATCCCAAATCTTTCTTATATCTATTTTAAGATATTCAAAAAAACATAGATAATGTTAATATGTAAGAAAATTTAAAAGAGCTTTTATTTTAAGATTACTGAGAAACAGAAAACATTGCAACCATTGGTCTACGATTTTCGCAAAATGTCTTTAATTGATGTTTCGATTCTTAGCAATCTTTTATGATTGCAAAGACATTGAATACAAAAATAAAAATATAAAAATTGATGTTCATCTATTCATCGAGGAAACAGCCTGTTTGAAACAATGAATTTCCAATGCCTGCTTTCCTGAAAATTTCTTAAAAATGTTGCTTCTTTATGTTTTTAAGTCGTGGACAAAACAATACGTAACCATAAATTTTAATTAGTATTTATTAATGCGATGCCCTAGTAGAAAGAAAGAATTTTGCCAATGTGAAACCAGTCTAAGAATGATAAAAAAATATATGAATGATCTATAAGAAGTTTAGTTAGATTCTCAGTATTGTTGAGAATCATTTAAAGATAGTTTAGAGTTAATTTTGTTCTAAAATACCTAGGAGCAAAAAAAAAATATTTTCTTAAAATATTAATGTATCCCTTCTACCTTAGAAATATTGTTAATAGTATTAAACATGCAATAATCTAAAGTACGGGAATGAGAGTGGATTTGTTTTCACTGCAGAATACTTTGTAAATGTTTCTGAACTACCAGACGGGTTATGCTTTCAATTTTCAAGCTGGAAATAATCCTCTTTCAACATCTCTATCACAACTGATATTAGAATCACAATTCAAAATACTACAGCTTTACATCAAATAACCAAAGAAACTTATTTGATTAGAAAATAAGAAAAACGACTCATTTTACCTTTAATTGGTTTCTCCAATCAAATTCCCCAGCGATACAACACTAAAATGTAATTTCCAACAAAGATTATATTTTTCTTGACCAAAATAAGGGATCATTAAGTATATTTATATTAAGTAGCTTCGAACTAAATATTAAAAGATCATCCGTTTTGGTATCTGAAAATACTATCAGCAAAGCTGATCATTGTTGAAGTAAAATCTATACTTTCTAATAATTGTAATTATGCTGTAATTACGCCCTGTTTAAACAGCGAAACCAGCCATGTGTATATTTTAATGTGTTAAATATTTTTTAATTTAGGTTTGTGTGTCGGCGTTATTCATTTGTAATTACGCTATGGTATTAAGAAAGAATTTTAGATGCCGTGCCGGCGTGGCCGTGCGGTCTAGACGGCGGTCTTGCGTTGCTGCCAGTGTGCCGGTACCCGGGTTCGAATCCCGGTCGTGGCACGGATGTTTCTTTCTCCTTCTGTCCGTTCCAGCGGGTATCACTTGATGCTGCCTCCCTTGGCGTACCCTGGGCAACGATTCGTCGGTTAAAGGCATCATATCTCGCCCCTAGTAGTTGTGGCGTAAGAAAGCTGATCAAGCTACGAGCCCGGGCATTTGTCAAAAAAACAGAAAAAAAAAAGAAAAGATTTTTGATACATATTAGTGAGCCAAATACGTAACAACTCGTATCTTAGAGAATTCCAACTATTGTGAATGTACAAGAAAATAAAAAAACAACTTTTATTTAGATACAAAATCAGAAACATTCAAGTGATTTACATGATATCGTTTAAGAATTAACGTAAAATGTAATATTTTTTAAGAGAATACTGCTCGGATATGTTATTTTTTTAAACAATAAAAGATTATTAAAATTACACGTCTGTTTTAACTGTGGCTTTGTTTTCTTTAGTTGATTTCTTTGCTAACACGTCCACAAGCATCTCTGACGGTTGAACTTCCTCCAGAGAAATGGCAAACGCAGTGATTTGGGTTCCTGAAAAGAGACAATAAAAAAAAAGAGGATAACAAATAAATCAAAAGCAGAAAAGCGAAATTAAAATTTCAAAACGTTTCCTCATTGACATGCGTGGGGCATCCGATTAGAAGACTCGCCTATTTCCGAAAATGCAATTCTGGAAATTGTAGGGAATGCGCCAACGAAAATATCGCTTCTCCTAATTAATTTAAATATCGAAGGCTTTTGGCGGTCTTACGGGAGGTCGGGTCGCGCGGAACGGAGACAAGAACAATAAAAGACTCGTTTGAAGTGGGTTCCTCAGTGCAATGAAGTGGCGTCGACAGAAACGCCTAAAATCACGTGGGCTAATCCTCTCCACCTCGGCTTGAACATCTTGTGTTGCGGCACATCCGCGGATAGTAAATATGAGACTGTCACCAGGCTGCATACGCCAATAAAACGCTGGTGCACGACAGCCATTATATTTGCATATAGATTGAATGCCTCATCGTGGGGAGGTCGGCAGCCAAGAAGTTGGCATGGAAACCGCACTGGATTTGCCACGTGATCATAATAAAGGCTAAATATCTCTCGAAGTTATCGCTTAAAGTTGGAAGGAGAGAAAGGAAAAAAAAAATAATTCCCTGAAAAGGAAGTATATTTTTTTGTGTTGGTATTTTTTTTTTATCAAAAAGTTTTCAAATTAAATCTAATCCAGGGAAGTCACGTACTATCTGAGTGACAATGGTTAGACGTTATAGCATGAGTCCGAAGGGACAGAGACCATCTCTTTTACATGGCATGGGTCGCAAACTTCTGAACTTCTACAATGTTCAGTGAGTGAGAGCCACGAGTCCTTCAGAGACACAGTACTCCCTTCTGGTGCAGATCGACCTGTGTTTTCGTTCAGATTTATGTAATTCTTTACACAAGAGAGAATGAATTAGGACAGTCAAGCAGAACCACAATTACAGACTCCGAACGACTGTAGGAGGCTCAGGGATTCAAGTGATGTATTTAATTGTAAAATCATCCAAGTTTCAGTGATAATACAATAATAAACTTTCCGTAAGTTCTATTGAAGTTTTTTGAAAATAAACAAGGAAAATCTAACACATTGAAGCCAGAGATAAAAAGAAACTAGTTTGGGGGTAATTTTTCAGAATTCTTAAAGAAAAGACTCCAGTAGTTAAAGAAACTTTTCTTTGTTTAGCTGCCCTTAAAACTTTTGCAGAAATATGAATTTTGGTTACATTTTGAACTACTTATGTTACTTTGTCTTATATTCTTTAGCCCAGTTTCGAATTAACGATAATGAGATATATTTTTCAAAAACTTTTTTCGAGAAATACTATAAGTTAATAAATATGAAGTTCATACAAGTTATTAGTTAATATACGTTAAAGTAAATCAAATATCTTATTTATTGTAGTTATTTCTTTAATTAAGAAAAAGACGTATTGTAACACTTCTTTGAAGGAAATCCTTTATTGATCTAAAACCTTTTCAGATAATATAGCAAACAGTCCTTCCAGCAATGCAGGAAGGTTTAAAAATCACCAATGGAACACAATTGAATTATTTAGGAGATATCTTGTGCCATCATCTTAATTCTACAATTTATACTTTCTTCCATTTCGCTCTACTTTCCATCTCTCTTCAGAGAAAAAAAGAGAAAGAGCAAAATAAATAAATAAATAAATACCCCCCCCCCCACCCAAAAAAAAAAAAAAAAATCAATCAACTGAAGTTGCTACGCTAATGACATTCACAAATAGATTTTGTTTTTCCAAAGTCTGATGACAATATTTCGTTGACAACCTAAAAATACTCTTTCCACAAGAAACCAACTCCAGCTCTAAGGTAATCTAAACCTTTAAGTAGAATTTTAAACAAAAAAATCTCTGATTTGCTAAAATTAGTTCAAGAAACGTAAATAGCCTCTGAGTTCTCTTGTTATTACAGGACAGATTATTTGACACAGAACGAGTAATGTTTGATTAATATTTAAACAGGGTTAGAATTTTTATAAAAATATCTATAAAAATACTTTCTATGTATGGTTTTCATAGAAAATTGTTTAAATGCCTTCATTTTTTTCAACGAAATCCTTTATTATTTAAGCCACAGGTAATTAAGAAATAAATAATTCACAAAATTAATTAATATTTAACGTATAGTGATTTGACTAACTAGACAAATAAGCTGACTGAATGTTGTCATTTTAAAACAGTTTTTTTTTTTAATTAATTAAGTATAAACACTGTTATAATTTCAGTTAATAACTCCGAAGCATTTCCTACTTAATATTTCATGCACTAATAAATTAATGCTGTGATGTTAATAATACTTTGTAAATGTTAGTTTTAAAATCACAGCTAATTAGTTGCAGAACATTCCATCATTGTTTAGCTTGTAATTTTAGTTATTCTTGACAGTTCCCAATCTAAATTCAGAACAGTTTGAGAAAGGAATCACGAAACTGCTCCGAAACTTTGCTATTAAAAAATTTCCGGAGCGAAGGATTTATTCATTTGAAGTAAATGAAATTAATTGAAACAATCTAACAAAAGTCATTATAATAAACGGGTAGAATTTAACAAAAGACAATCGAATTGGACAAATAGAAAATAAAGCTAGAAAATTTTGAACAAAACATTTAACATGTCACAAATTAATAGAAAAGAATAAAGACAATAAAAATATCATCTGGTGAGTGGGTCTGGCTGATGAGTCCGTAAAAAGGACGAAATGGCCGTCCCAGACTCTCACTGATGAAATCTCAGATATTTTTATTTTTATTTCTTTATTCTTTTCGAAAATTTTGAATTTTTCAGAATTTTTAATGATATTATTGAATTTATTACTAATCGACATTTCAGGTGAAAAAAAAAATCTAATTTAAATTTTGGAATTTAAAGTTTTAAATACAAATTAAGCAAAAACGTAAAAGGAAACCTTTGCCATTTGGAAAAAAAAATCAGTTTTAATTTTCCTTCTTGATTCTTTAAAAAAAAAAACGACTTCTTAGATAACTATTAAAAGAGTAATTATGCTTTTTGTTTAAATCTGAGTTCTAATTAGAGAAATCCGTGCTTTTTACTTGCTTCGCGGTGACTAATATTCTACGATACATTTTATTATGCCTCACTTACCTCGATGTTGGGATCCGTTGTGGGCAAATCGTCTGCAATGAGCCCGCAGCAATCGCTGCCGTATACGGGGCTGTGAACCCAACAGACGAAGCACTTCGTCGAGAACAGAGCTTCCTTCCTCCCACTGAAAAACAAACCATTCAAGAGAAACTCTCAAGAAAAACATAGAAATTCAAATTCAATAGGAACAAACAAACACAAATCAATTAAGAAAAAACATTATTCATAAAATAATAATGCTTTCGTTAGAATTTAAGAAGCAATTTTGATTTAGAGCTTCTTCATGGGCGATAGTACTTATAACATTACTTACACATAAGCACTTACATATTCATGCAAAGTATCAAATTATTATAAGTAAAGGATGCCTTTGGGCAAAATTTGGAATTGTTGGTATTTTTTTTTTTATAACTTATACTTTGCTTAGCATTTAAAGGTTTGGTTTCTAATACATTTTATCTCTGAATACGGATGGATAGAGATCTTATTGGCCTAAATTATATTTAAAGCTTTTGTTCGAAACAGTTAATTTTGTTGTAAAGGCAAACCCCGCTAACCGGAGTTCGCTTATCGATGCTTCGCTTAACCAACTCTTTTCAATTATAATCCTACTCTATACAATCGACTGCGTGCCTTGCTTAACCGACCTATTTCATCATGTTTCGAAGACCGATTGCTTCTTTCAATCGACGTCATCTTAATTTGTTCAGTGTGTTTTATAGAAATTGTTTTGTGATGCATTTTATTGTCTCTTACATTCAATCAATGCATCAAACATAGGCTATAGTGCATCATTAAGTAATAGATAGTGCGATATTTAGTTTTTCGATGTCCAAAATGAATTTTGAGGTTAAATAAAGATTGTGCTTTATTATTCAATAATTTTCGGTAATCGACGGATAAATCGCGAACTGTTGGTTAATGGGGTTGCATCTCCTCAGTGGCAACATTCAGAAACCTAGAATAAAGGAGAATAAAAAGTACTTATATGATATCAATTCTATAAACTTATTCTATAAATTTTTGAGTGATTTTTCGTACCCTTGAATCGTTATTACATTTAACTACTGGAACGATACTATGCCTCTTTTAGATGGATCATTGTAGAGTCACTGTGCATTACCGGACATATGTTCATAGGACCAGTTTCTTCCTTGTCCTCCCAAATATCAACTCCCGAAGTTTGTCCCCATAGTTTAAAACCACTCAATATATAATTACGTGTGTATGTTACATATGTTCATATGTTAAGCATTAATAAATGAAACAACATTAATAAGGTAAAAAGAAAACAAAAATAACACGTAACTTAATACGAGACGTGACCATACGATATAGGGTTAAAAGGCTAATACAGCGCTGCCTATAAAAGCAAATTACTAAACTATTGAAGAAAAAAATTTGGAAATCTGGAAACTACTAGTCCTCTTACCTAGACATTTATTGTTGTAAAATCAAATCACCTTCTCATAAAAGTTCAGTTCTTGCAAACTCAAAGGTTTATGCTTAGCTGAGCCTGGTTAACATAATCTTTTGTTAATATTTCTTGTCTTAGGTTCCAAGGTATTTCTTCTTCTGAACTAAAATTATGTATTCTTTATTTCCTCTGCAATTTTAATAATTAATACACTTGGATATCAACAAAGCAAGACCGTATTTTATCTATATATAATTTTAAATAACTTATTTTTTTACAGAAGAAGATAAATAGAAGAATTATTAATTTCTTTATATTATTATATTATTTCATATATATATATATGTTAAAATAGATAATGAATTTTTAAGTTTTAAAGCTTTGTTTTGCCCAATTATTTTTATGAGACTTTGTAAGTAAATAAGCCAATATATAATCAAAAATAAATATAAGATGATAAAGACTGTCTGATCTTTGTTCCACTATCTAATGAAGGCTTTTGTGGATGAAGTTTACCTAATTTTTACATAACGATTTTTGGTACATTTGGCAGATTACTTTTTATTTTGTCGGATTAGCTTTTCTACATCGTCTAAATAAAACTTTCCATCCAAACGCTTTGAATGGTATCTTCGATTTCGTCATCGGTCGATGTTTAAGATATTCAAGAAGTTCTTTCCTTGATGCTTTTGTTTCGCTTTCTAGCAAATGTTAAGGAACCAAAGTTTCATTTCCATGTAATAATCTCTATAGATAAAAAGAAAAGTCCTGACGCACTCACTCACTGACTCATCAACGTTCAGCCCTAGAAGCTTGGACCTAGAAAGCTGAAATTTTGCACAGAGGTTCCCTTTACGATGTAGACAAGGAATAAGGCCGGATTTATCGAAATTCCCACGGGATAAGGAATAAAGAGGATTTTTATTTTCGCTTTAAAATGACCATGAAGTGCGTGGAGGCCAACCCGCAATACATCTGAATTATCTGGAGAAGGCCACATCGGGCTGCGAACTCGTATATTTTCTGATCTCGATATTAATTTGCTAAATAAATAAAGTTGTGTGGTTTTTTTATGCTATGTATGCAGGGGTTCCGAAGAGAAGCGACGGTACCCGGCTAGTCCTTGATAAATTATTAAAAGAATCAATTGAGAAATGCATCCCCTTCTGAGACGAGGCTTGAAGCAAAGCACGAGGGCATTGCCGTCAAAAAAAGTTCTGTAAGATAAAAAAAAAAAAAGAAACTGATAAAAATGTTGAGTAACCTTTTAATGTTTTACTAGCGATAGTCTATTCTTATTTTCTGATTAATTTTTACTTTGCTATTCACTTTTAAGCGAAGCTTGAGGCAGGTACATCCGAAACATTTCTAATCTTATTAATATAAATTAATTATTTCATTAACTGTTTTTTTTCTCTTTTGAAGAGATAGTGAAGAAAAGTAAAATGATTTATCTGTTCGACGTTTTCCGCTTGATTGCTTTCTCTTTCCTTAATTATTATTTGAGACGAACCCAAGAAACTAAACAGATGAAATACATTTGGAAGAAGGGTGAAAAAAATGAATAAAATAAAAAAAAAAATCCTTTGCTTGACTTCCACAATAGTATTGGATCTAAATAGTGAGTGAATGTCGATCGAGGCAATTAGGAGGCAAAAGCAGAGGAAATTGCCTGTATCTCGAAGGAAGAAAGCCAGTTAACAAATGGCGAGATGAAAAGACGAGGATTAATAGGTCGGTTTCGTCCGGGGGAAAAATGGCGACAGATAAGGGGCAGAGGCGCCAGGCCAGATCGGAAATTAGCAGAATTTATTTCCCGGAAGCATGATTTTCATTCGGAGGAAAAGTTCATGGAGAAATGGTCTTCAACAATAAGAATAATGAACTCCGTATTTGCGGAGGAGGAAGAAAAGGGGAAGCACAGAGCGGAAACTGTGCCCCTCGTGGCCTCGGAGAGAGATCGGGGAATGGTAGAGGAGGAAGCATAGCTTCAACGGCTTTTTATAAATGGAATGCCTTATTGAAGTCAACAGAAAGCAAGTCTTCGCAACAAAATAAATAACACTTCAATATTCAATGAAAGTATACTTTTAAAGTTAAACTGTTAGTGATAATAAGAGAAAAGTAAACAACCAAACCTGCTATGCTGATAAATTTCAACAGACATCATCAAACATTTCTATCAACATAATAAAAACTATTAATTTTTAGTAAGACTAAACTGATCGATTCTCTCCCTTCTTACAAGTAAAATTTCTTATATGTAACTAGCAAGGCATTGTGAATAATTTATTAAAAGACAAAAACAAATATTATAAAATATTCATCATTTCCTTCCGAAAGAAATTTAAGACAGATGTATAGAACTTTAAACCAGTGATGGATCTTCTTGTAATATATATTAAAAATAAGAGAGAAATTAGTTTTTACATTTGAAATCTTTTTCCAAATTATAAAAACTCGGAAATTCCCATAGTAAAAAACATTAGAAACACTTAACTCAGTTAAGGCAAATAAAGAACTATGCCATATTACTTATTGCTTTAATAAAAATCACTGGAATAGAGACTGGAAGTGGCTTCTCGCGTCACTTAATTAAAGCAAATTCTCAACAAATGGAAAATTTCAGTTCTGAATTCGGCAACTGTTTTATTGCCAAAAAAGGAGACTTACTACGACATTCAATAAATAAATAAATAAATAAATAAATAAATAAATAAATAAAAAAGGAACCTAAAAACGCTTTCAATGCAAGTTCTTTCAGGAAGCTTTTTAAGTTCTTTCTTTTTTAATTTGTTTAAAAAAAAAAGTTTTTAATTTTAAATTTTAAGATCTTTTGAAGCCGGTGTGTTGTAATCCCCTCCCCCCTCTACTACATTTTTGTAACGCCACTGCTATCCAAACAGCAATCACCTTCAGAATCTTTCTTAGCGATTAACAGTTTTTGACAGTAACCAGTGTACTCGGTCAAGAACGACGCAACCTTATATCAGTGATATAGACGACATTCTTGTAACTTGAAATTGTTTCCTCGCTAGATTATGATAATATCTGTGAAAAAGTAATCGCGTTCCAAAACATCTTTGAACATGTTTATGTTACGTATATGTGGGGAAAGCATGGGTGACAGGGAAACAAGAATCATTGTGTTATCCCCACAGACAGATGGACAAACGAAGAGAAAGATTGCGAAAGAGAAGTAATAGTACAGGGGAAAAGGGAGTACCAAGAGAAAACCTGTCCAGAGCAGAAACCCACATGAGAGCCGAACCTCGGTACTCAGAGGTGAGAGGCCAATTCTTAGTGACAACCCCAACTGCATGGTCCATCTTTAAACATATTCTTTCGATTGAAAGTTAGTAAATATTATCAGACCAGCTTTTGAAAGCCATGAACAGAATCATTTTTATTAAATGTTAAACATTTACCCAACTTAACTGTTTTCAATTTATTATCATTGTTCAAAATATTAATGAAAGAAATACGCTGTAATCCACATAATTTAACTCTGATTATATATTCAGTGCTCACGAATGGAGAAGCTTTAGAGTTCCGGTGTCTTTTTTGCAGCACAAACCGGGAGTCATTGAACTTCCCATAACCTGAATGCTTTGAGGAAAAATCTGACTTCTGAACCTGAACCGGGTTTCCAGTTTTAGTTGGCCATTGACCCAGTCAGAGAAATAGTGACAATTGGACAAAACTGGGGTCTATCTATACTGAATCAACTATGCTGAGAATGAATCTATATCTTCGACCCAATATGACTATTTCCAGGTTCAAAATGACCAATGATCACTTACTCAAATAGTTAAAACATTGGGTCTACACATTCAAAATGAACTCAATGCAGCCCATCGCTTCAAACAGTACTTGAATTACAATGGCTTGAATAAATGAGTTTTGCGAGCTAATCATTAGTAATGTCACTTTTAACAATGCAGCGTTCGATAAATTGCAAATTTACTTTTGTTTACTACAAAACTGCGAATCGACTTGTTTACCAATAAAGTGAAAGATGTTTGCAAGACATCAATAACAATTATATAAAATGCAATTGTTATTGAATTATTACTGAACGCAACGTTTTGAGATTTTGAGATTTTCAGATAAAATCCTCGTTCCCTGCAGAATAATAAATCACTAGATCGTAAAATCCCAATTGAAACCTGACGCTGTGTAAATAAAAAAAATAAAATAAGTAAGTAAATCCCTAATGAAGACACATTATGATTCAGTCTCCAATAAAAGCATGTAAACGCATATCTTGTTACAGGCTTTCTGACAAATCTCATCATTTCAGTCCTATCTAACTGCTTCCTTTATTTCAGTGTATGGCTGGTTGCTTGGCTTCGGTCATTGCACTAAAGAAAAGGGAAGAACAACTAGGTTGAAACGTTTAGGGCGGACACCCGAAAACGGAGCGGCAAATTTGTTCAGTTAATTTAAGCATGAAAACGGAAGATAATCCCTTCCACCGAATCTAAAGCGGCGGCAATAACACGCGAGAAAATTAGCTGTATCCACGGGCGGGCGTCGGTGGTGCGTGGGCGGGTCATAAATCTACCCTATCTTCTTTCCGGGGCAGCTTCATCAGAGCAAGGGGCCATTGATACACGTGGCGCCTAATTCCTAGAGGTGTAAAAGCAGTTGTGGTTTCCGTTCGCCGACAACGGGGCCCGCATACGAAACCCAAACAATATTGACCGGAACGAAACAAGAGCACGGAAATCGAATTGGATTTCCTTGAATTGTCTAACGGCCGCTACTGCTTTTTATTTTAAACTATCAAACCTCAAGGCAGTGTTTAAAAAAAATAGATTTGAACAATAGAATAAGAATAAAATACTTACTTTTTAAAAGTTTGATTGTTCAAATCTTTAGAAGCTTTTATTTCTGATCAAAGAAGTAAACAACTTTCAAAGCAATCCTTACGAAATAATGTTTGACTCTTAGTTAAAACGAAATAGTGCTAATCAATATTAATTTGTTGGTTAACAGTTTTTCAAATAGGATTTACATTGAACAGTTGTTGGTACAAAGCAGGGATAAAATCTGTTAAAATGATTGAAATTAACTATTTTCAATGTTTTGTAGTAAAATGCGCTATTGATCTAAAAAAAAGAAAAAAAAAGAAAAAAAAGCCATATCTTAGATTTTCATTATGTACCTTAATCATAAAGGAATCATGTACAGTGGAACGCCGCCATTCGTCCGCCTCGCTATTCGTACAACTCGTTATTCGTCCAACTTTTTCAAGTAAAATTGAACTCTCCAATACGCTTGCTCGCGATTCGGACAGCGTGACCTTGTTACTGGCCACCCCACGCGGTCGCTTCAGTTCAGTTTCGTGCTAGCTTCCGTACGCTACGCATCATTCACGCAAGCTTTATGAAACTTTGTGATATTTTATTGTTATTTTTTGGTATTTTTATTGAAAATAGTGCAGCCATGTATCCAAAAAAGATTACTGATTCAACTAAGCCTAAAAGGAAAGCAGTGAGAACGACAATTGAATTCAAAAAAGAACTCGTTGCGAAGTTTGAAAGTGGAACTCGTGTCTCTGACCTGGCAACTCAGTATGGAATGGCGAAATCAACCATATCGTCTGTACTGAAAAAGAAAGATATAATGAGAGAGGCCTGTATATTTATTATTTTCAGAGTTTATATGTATTTTACACTTAAAGTATTATTATAAAGGTTTAAATAAGCAATAATCTCTGGGTTCTGGAACGGATTAATCCAATTTACATTATATCTTATGTGAAAAAATGATTCGACATTCGTACAAATCGCCATTCGAACTGCCTCTTGGAACGGATTGTGTATGAATAGCGGGGTTCCACTGTATATATGAAAGCTTACAAATAGAAGCTAAAGCGAGATTTTCTTTCATCAGTTCAGTCAAAAAGAAAGTTAAAAATCAAAATCAAAATTGATCACTTTCTACAGTAATTTGTATTCAGGTTAAATTTATTTTAAGAACTAAAGATGTTTAGAAAAAAAATCCTACAGAACTTATTATGCTTTAAGAATCAAAACGCCAATACAGCCATAATTTATTATTCAAATTTTTTATTTTAAATTTTTCAACAATTTTTTTAATGCTAATTAGAGCATAAATATTCCACAAATTAAAAACAACAACAATAAAACGTTATTTATAATGGAAATCCTTTATCTTTTTCCGTTTCAGTTTAAAACTCCTTGCCTCCTATTCATCTATATGGCTAGAACTGAGACTACAAAGGCTGAAATATATCCAATTTGACTAGAATTTGTTTCTTTATAACATTAAAGCGAATTTTCAATTGATTTTATATGTGGTATGTTACTGTATCATGAGCGTGAATCTAATTTTAATAAGATTTTCAATTAATAATTCTGACAAGTGAATGAAATGTATTTGACTGTCTTAAATTGACTTTTTCTTAATCTAAACAGCAAAATAAATGTCACAAATGATGCTATTCGATAAAAACAAAGTTCACTAAGAATGTGCGTAGTTTGTTACGAGTGATATTAGACAAAAAAAAGTCACATTTAAAAGCAGTCCACCACTAAAACTTTGCATAGGAAATATAAAAGAAATGAGTCGAATACCAAAGCAACAGAATAAATAAACAGTAACGCATAAGAAGTGTTCTGAGTTACAAAAAAAAACCCAAGATTTATTAGGATAAACAAATTCTTGACATAGAAAAAGAGACTAATTGGTGTCCTTTGATGTATTTTATTATTGTTCTTTCAGTCCATCTTTGATTCGTCGTGGGGAGACTCAGTTAAAGTTCAAACTGTTCCAGATAGTTCGATATGTGATCATAGTTAAAGACACTGCTGCCGATTTCACTGTTGAAGTTTCGTAGACATTCCTGAAGAATGACAATTATATGGTAATCAAATATTGTACTGTTAGAAAATCCAACTTATTGTCACAGGAAGTTTGAGTAATAAAGAGGAGTCTCATCCATGTATTGTCAAATTTATTTTCACGAGCAGAAGATTCAAGTATCATTGTCTATTCAGGCAGTATGCGTTCAAAGAAATTAAGTACTGAAATTTCTGCCTTCGAATGTGGTATCTATCTACTTCGAAACACACCAGGTGTTTATTACTGAAGATCCTGCTATGCTATTGTGCATGAAGTCCCACTGACAGTTGTCATTATCAAACATGAACGTCTTAATAAGCAACCATTTCTACAAGGCTATCTACAAAAGGTACCCGTAGACAGCGAATACTAATCTTGTTTGAAGATCCTGATCTTTGCAACATACAATGTTTTCCAGCAGCATTTGGCTCTAACCACTATATGTAATAATTTGTCGGCTTTAGAAAGACCAACTCTGGAATCGTTATCAAATTTATCAATTAATCTGATGACCGTCGAGATATTCTTGATGCAGGAGAAGCAAAACACAATCGTCAAAACTTCCAAGGTCTTTGTTTTTATTCGTGAAGATCTTAGGATTTGTTTTTATGGTCGAATGCTTCAAAAACCCTCCATGATGAATATCATGCGGAATGACTTCCAAATTTCTTCATTTATATCTGACCAATGACCTCAATCTTATTATTCTAAGAGGATATAATTATTAATTATCAAAGATCATAACTGATCCCAATACTTGTAATGGAGTAGGAAGAAGACAGGATTATTGTGCTCATTACTAACAAAAGCCGATTAAGACTCTGAAGTCAAGTCAATATGAGATGCAGAAGAAAGCAAGGAAGAGAAGTTATTCACTTCAATTCTAAAATTGATTAAGTTCTAATCAAGGTTTTATTGAATTTTCTTTTTAATTTAAAATTAGAGCAATATTATTTAAATTTTTCCTAAATCTTATGAAGATCCCCTACTTTCTATTCCCATATTTTACTTAAAGTTTATCATTCTTTAAAGTTGGAATTGAAAATTATTCCTTTACAAAAGTTACGTTAAGATTCTACTAAAATAACAGTAAATAAAGTAAATGTCTTTGTGCTTAGGACTGGTAGCTCGAGTTCTATTAGTATGGAATTATAATATACTGTAGTAAATCCACAATCATCAGAATCGTCGACGTAATAAAACTTTTCAGTTTTGAAATATTGACTTCTTTTTTAAGAAATTTCTTAGGAAAGTGATGTTAATGTACGTGAATTCTCTTGGAACTTGGAATAGGAATTTAAACAAAGATGGTCTAGTTTTTATATTTGGCATTTTTCCTGTATGGAAAACGTATTTCCTACGTGGAAATATGAAAAAATTATCAGAAAAAGGCACAGAAAGATAAAAAAAAAGTCTATGTAAAAGTATTTTTCTCGAAACAATATTATCTAACAATAGATTAATCTTTTTGTAATATATTGTATATATTAGCTAATTATCGCGCAGGGGACGCATCATATAGCTCTAGGAATCAATTTTGAGGCCGGTTTGGGGGGGAACAGTTTAGCCGTTTTAGCGTTACATGCGTACAAACAGATTACAAAACCAAAAGACAACGAAGGAGAAAAATTATTCATCTTGATCGCTGTGACTGTCTGAAGATTTTGTTGCCTCAGTCACTGCGCAAGCTATTATATGATTAATGAGATTGAAATACATTTAAATAAGTAATATTTTTCCGTTAAACAGTAAAAGTTTCTATTGTTTACGAACATTATTTACAATTTTCATTTGCTGGATCGTATTAGCTATCACATTAATTTGAATTCACTGGAATGAAATCATATTCTATCTTTAATAATAATAAAACTAATATGTAGCCTATATATATTTAAAATAAGCAATTTTTTTTTTCCGCTGACTAGTCCTGTGTTGTTTAAATAACAAACGTAATGTACATATGAAGTAGCCGCGAGCCACTACGGCTTTGACATTCACTGTATTAATAATTCACTTTGACATTCACTATATTAATTAGAGGGAACAGACGGATTCATAAAATTACAAATCTGTATCTCCAAATGTATTTTTTCAGTAATGAATATTGTTTACCTACTGCCTTTTACTTTATATTTAATATAAGGAGTAAGTTAGATAATTCTTCTGATACGGGAAGTAATCCTTTGCATTTTAAGATGTATACAATTAACTAATATTAGAAAAAAATTCACCTTTTGAATTTCCCTTTTCAATATTTTTCCCTCTTTTCTAAATTTAGTTTTAGTTTTTCTCTATGAAACACTGAACTTTGTAAAAAAAAATTTCAAATAAACAAAACTGTTTTCATCATATTATTTTTGTTACTATTTGCTAGAACTCTCTTCAAATGATAAACCTTTCCCGTGTATTTGGGAGATTTTATATTTTTATCCCCCTACAATTGAGTTGGAGAGCTTTACTGTAAATTAAAATTGCATCATTGAAGAAAGTCGAAACAAGTAACAAGATAACTGAAAAATAAAATCTCTCTCTCAACAAGAGAAGAGTAATACAAGTACGACAATAATTTGGTCTTCTTGTTCTCAACCGAAACAAATTGAGATTCATTACGGACAGTCTGTTCCTTAAACCTCGATCAATAAAGTTATCCACTCTATTCTGCTAAAGTTAAGAGCATCAACGGATTCCAATCTGAAGAACCACCAAATGCTCAATAATTCTCTTATGGCACGAACGCTAGACGAAGAAAAAAAAAAAAAGATTTAAGTACGTCTTCGACCGTCTTCTATTTAGAAGACAAAAGTAATCAAAATCGAAGAGGAAATCCAAGTTTTACTTTTCCTTACCTAAAACAAAAAAAAAGAGATCATGTTGATCATCTAGAAGGTTATTTTAAATATACCTTTTTTTTTTTTTTGACAACTGCATGTTTTTGATGCAGTTTTTGGTTTTGTTGAATTAGTTTTTGCTTTTAATGAAAAATAAAGACTTTATTACTTTCGATCATTATTTATTTGTTAACTAATCCTGTCTCAGATTTCGTTGTGAATATTCATTGTTAATGTTGTAATGATTTAGTTCAAATATTGATTTTCCATTAGTCTATTTTCCAAATTTAAAAGTGAACAAATAAAAATCAACCTGTGTGCATTCGAATATCTCTGTCCATCCCTAATAAAATTGGAACTGGTGAATGAATCTTATTCAAACTTGGCAAGCATATTTACAGACAAGAGACTTTAACCTTTGTATTTTGAAAATTTATTATTAATTATTATTATTTAAATTGTAAACACTATTTCTGCAGTATTAGTTATTTTAGTTACTTTATTTTTGAGTTACTTAACTTCTTACATCCTTTATATTTAGATTGTTCTATAATAATAATAGTATTAAATTAAAATTAATTTTATAATTAAAACATTATTTACTTTAATTATTACTTTTGAATTGCGATAAGCTATAGTGACATTAAGTAAAGAAAAATTAAGGTTTAAGCAAATTATTCCTACTGTCTGTATCTACTAATTCGAATATAAATGCTGTTCGATTGAATACTTTCGTATTAGTTTGTAAAACGTAATAAAAAAATATTTAAAGTTAAGCAATAAATGATAACAGTAACAAAAGCCTCTAATATTATAGTTTTAAGAAATAAAATTTTAAGAAAAGGAAATTTCTTTTCTTAAAAGGTTATTTGTTTGTTTTTTTTTTGTCCTTTTTAAAACGAAAAAGATACATTTATTTTCAAATTTTAAATTAATATTAATATGCTGAATACGAACAGTTCAAATTTTCCATTTTCTGAGGTAGATCCTACGCATCATAGTCCGTACAAAGACATACGAAAGTTTTTAAGATGATCTATTCAGTGGTTCAAAAGCTATTCTGAGGGATAAACAAATCTGTAAGAGTTCTCAATCAATGTGTCTACATTGATTGAATGCTCTTACAGATTTGTTTTTCTTAGGAAACTATCCTAAAAAAAAGCCAATCCACATGAAAATTGTTTTCATTAAAAATTAATTAAAGTAGAATAAATCTCGTTTGCTGTTGTTTCGATTATGTATTTGTAATCAAGGAAAAGGAAATTGTGTTATTGCTCTTCTAATAATACATTTTTAAAGGACGGAGAATGGCTACTAATTTGAATTATAAACAGGCACTCCCGCTTGAATAGATATAACTTATTTTAGAATGCCTAAAAAAAATATAAAAAAAATAATAAAAAAAAGAGGCATTTATAATATATTTTACTATAATAAAATATTCAAACTACATTCCGAAAACATTATTAAATAGAAGTATCTCGAGCATATTATTCATTTTCTATAAATAATAACTTACTTCTCAAATATGATTTAGACGTGGAACTTCTATTGGTTTTCATTTATTAATAGAGATTTGAAGTTAAATGGAAAAGATTTTAAATCTTTCTGGTCAGAATACAGATTTTCTTTTAAATTTTTCAAAATTAAAAAAAAAGCTAATAAATGTTTAAATTTTGAATATTTTTGAAAACGAATTAAATAAAAGGTTATCAATAATTAATGTAGGTATCCTTTGTGAAAAAAACTTTTTACTCCACGACGATATTTCGAAAGATTTTCTCATGGAATAAAATGTTTTTTTTAAAAAAAGAATTATTTGTTAATGGATTTCTATATATCAATTTAGATAAGTAATAATTAATACAGGTGTTGGGATATTTTATATTTTAATATCACCTCGAAATTAATATAATCTACTAGAATGTAAAAGGAATAAGTGATATATATATATATATATATATATATATATATATATAAATAAATATATATATTATATACCAGTATATAAATTGATTTTAATGGATACTAATCTATCATTTTTTTGTAAGTTTAATTCTTACTTTATAAATTTCTGTTTGTTAAAAAAAACATTTTGTTGGGGTACACATAATATCGATGTTAACCACAATCTTCACTCCAGACGGCCGATCTCTTTAAGCGCTGATTTCAAATTTACAAAATAAGAAGTACCCGTCAGCCTCTTCAGTGAACCGATACTCAATTGTCTATTCATTGTTTTCATATTTCGTGTATATATATATATATATATATAATGCGAAGCATTTATATTTAGGGGAAAGTTGCTGAAATAGCACCGTTTCCCAATCGCACTTGTAATGTTACCGCCATCTGTTTGGTCATAAGTAAACCATATTGAGCTTCCCATGATTCCACTGTAGTTTGATTGGTGTAGTCCACTTGCTGTTTGTACTGTGCGTCCTCAAAAGAAATTCTACATTTTCCTTTAATATTTTCATAGCTTTTGTAACGCTTTGGGACTTGAGATTAGCTGGAATATTTTCATTTCACTATTTCACTATGTTACATAATAATCTAAATCTCGAATATGTTTCATATAAGTATCTCTTGTAAGAGTTATGAGAAAACACTTTTCTCAAAATGTCACCGTCTCTTAAATTGCACCAGTGCGATTTTAGAAACTTTTTTTTGTTAGGCATTTTCTCTGTACAGGAATTAAGCCCAGTTTTTCGTCCTGCTCCTAATCACGCTAAACGATTGAAGAAACCTCCGTAAAAAGCTGAACTACTTACTTCAAAGTTCATACAGTATAAACCTGAAACTTGAAGAACAGAAAAATAAAAAATGGGAGCACTCGCAAAAAACTCTAATGGCACTAGGCGTAAGAAGCCTAGAAAACAACTGCAAATTTCGTTAGCTGCTTCTTCAGCTTTGCGTGAAACTACAACATGCTTTTGCTTCGTTTGCGAGGAAGATGTAGTGGAGGACTTGGTAAATTGTCAACTTTTTGGAAAATGGGCCCACAAAAGATGTGCTGGAATAACAAAAAAAAAATAGTCATTTATTTAGATATCAATCTTGCAAAAAGCATTAAAAAATACCTAAATAGGTTAGACTAAATAGATGAGGGAAAAAGTCTAAATCCGCTTATCTTTTTTGGTGATAAGATGCATTCATTTTCGTTTCAATCCATGTTTAATTCTTGCTTTTCATTCTATGGCTGTTTTATCATTTCATTTAGTCTACTGTTTATTTGTCATCTTTTGAAATTCAGTTACGTTATTGTTAGCAATAAATTGTATAATATTGTATTAGCATTACGATTTCTTTGATTCTCATCATTTGCCTTGCATTTCAAACGCAGGTGCGATTTTGGAAACCCCTGGTGAGAGTTAAGAGACAGTTACCTTAATGGCACCATTGCTAAAGTTTTATAATAACATAAAAGTAAAATAATAAAAGAAGAGGGAAAAAATTACATATTATATCTTAAATGACAACATAAATAAAATATATTTATTTCAACATTATCTCATAAACGAAGGATTTTATTTGGCGTTTTGTGAAAAGTGATGCGAATTAGGCAACCTTTCCCTACATACATATAAATGCTTCGCATTTTTGTCATCTAATGATTCTTTTTTTGTATGAGATCGTAATCTTTCCCCGCACTACAATATCCCAACAATAACCGAAGACAAACGAAGGAATGCTGGTAGGTATCTGCGGGTCACCGACGACATACCTTCGTCTCATTCTCTCTCTTGATTTTCTGAATTTTTCCAAAGTTCGACGGGCAATTTAAAAGCCTGCGGGTCGCATATTTTATTCGCTGATATGAATGTTGTTCAGAAAAATACAAGTAAAAGACTGACACGATGATTAAAACGAAACGCTCGAAGAACGACAAGCAACATTCCTTTACTTAAAATAAAAAAAAAAAAGTTATTCTGTTCCACGTTATGGAAAACACATTTGAATCTCATCTGAAAAATAATACCAACAATAAGAGTTTTCCCTGATAACTTTCTTTTAAATGTAGTAATATAAATAAATGAAGTATAATTTCAAGTTGAATATACATTGATTAAGGTTATGAATTACATTCGTAAAGTCACAAATATAGAACTGAAATAAACATACAATTTCTGAACATTACCTTAAGTTTTCTTGATTTAAATACTTTTGTTCATGACTAAATTTATACCAATACTGGAACGTTTCAAGTTACAGGGGTGTGAAGAAGGCCACAAAGGGCTGGGAAGTTGTATATTTTCTGATCTCGATATTAATTTGCTAAATAAATAAGTGATTTTTTACGTTACATAGGCAAGTTTTACGGAGCGAAGCAACGGTAGTTTGATATATTTTGAAAAAAAAAATGAAAAAAAATAATGGTACTAATAAATTAAGAAAGTCACAAAAAGAAAACCGTAAGACTTTTATGTAGGTTAATGTAGGTTAATGAAGAAAATATGGTTGCTTTTACTGGCCAATATTAAAGTTCAATTCATCTACCCATATTTTGGTTTTCACATCAGAACCAGTAATAAATTGCAATTACAGATGAAATCTGCAGTATTTTCTGCACCATCATTTATACAATCATTAACAAATTTTGACATGTAACCTACAAAACTCATCTGAAATTCTTCTAGAGGATTGTGTTGGTCTAACTGACTAACTGTGGCTATAGATCTCACTTGGATTTGAGACTTAATTAGTTCTTTAGTATTTTTTAATGATTTCCAGTTTTCTTCATTGTTTATTTGTTTACTTCATTAGTTTAACTCTAATAACAGCAGAAGTTATTGGTATGTAGTGAATGAAATTCGTGGTTTCTTAGAATTTTAAGTAATATTCAGCTTTCTTCGTAGGGTTTAAGTAGAGGCCTCTTAATTCATTCACTTACCTCATCAATAGTAACAGAAGCTATTGGCATAATTCCAGTAAAATTCGTTAGTTTCTTTGTATTTTAAAAATTTTCAGTTTTCTTCATAGTTGGTCTCCCTAGCAAAATGATATAAGCTTTCTGACAAGCTATATTAAATAACAGATTAAGAAACGAATGATATTAACTATATATGGTAAATTACAATAAATTTCCACTTGTTAAATTAAAATAAATATGAGTAATAGTTGAGAATATATTAGCTGAACTCATCATCTTACGTAAAATCATGAATAATTTCAACCATGAAAAACAATGTAAGTGTTTAAACAAGATAGAGCTTTTAATGCAAGCTTTCCAATACACATGGTACTATTCAAAAGTATCTATAATGAAGGACAATGATTTATTTATATTAATATTTTCCGTAAATAAGAGTTTATTTATCAATGTTGTATTTTGACAACAGTGATTGTTCTAGGAATAAAATATACCTCCAAAATCTCAGCTTTCTCAGATGTTTGTTTTTGACGTATTCTTAGATGGCTACGGACGGAAGCATTTCGGTTAAAATTGCTGTGTAAAACTCTTTTTCTCTAACGCCGATGGATATTCTGGAATACCACAAAGGCACTAACAGTGTTTAGTTAAATGTTTAATATTCTGTAATAATCAAATACAGAATAATAAAATCGATATTAAAAAGTGAAAAATAAAAGTAATATTCTATTTTAATTAAAAAAAAATAAAGTAACAAATAACCTTCACATCGATTATTAATATACCTACGAAGAAATTATGTTTCTACTTAATTTGTTAGTATATATGTTAATAATAATCGATCTGAAATTTCTTTCTGAAATCCGTTAATTTGAATTAAGTGTTTCTGCTGGGTTTTTATTGTAATCCTTTTAAAAAATGTAAAAGATTTCTAAAAAAAAAAAAAAAAATTATCTAAAATTTTCATTATTATCTTGAAGAAAACTAGTCGTTCCTGTGTTATCCACATGATCAACAATGTAGTTAAGTTTCCATTCGATCGATGGAAGCCCCTCTTTCTTCAAGAGAAATAGAAACTGACCAACTCCTATAGAAGCGCTGAGACTCCTGCAAGGAATGTTTCACTTTGATAAGAAGTCTTGTCGTTGATGTTTGTCTTTGGGATCTCTTTGGATCGTTTTTCTTCCCTCTTATTAAGCAAAAACTTAGACAAAGGCAGATGGAACAAAAGACAAAAGAAAAAAAAAAGAACAAGCTAAGTAGAGAACAGAAAGAAAGAAAGAAAAAGATATAAATTCCCTAATCGACACAACTAGTGAAAATTTTGGGGACAGAGTTCCGATTTCTTGCTCGGATTAACCTAAGTCAATACTTACGTTTCCAATCCTTCTCTTTTCTCTTCAATACTTTCCAATCCCACTTCTACTTCACAGCCCCTGATCCAACAGAAGGTTCGAGAACTCCACTAATGATCTATTGGAACTTTCCTAATATGGGAATCGACTTTTTTTTCCCCCCTCTGCACATTTTATATCAACTTCTCTCTTTTCCTTGTCACTGAATTTAATGAAACAGCCGCTTCGAATTCATTGTAGGAATATAGAAAGTTTTTCGATTCCAAAGATTATAAAACCATAAACTGATTTATTTAAGTCAAATAAATCTTAAACATTTAACACAAATCCAAAAATTGGGAATCCTTTTGCTTTCAGTTTTAGAATCTTCCAAGTTCTTATAAGCGAAATCTTTATCTTTTCTGTCTAAAGGAAGCAAGACTTCTATAGATTTTGATCAGAATTTACACTTATGTACTATACAATGAAAATCCATGTATAAAATTTATATTTTATGAAATTCGATTAATTTGTTTCCTTAACAAAAATTTTCTTTTTTTCTTTTTCATTTACTCACAACTTTATACATATTTGAAAATTTCATGATGTCGAAGAATACGGCAGAATGAAGTTACATTTTATAATTAGTTAAGGAAATTAGTAATTGAAATACCTGACAGCATATTAAAACCAAATGAAATAGCTGATTTTTTAGTTTGCTTTTTTGTATGTCGCGAGCCCGGAGAGCAACTGGTAACGCACAAGACTGCGGCCTGGAGGAACCGAGTTCGATCCCAGATCCCGATGGAGGTCGGGGATTTTTTCACGTTGAATCTCCTTCAGACGGGTTCTAGGGTTTACACAACACTCTATCCAGGTACCGGGTTTTCTATGCCGAAGTGTCGACCTCAACTTATCCCAGTTGGTTAAGGGTTTCAGGGTTTTTTTACTTTCATTATTTGATTTCCTTAGTTTCTATCTATTTATATTTTCAGTTATCTAGATTGTTTTTTGTTTCTGTTCGGTTTTTTTTGGCAATAATTGATTTCATTCTTAATTATGTTTAAGCTGGTCATATTAACTGAATTTTTGTAGATATTACTTCTTTGAAGAAACCAAAAGAGACAAGAAAACGAAAGAACAGCACCTGAATCAAATAGAAATTGCTTTTCCGATTCAATTATTAGGAGAGGAGTTGGGTGCGGCCGTTTCGTCCTTCTACGGACTCATCAGCCCAACCCTGCCTCTCCCGATAAAAAGAATCGGAAAGGCAAGATCCTTTTCTTTATTTCTCAAATAATTACTTCTTTAAATGTTAAATTTAAATTAATTTTAAATATTTTTAGTTTTTTAATCCTTTTAACGAGATGTTGCTTTTAAGTGTCGAATTAGTTGGCTCCAATCTTTGATATTATTTACGACACGTTAAAATATCAAACTTTATGCTATTTTCTTATTTCACTTGATTCTACAGAAATTACACTAAAATTGTATTCCAACAACTACTTCCCCACATTGCTTCCTTGTTTTACAGTGCATTCCCAAGAAATCAGATTCCAATACTTGAAAGGATTTTTATTTTGATCAAAAGTGAAGTTGAGGATATGTATTTGAAATGCCTTGGCATTACATAATATCTATACTTCGTAATAAAAAGCAAAGGTAAGAGACTGAATTAGTGCATCCAACAAATTAACATTAAAAAAAATAACACTAATATTCAAGTTAAAACTACATCTTAATATTAACACTGAAATGTTAGTGTTATGATATAATGCTAATTTTGCACGATTCAAAAAGTTCTACATTTTCAGAATTCACGTAAAATAATTTATAGACATAACCCATCTTTCTGCTGGGTTATTATTAGTAACAAAAAAGATCTTCAATGACTGTTTCTGTATCTTTTTAAAATATGATTGTTCTGATTTTCTTATTTATGAGAATTTTGTTGAAACAAAAATGTTGTAGCCATTAAGTTTTTGAAAGAGTCGGCAACCTAATTAATAATTACAGAATCTAAACTTGCTCCATTGGATAAAAATATATTAGTAATCTTTATTTTTCTTCATAAAGTTTAAGTAAAAGAAATACACTAAAAAACATCTCGAACTTTTCTGTCTAAAAATATGTATCAAGGGTAAAGATAAAAAATTACAAAAAAGCGTTATTTTTTTTAAAAAGAAATGATTTTTACAAGCATCATGGAATAAATTTTATCCAGAACTAAAGAGAAAATGTTGATTCTAAATTTGTTTATGGCTTTAATAATGAATAGGTCATTGTTTGTTGGATTTGTTTGGATTCTTCTCCATAATTTATCAGGGTTTATGCATCTTATTAAAGTTTGATATTGCTTGGATTAGAAAATTATAGCTGTTTGACATGGTTACTGCAGTGTGTATATAATGAATACATGTATTAGAATTCATTACTGTGTTGATATCATAAATTATACAACTCATTAGCAATGTATTGTTGGCACTAGCGTATATCTTAATAGTACCTCTGAAGACTTGTTGCCGACTGAAAAGTAATGTTATCCAATTTAAAACAGTCCTTCGATTTCTTTCAGGTTCTCTTTATCGATACTGAGGAAGTTAAAACAGAAAATCGTTCGATTTCTTTCTTTTACTTTCCTTAAAATGTTTTATTTTTCTCTGGTTTTTCAAATCGTAAAAACCTTGCAATGAAGGTAAACAATATTTGCCAAATTATGAGATTCACAATCAGTAAAAACTTTCCAGTTTCTGAAAAAAAAGTAATTAAAATCCCTAAAATATCTAAGTTAATGAATGTTATCATTTCAAAACACGCGCGTAAGGATTGATAATACACTTCATTAGCCATTTACAGAAATCCCTTATTACGCGTCTAATGTTTCTAATTATGGGAGATTGAAGAATTTAAAAAAAATTCCTTATTACATAATATGTCTGCAGTTATTAAAGAAAAGTATTATTATTATTTTACTATTATTACTATTTTTATTTGTTACTGCAGAAGAATCTAAGAATAAAACGAAGTATAACTGAATGAATCTTTCTATCTGTCTTCAAGCAGTCTATTTAGCTAAGAAATGTATTTCTTAGCTGGATTCTTTCTTTTCGGATTTCAGTGGATGCCTTCACTTAACATACATCATTTTAAAATTGATAAGAAATTAATTATACAATAACATTTCAAATATATCCGTAATATTTTTAAACATTTACCACTATGACAGCTTTTAGCTTTGTTTCTATTGCATTACATCATAATGAACAGTAAATTGAAGGAAAATGTAAATCCCTCTGTAAACTGAACACAATTTAACAGTTTAAGTAAAACACAATTTTAACGTCCGAATAATTTACCTCAACCTTACATTAAATAATACATCAATGTTGTAGATTGGTTACAAAGAAGATAATTGCAGCCAATTAACACAAGGTTCTATTATATTTTTTATTTAATTTTTATATTACATGATAACTGAAAACACAGTTTATGTTCTTTATAATATTGGTTAATAATAACATAACAGCTGCTTTATCAGTTGTCTCTAATGTAACTGCAGAATTTTAGTATTTGAAGAAGAAATATAACTTCGCTGCCGATATCAGAAGAACAAAAAATGAAATAAAGATTTTTGTCTTTTCATTGTATTTTGCCTAAATTATTACACAGATTTATTTCTAATGAAAAGTTAATAAATTATGTTCATCATTATGTTCATTTAAAATTATAAAGTGCCCAAATTTTGTAACATGGAATTCTACACAAATTGGAAGAAAAAAAAAACAACAACAAAGAAACAAAACAAAGAACAATCGAAGTCTACTTCTTCCTTTTTCTTTACCCAGTGGCTTTAAAATAAGTTTATTCCGAACCGAAATTTAAAACTTCTCAGTGGCTCGATTGTATTTTTTTCTATCTTTGAAACTTTCGAATAACAACATTATTTTCGTTCCAATGATTCCATTTTTTCTCTTAAAAAAAGAAGTGGAAAAAGCGACTTGGTAATGCATTTTAGATCCAAACGCATCGTCTGACTGGAATTTAGTTTCTTTCTGTGCTATTCTTTTTTCTTTTTTTTTTTGTTATCCGATGGGATGGTAGTAGTGGGGAGTCTTGGCCTGTTTTCCATACTTTCCCTTCCCAGTGTCCGCTCGGTAAATCCAGGTGTGCAGAGGCGCAATCATCGCTTCCTTGTGCATCGATCGCTTCCTCCAGCAGCACAAACTTTAATATACGTTTGGCGGACGGTGATAGAAAGCACCGTGGTCTGAGGTGCGGGGCGCGCGGCTGCTGAGCTCCCGCTAGTCTTAGTATGATGTACGGAGGCATCGCGACGAAGAAGGATCTAAATTGAGGAACAAGGGTCAGACAATTTAAATCATGTGATGATTCTCTATTCAGTAAAAAAATAAAAGAAATCAAAGGTAGGGATGGGAGAGACTCTGTTGCATTTTTCTTTTCAGAATGTTTCCAGGCCGAAATACTCTAAATTATTTACCGTCAAATATATCTTGTAGGACCCAAAGTTTGCTTTCTCTCGAGCAGGGAAGATTGAAGATGGTAATTGAATTACGAAAGAAGAAGGAGACGGCCTTCAGGATGACAGTGAATGGCAGGACGCCCACGCCGTTCTAGTAAAGTAATATTGGAACATGTCATTTGTCGCACTTGTGAATAAATCATTGAAAAAAAAATAATCACTATTAATTAGTAAGATTATAAAACTTGCATTTACAAATCTTATAAATAATCTTTGATTTCAAAGAAAAAAAGAAAAAAAAATCTTTATTTTTCAATTGATAAAAGCATTGTTTTCATTAAAGAAATTAATGTATTGGAATAAGTAATTACAATGGATGTTATCTATAAGAGCAATAAATTACAAAGGTAATTGTATTGTAATGTTATATAAAAGCTTTAAAATCACATTTATATGTGATTCTAAAGCAGTGGTTCATAAAATACTCCCGATATTCTTTGGCGATATCAGTTTTTTTTGGAAGGATGATTAAAGATGAGGGCAATTTTATTATCAAGAGCATATACAATTATAACATTAGGGGAGGATGAAGTACCTTTGGAGGTTGAATTGTGTTGCCATCCTGTATTATTTATTGAAGTTAAATGTGTATTTATCACTAAGAGTGCTGTTATGAATGCTAGCATATGCTTGTGCATTTTAAGACATTTATATCCATTTCTATCATGAAAAGTAGTATTCTGATTCGACTTTTTGTTATATTGTTTCTCTTGTTCAAGATAATTTAGATTTCAATTTGTTAAAATTTATCCTTGAGCATTATAAACAATTTAATTTCACATTTTAAAGAATCTAATCTATGAAGCATGGATAACTTCCAAGGAATAATGGTAGCATGCTGTTTTTTCAACCACATACATATATTGTACCTTTGACCGGTCAAACATACAACATTCCAAATGAACATATTATGTCCTTTTATTTATTATTTATTTGTATTATTTTATTAAACGAATGGTAAAATACTATAATCTGAATTAACTTTCAATATATGTAAAAATTATAATAGTAAAAGAATGATAAGCCGACACACATACAAGTTAAAAATTGGATATACAGTATTTTAAAAAAAATATTGGAAGTTTCGAGCAACTTTTAAGTCAAGTTAGGTTATCATCGTGTCAAGATATAATTCTCAAAAGAACAAGCTCTTACATAGAAATTGATTAAATATTCTAACATTTATGTTATGTAAAAGAAGATAATCCGGATGAATCGAATGCATTGCCTTTTGTCATTCTAGTGGTGATCATAAGAATCAAAATTGTAAACGTGTGCAACCGTTATCAAAAAAAAAAAAAAAAAAAAAAAACTTGGGGACACCAAAACATTAAAATTTGTAAGGACTGATCCAAAGGACTATCAAATTGATTTTTCAGATGTCTTATTGAAACTTTCAGTTCAAATGCTGTCTGGTGGGACTGCCCGCCCGGCAACGGGAACAGCTGCGATTAGAAGTTGATTTATCAGTATAGGTATTTTGTATTTGATGTAGAAAGATAACTCCAGTCTCGAAATGTGTTTCTATTTCCTATTACGTGTTAATTTCTTTCATGGTGAAAGTACAACATACAGTGGTCAGAGATACAATACCCATGTTTTTACCTTTGACCAGTTGTCATGTTAACCTTTGTTAATCGTAGATAAGTTAAAGTAACAGATGTAAAAGCATTAAATATGTACTTTAAGAATCAGACTTTGTTTTGATTATAATTATGATGTAAAAAATAGATATCAGAGTTGTAAAAATAAAATTTTTAAAAAATGATCAAAGATACACCACCCTCCTCTACACTTTTTTTAAATATAAAATTCTAAACGAAAAAGGAGTGCAATTCTGCATTTTCTTAAATAAACGATAAAATTAAAAAAACTTACGATTCTTTCTCTCCTCTTCTATATTTACGTCTCGCAGGAAGTTTTATTGTAATATCTGATATCGGAATCAAGAAACGGTTAGGTAAGAATAAATATTAAAAGTCAAAGATCTCTCATATTTCTATAAGATGTTGCAATACAACTTTGGAGATATTAGTTTCAAACCCTACAAGGATCGTAATTCTCTAGTAATAATAATATTAACACTTTCTCTTCGGTGTGACGCCATTCCGTAATGACTTCCTGAGAAAGGCAATGGGAAACCAGCTCAGTATCTTTCTCCAGGTACTTCTACGGGGATTCTCGCCCATTTCATTGAATGTTAACCAGTCTAAGGACTGAATTACTTAAAAAAACAAAATAACAAGAACCTCCGTTGATTCATTTAGCTCACGGGTTACGTCTTAGGTTTGAATTCCAAGATCCAAGCTGGAATGCAAGTCTAGAACACTGTTTAACTAAAGTTTTATTGAAAGTTTTACAATATTGATTTAAAAAAAAAAAAAAAAAAAAGAGGAAGGAGAGAAAGATAATTTTGAATCAATCGTTGTTAGCATTGTACTGTCCAACTGCATTATGAAGTCAACATTTATAGGCAATACCCATTATAATAAGTATGAAAAGTGAATATGATAGTTCGATACACAACTTTGTCTGTGGATCCCCAATCAAACAGAGAACTCTGCGATTAGGATCATTGCATTTAGAGTTTGGCGTGGGTCACTCTAGATTTGGCTTAACGTCTATTTATTACTTAATATAATTCAGAAAACTTATGGCCAAGTGCACCAAACTTCAATTAACTTTGATGGCTGCATTGTGGACGAAGCTAAAATTAGTGGGGGGGGGGGGG
>JAFIDM010012231.1:128182689-128206459 GCA_023159025.1 Thereuonema tuberculata | reverse complement strand
TTTTTATACATGTTTGTTTCCTTTCATACAATTTTAAAACAAAGGCTAAAATTTTTCTGCAGCAGCACCCCTCACTAATTTTAGCTACGTCCACAAGGCAGCCGTCAAAGTTAATTGAAGTTTGGTGCACTTGGCCAATAATCTTTTAAATAAGAGACTGAACTCATACTGAAATGATTCTATTAACAATAACAGCTCTGACTGTCCAGGATAAAATAACACAAAAGAACTATGGAGGAAGTAACAATAAACTTTTAATGTCATTCTAACAAAAATTCAAAATATGATTGGAAAATGTAATTTAAAACATATTAATCATTAGTAAAATTTAGGCACGAAGAATAAATAACAAAACTGATAAAAACACAGTAAAAGGAATACATTCTTA
This sequence comes from Thereuonema tuberculata, assembly GCA_023159025.1. Taxonomy (NCBI): domain Eukaryota; kingdom Metazoa; phylum Arthropoda; class Chilopoda; order Scutigeromorpha; family Scutigeridae; genus Thereuonema; species Thereuonema tuberculata. The sequence goes on along the minus strand of JAFIDM010012231.1, from coordinate 128,206,071 downwards.
TTCACCTGATAATTTCTGAATTTAAACTGGGATCCCTACATTAGCTTGTTTCGGGTATATTAACCATCATCAGGTAGACTTGTCAAATGTTCAATATTCAGAGGAAACGACGAAAACTTAAAAACCAGCCAATGTGCAAGACAATTTTACAGTTAAATAAGAATTATGTAAATAAGGAAATTAAAGACAATTGGTTATAGATATATTTTTTAAGATTCAAGGCAAAAAAATTAAAATAAGTGGATATTAAATTTCTAAAATTCACCTTTTTAATTAAATCCTTAATTACAGATTCCTAAAAGCTCATTAAAGAGGTCGCCATTTACACAGAAATTATGGTAACAAAATTCTCTAATAAAGTAATTCAATTTTCTTTTTGAGATCTTATGAGAAAACAAAGGAAAAAAAAAATTGTCATCTTTGTTTTGTTTTTTTAACTTGTCTTAACGTTCTCCTTCAATATGCTGCCAAAAATCTAAGAACTTTGTTGATTCTTCAATAGCAAAGTGTTTCCAAGGGTAATTATCACATAATTTTCCCATCAAATACCACAAGTGCTTAATGGTTAGTTTTATTGCGCTCTGGCGCTGGGTCTTCGATGATTTCTGAGGTTCGCGCAACCGTCATCTTTAAGTACGGAAAATTTATCACTGCATTTGGCCGTTTTGTGGCCATCCATCACGGCAGGATAAGATTTCTTTTCTTGGCGGCAGTGCATCATGCAACAGTTTGGCCCCGCGTGGCGCCATCATAAACGCCTATAATCGACACTTGTACAGAACAAAGCAAACCAACAGAACACTTTAAAATGAACCCTTTGCACCTTATGGGCGACGAAACGCAGCTTACAACGGTCACAAAGCTCAGTTCAGTCATACTTAAAAACTGAAGAGTGGGGATTTCTATTGTATTAAAGGAAAATGCAAAAGAAAATGTTCCCTCCTCATAAGAAAATTATATCTTTGTGTATTATTCTGTTATCACTGCTTTACGACGAAGAGTTTGTAAATCATTTTATGGCGACCATCCGTCCTGAAACTGAGCTGGGCCACTATTATTTGACTATTGTTTAAGTAAACAATGTCTTTTAAATTTAATTTCTTTTTAAACTAGTAGTAAAGATTTTTGCAGATTGTCTGGATAAAAAAAATGTAATTCTGTTTTTCAAATTAAGATTTATATATACGAAATTAAGATTATTATAAATTAATATATATACATATTAAATTAAGATGTATATTTCAAATAGTCAAGTCAAATTCCGTGTTTTATCTCAATTGTAAGTCATTTACAAATGCAATTTTATAAGGTGCTGCATCGAATGGAGTTTGTCATACTTTTTATTGTAAGAGAAACATGAAAGAAAAATACTGTAGATTCTTCAGTGAACAATAAAATAAAAGTTCGTGCAGTCTCGCATTATCATTAAGTATCCTTATAATTGTACCGAATTTCAAACTGAACACAATTGGCAATTTAAAGAACTCCGTCAAATTTGAATGAAGATAACCACATGTTGGAATTGAATAGTTATTAAGAAAGAAAAGATAACTGTCACTCTTTCATGTGTTACCATTGAAAATGGTTTTATTATTTTGTTCACGACCTTCTGAATGTTAAAACGTTCGTATCAGTTTACCACGTATTTTTATACCATGAAGGGATGGCGGGGAAGGGGGGGAGGAATAGAGAAAATAATAAGAAATTAACTGGAAAAAAAAAAAAAAAACCAAGCCAGAGATACAAACTCTCAACAAGACTTCTTTACATTTACCATTAAACGAAGAAACACCTACGATAATTTCAGCGTAAGGCAATACTGCCAATGAACAAAAAGCTGTAAAACGTTACCTTACACGTCTGCAAAGCGATTTCGATCACGGAAAATTTCCACATGAGAAATGCCGAAGAAAAATTCACATGATTATAAATTTAATGGTGTCATAACTATGTTTGCTTAAGAAAATAAACATTGTTCTTGTTAAAAATAATTTATCTAATATGCTAAGAGAATGTTAGTAATTAGTTAAGTCAGGAAACGTTTGTTTTTGAATTTTTTGGTATTTATTCATCATTTCTCGAAAAAAAAAAATCGCAAGATTTTTTTTTCCGTTAAGAGATAACCCCTGCTCGTGAATATCAACTTCATAAACAACAACGGATTAAACAGATACAAAAAAATACTAAGGTGCCAATAGATATGGATATCAAGGCTGATCAATAGATCTGATTATATGTTAGACCAAAGACGACAATCTTCTTGCCAGCTACCTATTGCTAATCAATTGGTGAATATACATCAATATTAACGTATATGTTGCTCAGAGACTAAAAAAAGTTTTTAAAGAAAATAACTGAAACAACATAAAAGTATGGAGGAAGTCTTGTGGGTTGCAATGATTTTTACTTTTTTAAAAATCCTTTTTATAAAGTTTTTCGGTTATTTTCTACTATTTAATGTTCACGATTTTTTATCGTTTAGATTCTTAAGAAAAGTTAGGCTTTATAAGCAAGTTTATATGGATATATGTTCCTCTAATTATTTGACTAGGGAATGAAATTGGACATGTAAGACCATGATAAGATCTATATTTTGTCTTCAAAAATTTTGAGTGAAAGTAACAAAAAGTGTAGAGAAAAACATTAGAAGCAAAAAAAATTGACTCTCACTGACAACCAAACTTCTTTTATGGATGTAATCATCGTAATCCGTTTTAAATTTGTGGGAGTTTTGATGTGATAAAAATTAACTGGATTAAGGCAACTCAAACTAGTATTATGAGATTAATCAATTTTCGATAAGTGAAAAGTTTGAAGATAGACTGTTAGTATTGGGAGGATATTATAGTTGGTAAATGCAGACACTTTTTTATATGTAACGTTTTTACGACCTTAAAAAGAAATAAAAATACAAGGTCCCTCCCCCAAACACACACATACACTTTTTAAGGAAATGTAGCTTTAAATATTTTAGCAACAACAACTTTTGGCACCTCGGCTATCAAGTGTTTGTGAAAGCGCTTCACATTAAACGAAAAAAAAAAGAAAAGAAAAAGATATTAAGTTACCTACTAAAACTCAACTTCTTTTATTGATGTTTTACGTCAAAGTTACGTGTTTTAAGACTTCAACATACTTCCTTCAACTGGAGCAGAATCCCTGTGCTGTATTTCTATTCCTCCATTCTTATGAACATTACTTCTGCGCATCATGGATCAACACCAATTGTACAGTACAGTTTTAAATACCTTTCTATCTTTTTTTTTTAGATGTTTGATGCATGCTTTCTTTCAATTAGAATCAAAAATAAATTTTTGTAATAATATAAAAACGTAATATCAAAAATAGATGAAATTTATAATTATGCTAAATAAAACGATGCTTGCATCAGTATCACTTATAATCATTTGCGAAAGATCTCCAGAAACTTCAACTGTAGTTATTGCCGTCGTATATTAGCCGTTTTTTTATATAAGTAGTTTATGCATGTTTGAGTAAAATTAATTGCTGATCATATGTTTAAATAGTGCTTATTAATAGTCTTGATCAACGTTAGACTTATATCCTCTTAATGCTGAGTGTTCTCACTATGTCAACACTGATGTAAAATAATCTTAAAATGATATTTATCATTGATTCAGAGGGATCTTTGTTTAATTTTAAATTAGTGATTCTCTGAAATATTCTAACACTGACATATTCTAATTAAGAATTATTTCTCTTCAAATTTAGTTATAAGTTTCTTCCGTATCAAAATTTAACTTTTGTTTTTCTTTTCAAAAAAAGATGACTTTTTTTTTTTAGGATTCATAGTTAAGCAAGGATAAAACGAGAAACTCTCCACTAAAAGAATGAGGCAGGTTAAGATTAGCTGGCTCTTTAGGTTTTGTTTTAAATATTGAAAAATGCAATGACGACTTTGGGGAATATTTTTTATTTGTCTTCGTTCTGCGAGACAGCAGAAACAGAACGAAAGCGAATGAGTAGAGAAACGAAAGAACAGAAGCGGAAATGAAATATTTGGGCAAAACGAATTCCACTGCAACGAGAAAATTGTAACGACTTGTGATTCTCGCAGTAAAAAAAAAAAAAAAGCTTCTATTTTTGTGAAAAAAAAAAGTAGTAGAAAAGAAGTCGTTTAAATCGCGCCAATAAACAATAATAGATTCGGAGAAGAATTTCGAAGGACATAAAAATAAAAGGAAAAAAAAAAAACTAACAAAAAAAATTGCCAAACTAGAGGTGATGGGGGTTGAAAGTAAAATATAAAAATAGGAACAAAAAAAAGAAACTGATGGAGGAAACTTGATAAAAGGAAGTTATGGCGGGGCTCTATTACGGATTTTTCCACGAATCTACGGGGATGTAATAAAAAGGAGTAGCTGGTGACGGACTATCGCTGCGTTTTCACGAGTCATTCATCACAGCTCTCTCTCGGCTGTTTATCGCGTGTTAATAGAGCAAATCCATCATTCAGGCGGTTGTATTTTAAGGAGCCATAAATTATTAATATTTATTCTACCGCGATTTGAACGCAGATAACAATGGGTCGGACTGCCAATAGAGTTGCTTCTTTCCGTTAATAACAGCCTACCTTCAAAAAAATACAAACAATGAAGAAATAAATCTTTAAAAGTATATATAATCTAAATACTGGCTTTCCATACAATAATCTTGAAAAATTAGATACTGCAAGTTTCGATCGAATAGATTTACAATGTACGAAGTATTAGGAACTAAAACATTGAACAAACTGATACGTTAAAATCACTTGATTTACAAGTTACAAGAATTAATATACTACAAGAATTAAAATACCTTCACACAGAATTAAAATTAACATTTCAAAAATATATTAAAACCTGACACGACCCGTTTCCCATGTCAGTTTTTTACCATATTTTTTTTAAAAAAATTAACGTCAATTTTAATTCTAAGTTTTTACATTTTAATTCTTATTAAATACTGAACAAATCGCTGTTATTTCATACCAAGTTTAATGACGTTAAAAGCAAAAGAATGTTTTAAAAATGCAGATAATTACAATAATAATAAGTGAGACTATTTTTAGCAAAAAAATAAAGATATATAATTATCTAACGCAATCAGTTCGCTATTTAACACAAATCGACTTCAGCAATTGTCTTTCTATTATATCACTGCAATGGTAGGTTTTATGTAATTCTATCAAATGTATAATTTTCCAATGATTTTAATAGGAGGAAATAATAAATCACATAGTTAGCGCCCTTTTTAACTTGTCATAAGAAAATTTCAAAGTACTTTCAAGGCTACATTCCTCAGTTACGTTTGGACCTTTCTACTAGATCAAGATAACAATGAATTTTATTTTTCTTATTGATTGATTTCATTTTTCTTATTGATCGCCATTCACCTCCATACTGAGACATGGTCTCAGCCTTTAGTATATTTATATACATGTTTGCTTTATTTAAATGCGCATAGAAAATTTATTGAGGCTGGCGGAGGCCAGCACATGAATTTATTTATTTTATTTTTAGTGTGTATTTCTTGTTTTTAGTTTGCGAAGATAACTTTTTTTTTCTTATTGAGATTTCTATTCACCTCCGTATTGAGACCTTCCTGGAGACTACAATTTTTACTCTTGATGATCACCAATTAAGCGTGAAACAGCTGTTTTGAGTTGCCACCTAGTAAAGCATTGGTCTCAACCTTTAGTATGTTTAACACTATTAATTATTTTGGCGACCTAAGAAAAGATAGCATACAAAAGCAATTCTTACTCTCCTAAATAATGTCCTCAGAAATCTACGAAGGACTGTAGTTTATGTTGATGAGCAGTTTCTCAAATCTACTTTTGCATCGTCATCCCATTGCTTTAAATCTTCCAAATGTTTATAGTTGATTTCTGATCTTGCATTGCGAAAGTTTCTTAACAACAAATATCACTCGAAGACGACGTTTGATAAAACAAGTAATGAAAGGACTGAATATGAACTCATGGATATCGAAAACCAGCTGGCCATGAGAGATTATGAAACCCCATGGAGGTATTGTCAGAACTCAGACGCATAAGACATTGGTGTTAAAGAGGGTCTTCTGAGGTACTCTGAATACGTCCGATGGATTCTTTCACGACGAAATTTTTAATATTTTCATCTGTAGCCGAAAGGCATTTGCACACGGCTCTCACTCTACATTTTAAGGGTGGATCTTTTATTTTATTTTTTTTTTTTTGCAACGGAGTGTATTATGAAGTTACAACAGATCGAAAAATAAACCATGGAATTACGAAGAAAGGGAAACAAAATAAAAGTGAATAATAACGCTCCATGTATAATATAAAAGAAAGTTCTACACAAACAAAGCTTCTAAATTGCTTGTTTTAAAAATTACGGAAACTGCAAACTATGAGGAGAATTCTTTTATTATTATTTATTACTTCATTATTATAGTAATGTTTACAGTTCATTGTTAAGCTATCAACCTCGGCTTGAATACATTTCACGTCGTCCATTTTAATCACACAAATTAACAGTGTTTGATTGTCCTATATATCATTGTTCTTAAATTCAATATATCTACTTTAATATACTGGTCAAACATTTAGGAGATATTATAAAAAAAAAATAGGAATGGACAATCAATATCACCATTTATGAGCGTTTGATTAATGAACAATGTACGATAAACAACTGCAAGAATTAAAGTCAACGGAATGTGCAAATTAGCAAAGCATATCTTAATAAAATTGGTATAAATCCCTCAAAAAAATAGTTATTCCAAAAATAAGCGTATTAATTTTGATTTATATTGATAATTGAGATTTCTACTGGTGGCATGGATCTCCTAGGGAACTAATTTCTACTGAAATCATGAGAGATTTCATATTCAATAATAATTAGCTATCATTAAAATTTCAGTATATAAGGTAAATTGCTGCGTTGCTGCTTTTTTTTGTCTCTCATTCCTTACTATTTGTCCGTTATAAAGAAACTTCTTTTTAGAATGGAAAAATGCCGTCGCACAAGTCTTAAAAATTAAAACATTTTAAAAGGTTAAAAATTAAAAGATTAAAATTGAACTACTAGTTTCGACCTCATTAAAATTGAGGCCTTCATCTGGTGGGGGAACAAAATTAAAAAGGAATTAAATAGCCATCGGGTTCATCTAAGGAAATTTTTCAGTTACTGTGGAATGCTGGGAGGGCACGACCGATTTCCAATTTTAGGGACGGGAGGGAAAAAGGAAAAAAAAAAAAAAATATGCATTTTATTCTCTCCTTTTTCTTCTATTAGTAATTTATCTTCAAATATGCTTAGGTTTACATGTTTTATTTTTTATTTTTTCTATGGAGGCCATAATCAAGTATTTTACCCACCGATAAACAATCGTTGTAGGCTTCTGGAGTAGACAATATGTAATAGGATTCCCTACATTTACGCTTGAAATCATTGGTTTCCTTGTCAACTATGGAAATGCGCGAGAAATCTATTTTGTGGCCTGTTCTCTGGGAATGAACCACAGTATTATAATTTGTGTCGCGATTTACAACGGCTTATTTATGCTGTTCTAATCGTTTCTGAAGTTTCTCTCCGGTTTGCCCGATATATTTGCAGGGGTGCCCATCTGCGCAGGGAATGGAATAGACCACTCCTTTTTGCTCCAATGGTTTTTTTGGTTGGTCAATCTTTTTAAAATTTCCACAAATTTTTGCTAACGTATTGTTACTGGGGGAAGTCAATATGATATTGTATGGTTGTAACTTTTTCGATAAGATCGAAAACAAAGTTGGATGGTAGAGAATAGAAACGAATCTTCTATTGTCCGATGGGGCTATGTTTTTAATGTTTTGGTAATGTGCTTGTATGAACCGAGTGGTGAGTGAAACTTCTTTTTGTAATTTAAATATACTTTTAAAATTTTAGCTTCCTAGGGTGTATAGTTTTGAATTATCTTGATCTTAGAGAGTAAGAGAAGAATATTTCGTTGAAAAACTTTTTCTTTGTGATGCATATTACAACTGTTATACCGAACCTGTAATATACGGTGATAACTATGGTTCAATGAGAAACATTCAACTTCTTCTCCTTAAGTGTTTCTAATTGACCCGGTCCTAAAATAATTATATTACTCCATAACTACTTTAAAGGGTATTACGGATACAGTACAAACCAGTATGGTTGTTTTATTGAAACACTTCATACCAAGTATTCTACTAGTACAAAATATTTGTATAACATGTACTTCCCCTTCCAGATGGACCTTACCTATCCCTCTGGAAACTGGGGACCAGGAGTCTTTCCCGGTGGAAGACGGGTGAGAACAAAGACGGGTGAGCTTTGGACTGTGAAACATTAGAACCTGTAACTTCGGCGCATCCGTGACCAAATAGAGGTTCCAAAGGGAAACCTTTGTATTTTAATTGTACGTACGTAATACAAAGTAGTATTATATATAAATATGAAATACAACTTGTAACAGCGATATCAACACTTCGTTTTTCGATTACTTATCATCATTAATATCTAAATATCGTTACAGTGAAATAAATGGCATTGGTTTTAATATATCAGCCATTTAATAAATGGCATCAGGGATTTTAATATTGAAATTTCTATATTATCAGAAAATAAAACACAGTCGAAGATAAATTTTTTTGAGAAATTTAAAGTAACTGTTACAAGTATTATAATTTTCAGAAGTGTTTTCTAGATTAACAAAGAAGTAGCTTTTCCGTGGCTATTATATTAGCTATTCAAAAATTAGCCAATTAAGTTTTTATTACTTATAATCTATCTATCAAGTTAAAATTAAAAAAAAAAAAACAAAAAAAAAAAAACTTAATTTTTTTTGTTTAAAATGATGCTTTAAATTTGTATAAAAAACCAATTAAATATCACCAGCAACTTCGTATTTCTACTTACACAGTAGTATTTTTATTTAAATCTGTATAAATAGGAAAACCTGTACCGAAGTTAAGAGAAGACATTATATTTAGCAAATAAGACGAATGAAGAGAGCACATTGTCTTCGGAGGGTAGACAAAGTTTGATGCATTTTCTCTTTGGTCATTCGTGGCGTGTCCAGAGGGAGACCAAGGGGAGGGATCGGGGTGTGTAGTATCGGTGTCATCAGCGACGTCTTGATGAGATCTCAGTGAGCACTGGCTGCATCACCAAACTGCTCAAAACAAACAACTCCCAGAGGAGCGGAATTCCCAAAGAGTGAAATAAACTTCCGAATTAAAACGAGATGAAGAAGCGGAAACTGACTCCAAAGGAAAAGAAGAAAAGGCAAAAGTCAATGTCATTAAAGAAAAGACAGGCAACCGATTTTCGGCTATTTATGATTATCCACAACCGAAGCATTTCGGAATCGATTGTTTGAGACAAATCTAATTGAAAGGCAAGAATAAAATGTTTTTAATATAATGAACTTTATTACAATTAGCTAAGCTTACATAAATTATAATTTATAATATATTATCTACATTTACACTTGTTTTTTTTATTAGCAATAATGAAATGGATTAAAAATTTCATGTTCATAAAAACAAAGCTCTGTGTGTAAATAAACAAATTATCTAATTATGTAAAATCAGACAAAGAAAAAAAAAAGCCCAACAACTACATTGTGATTTTATCATTTTTAATTATTAAAAAGCACTATCCAGATCTTCACCTTAAAACTTTAATTAAATCTTTAATTTAAAATGGGATGGAAAATTAAGAATACAGAAATCTCATCTTTAATAATAATAGTTTGGTGTTTTTTAAACCATAAAAGTTTTAAACTTTGTTTTTAAGTTTTTAAGATTCGCATTTTTGAAATGCAAATAAAATTTTATTCTAGTTTTTAGAAAAGTTAAAATAATAATAATATTTAGAAAATTTAAAATAATAATAATAATAATAATGATAAGTCAGAAAACAATGTTTTCATCAGTCAATGAGAATAGTTACATTCATTTCTTATATTATCAAAATATACAGCATAGAATAAAGAATGATACAAAATTTTATAAGAGTTTCTTTATATTAAAAGCATACTAAAATAAGGTCAACTACATTATCATTATCAATTTATATCAGCCTAACAGTAAATTGAATAGTAGTTTTTTTTTTAATTCCACTCCTTTTCCACAAAACTATAAATGGGAGTACCATACTAAATACTCAATGTTATTTAGGTAGTAAATTAATTTGATTATGCGAATTAGATCGCAAATTTCGTTAATTTCCTACCACTACATTTTACAAATAGTCGTTAGCTTTATTCTGAAAGGCTACTTTCTGTATCTCAAGAAGAAGAAGAATTTAATTCTACGTATTTTGATAACTATCTGTAAAATTCCATAAAGAACAACAATAAGTTCTCTAATTTTTTTTAATGTCTATGAATTAACCTAAACCTAATTTTCTTAGAATTCAAATGTACAATCGAATAAGATTTCTAAAATACGACTTAAAACGAAATTTATTGGTCATGTTTTTATAATGTAATTTAATAATTCTCTTTATTATTTTATCATTAAAAATGTTTCTTCTTCTTCTTTGATATTGTATTCTCATTATAGCTACAGTGCTTTAATATTCCTACAGAATAACACAGTAGATTACTAATGAAACTCATTCTATATCAAAATAAACTTAAATTATTAAGTTGATCTAAAAGAAATTAAGTGTTTACATAGTCATCCAGTCGACACACTCTTAATATCTTGTAAAATACAACATTTCTTTTCCTTAAACAGGAACTCCATCAGGTTCTGAGGACAGGAAAAATCTTTTCCTCTTCCGCTCTAGAATTCGTAAAAATCTACACAGTCAAATCTATATTTAACAATATACTAGTAGTAGTATATTGCACATTACATCTTTTTTACAAACAATTAAAATTTAGCAAAAAAACAACAATCCATTAATATGACATCAATCAATACCAATAATTAAATTTAATGCTACATATCTTCGCTAAAAATTATACCCCTTATATTTCTATTATTAATAATTTTACAAAAAATTTCTTATCCAATTTCGCTAACTTTTAAAAACTGGTTTTTATTAAAAGACGGCAATAATTTTATTATACTGATTCAATTATTAATCTGGCCTTCTCCTCTTGTATCTATATATATATTTTACAAGAACTTACCTATTATAACAAAATTAATAATTGCGTAACAGAAACTACATCAATGGAAAAATTAACGTGCTATGAAAAATTTCTAACAAAACAAAATGAAAAACCCAGAGCAGCACCAGAATAAATAAAAGGCAATTTATTTATTCTGGTGGTGCTCTGGGTTTTTCATTTTGTTTTGTTATAAACTACATCCATTTTATTCATTTTGCTAGTTTCAAAGGTTTTTTTTTTTCATATTTTTTATAAATTTGTTAGCTTTATAATATACAATCCTAATTTTAATACCTTTACATGTTTTTCTAATTGATTTAGTAGTTTCTATACCTAATGGTATCTATTTATTATAGAAGTTATGAAGAAATAAAGTTTTGTTTCTCTTGTATATCGTCAAAGCGTTAGCAATTCTATTAAAAAAAAAATTATATTCAAATATCAACTTTCGAATATCTTCATGGTGAGATGCAAAAATATGCAGTAGGCCTAGTAGTTGTTAAAACAGGTAAGGTTTAGTAGAAAACTGCAATTTTTATACGTAAAAATTTAACGCGCGTAAATGATATGCCTACACACATAACTAAAACAGGTAATTAGCATTCAATTATGTGTGTAGGCTTTTTTAACTGCAATTTTCATTTTTGATAATGAGATGGCTTTCGTGTAATTCGTTAATGATCATTTTTAGACGTAAGCTTTTCAACATAATACCTCGTATTATTGAGTCAATATAATTTTTATCCTTTAACTCCATTGATGTATATTTATCATGTAACAAAACAAAAGCATTCCCATAAAGGTTCAGCTTTGAACGATTAATGTAGATCAACCCTAAACTTAAGATTGTATTCCTAAAATCTTTTGCCCTGATCTTTTCTTCTACTGAAAACTTGAGTTTCTATTAAGAAATTTTAGAAATACTCAAGCAAATTTAAATAATATTCAACCAAATTTTTACATAATACCTATAATTACAATGCGGGTGTCCAAAATAATAAATTTATTTGAATATTGTCTTTGGTTTTTGCATAAGAATAATATTATCTGTATTTAATGTAATAAAACTAAGATATTAATAATGTGGAATGTTTTCATTAGAGATGTTTTTCATGTCGACGACAATAGCGTTTTCAAGCTTTTTTTCGTCTGACAATCTCCTTTCAATATTGTATTTCTTTCGTGAACCTACTATGAAATTAGTCAATCAATAAAAAAAAATTCGAACGTAGTTCCTGATTCTTATTTTTTTTTTTTTTTAATAATTTCGTGGAGATGTGTAACAAAACTTTTCTGCGAATTTCTGGATCCCTTTGCTCCAGAAACACCAGATCAGAAAAAATGTTATAAAATAATTACGTACATATATAGCTATGCTCTCATTTATCCATTGCCCATTAGGGGTTGGAGCATGTAGCACTATAGTCAATTTTGAGATTAGGGCTGGGTGGAAATTAAAATAAGTGTTCGTGTGGTTTAAATTCATTATAAATGAACTAGATAATATTTTGCGAACATAATATTTAATTTTTTTAAATAATTCAGTTGAGGAGTTTGCAAAGCCTGACAACATGTATAACAGTTTGTAAATATAAAAGTTTTTTTCTTTTCGTTACTGTTTTAAAAACTAACACAATAACAGAGATATGAATAGCGAAAAAGTAAACTGCAGAAGCAACGAAAACTACAAAGGAAAATTAAAAAAACACGGGCAGAACAGATCGACAAAAGAGAAGACAAGAAAAAGAATCGAGCCGAACTTATAAAGTGCTTAATGCTGATGAAATAAGTTACTCTTCGGGAGTTGCTCCAGGAAATGAGTTTGTTGCAAAGTAGGAGAGAGAAAGAAAGAAGGAAAAAAAAGAAAGAGAACGTAAGTAGAAGCCAAATGCGGAATACATTTGGTAAATGAATGCACTTGGGCTACTATTCTCTCCGCCAATAAAAAAAATCACTTTGAACTCAACCAGACCAAGGTTCCACTACGTAAGAAAAGAGAGAGAGAAAAAAAAGTTAACTCGAGTGAAGGAGAATTGGCCTCTTGCAGAAATTTCAGACAATACTTAAGAAGTACTAACATCATTAAAGGCTTTAACGTCGCTCCGAAAGCGTGGCTCCGAGGTTTTTAATTCCAAGATTGAAAATCTGATTACGACACCCAGAAATGTTTTTTAATGAAAGACCCGTGGGTATCATTAGAACAGCTGCTAATCACGGCGAATTCTTTGGCGACATGCTTAAAACTTTTAATGGACGAAAAGCTGTGTGAGTTGGGTGATAATGGTGGGGAGGGGCTCCTCTGCCGTCGCCCGAGACGAAATCGAACTGCACGAAGTAAGGGAACGATGAGAAATGGAAACTATTGAAACTGACAATACCCTCGTTAAACCGAAATACAAATAGTCGGACTTCGTTTTGAACCCATTTACCGATTACCCAGAGAATTGAATTCCTCCAAATCGAATGGATTCTTTTCTCTTTTTTTTTCCTTTGACAAAAAGGAATTTCAGTCTGGAGATCATTACAAAGTTAGTGACAACTTTCGAGTTATTCGAATGAACATGAGGTGCAAGATTACATTGATGAAATGACAAATGCACTATTACAGAACTTTCTTAAGTTCCAAGGAAACCAATTTTTTCTTAAGTTTCTTTGTAATCAGATAAAAGTTAAGTGAAATGATTTCTAATCTAATCTTTTCTAATCTGATAGGAAACATTTTATAAAAAAACCTCACCTTGAGATTAAACATTTTTTTTTCATTATAGAATCTTGCTCAAGGGACTATAGAATAAAAATTTCGAGTTCAGAAAAACTTTCTTTAAAATCTTTACAGCAATAGCAGCGCTTTTGAGAGGATTCATGTATCGACGGTTAATGGATATGAAATCCTCATTTACCACCTAATTCTTATTAAAATCAACGAAGATTTATCTTTAAGTAAGTTTTTCAAGGTAAACGTGTTCTCACCCACTTTAGGCCTCTAACTCCTTACTTACAAATTTATTAACAAGACATCAAAAAATGCAATAAGAATTTTCTTTTAACAGCTTATACCTACAGGTAGAGCTTCCTGCGGAAATTAGTTTCAGCATAACGTAAATTGGCAGATGAACTTGCATACTTCAGTCTAAATGTATTCTAAAACTATCGGGTTTCATTTCTTTCTCTGCAACGCAAATTACAACGGATTCTTAGAATCTAGATTTAATAAAGTTAATGACAATAATGAATAATAATAATTTCTTAAGTGGGACAATTATATAATATTGAAAATTGTTTTTGAAAATTATCTTAGAAACATTGTATCTCAAATTTCAAACTAAGGTATTCCTTGAACTGTTGAAAATGCTTTATCATTTAGTTTATTGTAGTTATACCTAGTTATCTGATCAGAATTTAAATAATTCTGAATACAATCAGCCCACTTTTGTTCAATGAAAGTTAAATTCTGAATGTAATTTTAATAAATGCTACCTATTTAATTGTTTTCAAAAAAATTTCTTTTTAAATATTTTGCCTAATGTACTTTTAAATGAAATAATAACTATTTTCACCTCGCATTCTTAAAGCAATCTGCACTTATCTATCGAATTCAAAGTAAAATCAAGTAAATCTGAACTACATGTTAAAAATAAGTAAAGGAAAGATACAGGTGTACACTACAGGTGATGGAGACCCTTGAATGCGCGGAGGTTTAGGCTCCCAGCGATTTTTGACCATCAGGACTAGTTGAGGTAGGGTATAAAATGCAGGCTGACCATCCGAGTAAGAAACCCGGTAACCATTTGACAGTTCTTAAAAATCCCTATTAGAAGTTTTAGGATCTGTTATTTTCAAAATATTATTTTGTTTTGTAGTAGCACAGATGTCTTTATTACTTAAGTTGCTGCAGCAAAATTATTAACAAATTACATATTATTTCAAAGATGAAGCTTAAAAGAACATTAAATTTTATTATCAACAGTCAACCGATATATTCAAAGATTAAGATGTAAAGTATCTTCATAATATGTATTTTTTTTATTACAAATTGAACTCGTAGTAGTTTTCCAGGTTTATATTTGAGAAAATATTTAATTGTGAATGAATTTTAACTTAAACAAGAATGGCGAAACTTCGTCAGTAATTATATAAATTGATGTTCTATGAAGCCTGTTTAGAACATGATATCACAGACAATTTGTAAATTAAAATCTTTCATAGTAAAGATAATTCAAAGGACTGGACCAAACACAGATGAGATTTTATCATCTGAAACAGCAGACAAACGCAATTTGATGAAACGAAGTTGTGAATAATGTTTGGATATCAGTTTTCAAAATCTTACTCCGCCTGTAGTCCCTCTCAGATTTCTGTAGATAAAATTTGTTAGATGGCTAATCATGCTCTTTGATGGTGCTTTCTTTCTCCTACAAAACCGTAACAATGAATTTTAATGCGCATTATTATTCATTGCTGAGTTGACTTCATTAAAAGAAAAAAAAAAAAAAGAGCATACAAAACAAAGTCAATATCATTACTGACAATAGAAAAAGAACCAGAGAAATCTTACTTAAACTGCATGTTAACTGAAGACTATAATAAAGAATGACATTAATCAGATGAAGTTACAGAGTAACAATTACCGAAACCACCATTTTTTTTTAAAACTAATTTTTTAGACTGAATAAAAGACTTCAGTTTGTGTGTGACTGTTAAAGAAGTAAAATTTAATTTCAAGATTCGAGAAAAGCTCATTGACTTAACAAGAAGTTCCAAATACTTTCAACAGCCTACTTTTCCTAAGATGGAAATAAGATTAAGAAATAATATTCTAGGAATTTTTCTTTGTTGAAAGTAATGAAAACGACAAAACGAAAGACCTATGTTTATTCACCAATTGTGATATATATTGAATATAAACAATACAAATTTTCCATTTTTTGCCAAAATGAAGTTAATCCGCAATGAATTATTTAAATTGGAGTAGATTAGCTAAGATTTATTCATCATTTGAGAAAATGAAATATAAAAATTGGATCGTGCTTAGACTTAAAATAAGCATAACAAGTTTCAAGAAGACCCATCCAACAGGTCAAAAGTTGTTAGGGCAGCGTTTCTCAACCTGTGGGGCGCGCCCCCCTAGGGGGGGGCGTGATAAAACTACAGGGGGGGCGCGAGTATATGGAGAAAAAATCTTATTAAAAAGTATGTGGTTTTTTTTTTTTTTTTTTGGTTGAACAGATAGGTTTGGAGGGGGGGCGCGATGAGAATTGTGATTGAAAATTGGGTCGCAAGTACTAAAAGGTTGAGAAACACTGTGTTAGGGATATACACACACACACACACATACTAACTAATTTAAAAGTAAAAGTTTAAAAATTATTAAATAGTGAAGCTGCTAACATCTTAATCTTAAAAAAAAAGGAAAGAAAGAAAGAAAACCTAAGATCAAGAAATCCTGATGTAATGGCCTAAGCTTGATTTGAATAAAGTAAGAAAAAATATAAGTTACGAAGGTTTAGTTATCAGAAAAGAATTGCGCGATAAGTCTTCTATAAAAGCTTCTTTAAATAACAAAACTAAAATTAATTATTCAAATTCTGTCCAATCTCTTTGAATTTGTAATTATTTTAGTTCAATATTGTGAAATCATATCTTAAATTTTTAGGTACTTTGAAGCACTTCCAAGTGATCCTGAGGAAATGGAAACGTCATCCTCTTTAACTTAAGCTTCCTAGGAAAAGAAATCTCTCTCGAAAATTACTACAAAATATGACAAATCTTTTCTAGTTTTTCAAACTTAAAAAAAAAAAACCAAACTCCCCCCACCCAATCTTGTTTCGGAAAGTATGGAATATTTACGTCATCTATAATTCGGGATTGCGTTTTCGTTTGCATTTGTGAAACACTGATATGATTTACATCCACGTGTCGTAAATAATTGAAGACAAGGTTCCCACAGGTTAGGTGTATGCTGACGCTGATAATTCTCGCACGTCTAGGCCCAAATACGTCTCGTTCTTTAATCCAGGTTCATCAGAGGGAAGCCAATTCGCGATGGGGCCACCTTTGCCGCTGCGTGTTGTAAGTGAGGCGGTAATTCTAGCTTCTCATTACGCAGGTCATAAGCTGCAAGATGAGAGAAGAGTTGTTCATTATTAATGGCACCAAAGAGAAACCGAAAATGCATAAAACGGGAAACTTCCTCCAAAGACCAATTTCGAACAGGAAAAAAAAGAAAAAAAAGAGCTAATTTTAAAGGAAGTTCTTAAGAAAAGTCAGAGGAAAGGGAGGAGGGGCGAAGAAGTAAAAAAAATCACGCAAGCGAAAAAGAAAAAAAAAATGGAAAAGATACTCCGTTGGATTGTACTTCCTCCCCCTCTCTTTTCCTTTCTATTCCATCAAATTTAAAGAAAGGAGTTACCACGAAAGGCATTTTAATCGTCGAAGCAGCCAAATCCCACCGCCTCTTTCCAGTAATCCCATTACTTTTGCTACAAAAGGCGATCCTGCGTGAATACAAATTCCAGCCATTATGAGTGTTCCCCTTATGTACAATCTGGAACAGATAACGCTTCATTCTGCCGCTCTCTCTCTCGGCCTTCGCGTTTGATTACTGAGTCGGTTTAACAGTCGTTGGGTAAGAAAATGACCTCATCACGAGAGGAGGAGCGTCGTTTTACAGGCATCTTTCATCCATAAAGCTGATGGGATGATGGTGAGAACAGCATTTGGAAAAGGTGTCTGCTACTAGCCTTAATAAAAATACAAACTTTTTTTTTTCCCTCAAAAAAAAAAAAAAAAAAAATTACTAATAAAAATAATATGTGATTTGAATATAATGGGTTAATAAACAATGAGCTTTAAGAAACACAAACAAAAAGAAAAGTAATTAATTAAAAAAAAGACTCAGAAAAAAAGAAATTATTTAGACTCAGCAACTCCGAAAAACTATTTTGCTTTTTCAGGAATTCTAATGAGGTAAACATTTGCAGCAAACATTTAATAAAGAAAATTCTGTAATAGCATTGTGTTCTTACGGTACATAAAGGATAACTTTATAATGCCTTGATTTGTTTTGCACGCTAGACGACGTTATATTTTTATTTAGAAATAAATAAAAGGAGAGAGCTAATATCTCTAGGAATTACTGGCAATTCGAGAACAGTTTCAAGCGTATCAAGAATAGGAAAGAAATAGGCTTAACACAACGCATTCGTAATTCGTAAGAAAGCAACAAGTTTTCTCAGTAGCAGATTCCTCGTCAACACTGACCCTGAATTCAGAAATGAAAGCTCTCTTGGTTCAAAATTTTATTTAAATAAGAATACTTTAAAGCGTTTTAGAACTTTAAAGCGTTAATTTTAAATAAAAAGACTTTATTAAAAAAAAAAAAAAACAATTTCAAATGATAAAATTCTGGACAACTTACTTATCTAAAGAATGAATGAATTGATGTAAAAATAAAGGGTTATAATAAAGCTTCAAACATCTTACAAATATAAGATGTTTGAAGCTTTTTTATATTTTTGTATAATCCTTTATTCTGTTTAATCCTTTTGCCTTTTCTATTACAAATTTTACAAAAACAAGGAATTGTTCATTAATATGAAATAGCAATTCAATTAATAAGTATTTTATTTTAAGATGATAACAAATTACCTGATGATCAAGCGAATTTAACGTTATGAAAAAATGTGACAGGCTTAATAACAATAAGCTTATTGATTTCTAATACAGTGTTACCTCCGAATAACGGACAGTCACGGGACCGCAAGTTTTGTCCGTTATTGGGAGGTGTCCGCTATTTGGGAAGGACTGTCTTTTTTAATTTTTAGCTTATAGCATGTCATTTAATGAAAAATTACGTACAATCTTAATTAAATTTCTACAATTATCATTGCAATATGAGAGAATGTGAACAATTGCACTCTATTTACTATATTCTTTTTTAAATGAGTGCTAATCCGTTTGTCTTACTTAAAATAATGATAAAATTAATTACAGTATACAGAAATTAATTTCTAGCCATCCATTTGATGCCTTAAACGTGTCCAATCCTAAAGTTTGACCGACTTCTCTGGCTTTTTCTTGAAAGAAAACACCGCTTATAGGAATGTTCTTTGCACGAGCAAAGCCGAACCATTTTATCACCATTTCGTCGATTTTGCTTTTAGTTTCAGTTTTACGAAACTTCAAATTCTTCGAATTTTCATTTGAATTCACCATCCACATTTTACTAATCTCATCTTTGTCCTTTAAAAGTTCACTTATATGAGTTTTTCCAACTTTAAAACGTTCAGCAAGACAACGCACAGCTTTCATTTTTCAGCAATTTCAAGAACATCAATTTTTTCTTTCAGTGCCAATCTCTTCCTTTTTGACGCCATTTTAATTCGCACTAAATTTAATCAACACGTTTATAGGATAGCTTTACGAGGGATTGATATTTACAAAGCAACTGCAGTGAAAAAAGGGCCTCAGATTCGTGCATTGAATCATGGGACACCGATACAATGTATCAAAATATGGGAGACCGATGTAAATACAACCATGATGTGTTTTTCGAAATGTTAATCAAAAAAAAATTTTTTTTTTTTACAGTTAAAATAACTGTCCGCTATTCAGAGTGTCCGCTATTCGGAGTGGATAACATGGAATGTCCTATTTTAAGGGACTGGGACCCGCAATAATGTCCGCTAATTAGAGGTGTCCGCTATTCGGAGTGTCCGTTAAAGGAGGTTATACTGTACTTGATAATAGTCATTCTGATAATTGTACGTCTTCAGAATTACCAAAATCTTCTTAGTTAAGCAAAAAAAGAAGAAACAGACGAACCAATTTATTTTATATTAACAACACAGACTATTATAGCCTTCACTTGCAAAAGAAATATTAACAAATCTTCTTTTTAAGTTATCTTCTGTTTTTGATTGATTGGAAAATATAACTATATTCTAATGACATGGAGCAATGCTTGATCCTGTTGCTAATTTCCGATTAAAACGGAACAGTTTCTTCGTAAGATTTTACGGTACCATTTTACATCAATCCTCCCAGGGCATTTTTTTATTCGTCATTTTTATACATTTTTAATTGAAGTCCCTGAGGATGGTTGAATAACTCAGCTCCAGGGCTTAACTCCCGAGTTAATTCCAGAGTTTCCTTAGATGTCAATTTTTCTTTTGTTTGTCTTTTTTGATTGAACGCTTCGTCATTGCCTTTTCATGGGGACCTCAGGGTAAAATTTCTTTGGATACGAAATACTCGTACTCGTTATTCCTTGTTAGGCTTACATCTGACATGTCGGGGCATTATGAGAAAAAAACCTTCACTGACAACAATAAAAATGGAAGCTTTAGGGTAAAATTACACACTGTTTTTATTTAAAAGGAAGAGATGTATAAATTCTAAATCCTGGAAATGTGTATCTTCATAGGTAAATGTTTCATAAAGTTAATAAGGATCCCACTTGCAAAATATTGACAAGTTCTTACAATTAATTTGAAAGTCTATTTAACTTTTGAAATTTGTGTAAACTAGATACAGCGAAAGTATTTAAAAAGTAAAGTATCAATATATAGTAACTTTTTATTTATTTTCTTCATAATTAACTATGCTTTAATAGTACAGAAAAGCAATTACATGCATATGTGATTTTTTTTTCTTTTTTTGTCAGCAAAAAATAAATTGGCAAAAATCCTATTTTTCCGGCTAAGTTATTGTAATTTGTCAGAACTAGAATAAAAGCTCCTTTTTTTCCATTTTCTTGTTTAATACCAGAAGCCGTTGGCGTCGTGGAATCACACTGAAAGTTGGCTTAAAAAACTGCAGTGGTCACTAACGAGGATCTAATATCTCGTCAGACACGGCCATTAACAACACAGGTGCGACGTCCGCTTTGCTTCGCCTCGTCTAATAAAGATCTGTCAACAGCTCTAACTGAAGCCGAATGAGCTCTAATGGTATTTAATCGACTATTGGATCCTCACACAAAAACACAAGCACACTGAAATGTAATGACGACGCTGTTCTTCTCATATAGAATTTAACTGGTAATCATGCAATGATTCAGTCAAATACTGTTTTAAACCCAAAGAAATCCACTGTAGGGCATTAGTATACTAATAAACCATTAAAAACTACAGGACGTTTATTTGGCACTTCTATAAACATTAAAACTGCTAGAAATTCATTAATGCGATTTCTATGAATTAGGAATATCTAGACTTAACCAACTTTACTTTTAGGCTTTTCATACACTTACCATTTTTCAAAGTTTTGGTTAAACACTTTAAAACATTAATCAGAAGGATTAAAAGATGAAAAAAAAAATCAATAAAAAAACAAAAACAGATTCGATAAAATAATAATTTTCAGATAGCATTAGACAAGTATTAATGACACAAATCAACAACGAAATTAGTAATTCTCTGATAATTTACACTTATGATTCAGAAAATTTTGATATTATTCTTACTTCAGAAAAAAATACTCTTGTAAGCTATTTCAAAATTTATTTATTAAGTAACAATGTTGTAACAAATATTCATTCACGTAAGTAAATAATGAAGTTCGACATTTACTTAAGTCATGAATATAACAACAAAGGTCAAAGTGCAAAGAAATAGCGTGGACGTGAAACTGTTTTGGAAAAGTGGAATCAGGGAAAGAACAATCTAAACTATAGAAGTAAAATTAAGATATTAGATTCCCATGATAATAAGATTCAGTCGAAGATAAATATAAGGATTGACAAAGGACAAATATCAAATCCAAATGGAAATATTCAAAAAATTCATAGCGAATTCTTCGAGTGTTCGAAATGCAACATGTAAGACATTACCAGATCAGTACATTAACTGATTTGAACTACTTTACAGATATCAAGCTTTGGCGGAAAAAGAATTAATGTTTTGAAGATAATTCTTAAGAAGCGAAGTTTGTGAAATAGAACCAGTTAAATAATATTTAGACTTTTTATTATAAAATAGCACAATAATACAATATTAAAAAATTAACTGTATCTTTAATTTCTCTGCCTTCAATTATCTGAAATACGCTTGGTTCTATGCTTTAAGAATTTATCCAATTTTTAATTTACTTAATGGATCCATCCCTTTCTTGATATCGATCGGTTACTTGATGTTTTACTTTATTTTTATTTACTGCTTGAAACATTGCCCGCAGAGTATATCTCTACGATCATAATCCAAACATAGGATATTCACATTCGAAAAAAAATATTACGCTATCAGACGTAGTTAATAAAAAAATTAAAAATATCATAATGATATTCTCAAAAAGATGTGATTCTGGTGTATTTTTCATCGTATAATAATGTTTTATTACAAAACATTATATTTCATACTGATGACGTTCTAATTGTAACCGATTATATAATTGATTATATTAAACCTAATGTCATTTCTGATAATGATGAATCCAATGATTACCGATAAGAAAAATATGTTCTTTATATAAAGTTTTTATTAAGTTCCACATTTGCTTGGAGCGATTGATTGTTCGAGATATATTATAAAGGGGAGAAATAATCTTCCCCCCAAAAAAAGATTTTTGAAAGAAATATAAAACTCATTTACTCTTTACGTATTTTAAGCAGAGATGAAATATACAACTCCTTTAATAATTTTCTGTACTGTGATTTGTGATAATCTAGATGTTTATATGTGGAAAAAAAATGTCAATTTCAAATTTTTAGGTTTTTCTTGTGGTCGTTCTTGTACATTCTTTAATGCTTGCTTTTTGTGTCTTCTTTAAGGGAAAAAGCCGGTAAGGGAAAATGCCGTCAAGCGGTATAATGGTTTTGACGAGGTAATTCTCGATTGGTGGGGGTGGCAGATGGAGACGGGGTGGGTGGGTAGTGTCAATGCCATGGGGTGGACCAAATTAGCACTGGTCTCGCAGTGTCACAAACTAATGAGAGCGGGTCTGCCAGCCGAAGATTACCTCCTTGCAGGTCCGGTCTTAATTAAATTTAAATTGTATCCACGGGGCTTTTCCACTGCATATTAAATTGTAATCAATACGGTCTGACAGTCTCGTGCTTGCAACCACTCAGCCATTGGCGACATCCGAAATGAAGAACCGACAAAACTATTTCCCCCCCTTCTGCTCCCTCCTCTCAATTCAAGTCGAGTTTCAGCTCTAGGATAAAACTGGATCAATTTTTCGTCGAGCGATTTTTTTTTTCCTTACTAAGTCTCGTAAGGCTAAAAAAAAAAAAAAAAAAAAAAAAAAAAAAAAAAAAAAAAA
>JAFIDM010012231.1:128110083-128176716 GCA_023159025.1 Thereuonema tuberculata | reverse complement strand
AACTTACTGATGTGTGTTTTTTAAACTAATCTAAAATTAACGAAGCTGATTAATGTTTAGAAATGTTTTGATCAAAATTTACGATTATTTTTTTAAATGATAAGGTAACATTTAGTTTTGCTCTTGATATGAGAAATGACTGAATAAATTCTTCCTCAATTTTATTCAATTTAGTGAAGAATGTTATGCGTCTTCCAAAAGCCGTAGCTCTACCAATTTAGATGTTTGAGAGGAGCTTGTAAATGATGAAATGATTATTTTTAAAAGATAAAGTAATTCTACAATAATCTGAAGATTTAATCTTCATTAGTAGGTGATATACAGGGTGTCCCAGAACGAAAGGCAGAATTCTGGGAAGTCGTATTATTGAGAATTCTAAGGGAAAAAAAAAGCTTATAATGAACATGTGTCCTACTCCGATAAGAAAGATATATTATATACTATTTATACGATTTTTTGTTGAAGTGAGGAATTTGTTGCAATTTCGAATAAATTTTCAAAAAAATTGTCCATCAATATCATTTTCTCTTTGCAACAAATGCAAAAATAAAAAATAAAAATAAAATAAAATAAAATTAATTACGGAGTGAGGGAAGGACAATATTGGCGCCAAATTGAAAATGCTGTATAAAATATTGATTTTTTTCTCCTGGGATACGCTATATATGTTTATAACATATCTTGAAACCATACCTTGATAATATTCTCTTCATGTTATTTTTGTGCAAACCATATATTATTTCATAATATCAAAGTTAAAGTTTCTTTGTCTAGGACATCCTTTTGATAGTTGAATGAGAATGAGTTTGAGATGATGCGTTAAGAACGAATATTTAGTTGAAAGTTTGGGCAATCATCAAGAAAGACGTTCAGGAGATAAAGTATTTTTCTCAACTGAGACTTACAAGGGCGTGACCTCGAATGCTGAGAACCGCACGAAAATGGGCTTAGAATATAAATCGCTCATGCCAAAAACAGTAGTATGAGTTATTCTCAAGAAAAACTACACGTCTTACCATGAGAGACATTTGAATGACTACCTATTGAAGGTCCAAGAGAGCAACTTTGGTAACGCGAAGAAACAAAAACACACATATTTAAATGTCGTGACTATAGTGCTATATTTCCATCTGCTTAAAATAATTACGCTATTTGAACAACAGATGTTTCCTACTGACTTGATAGTTTTTGCACAGCTATTCAGTCTTCAAAGTGCAGGTTTTCAAAGTTCGCTAGCAGACAACAGCTGAGTTTTTCTTGGGAATGACTCATACCGCTGTTTTTGGGATGAGCTATTTATATTCTAAGCCCATTTTCGTGCGGTTCTCAGCGTTCCTGGTCACGCACATCCCTTGTTAGAAAAGTCTGATCTAACAATATTTTGAGTAAGGTGAACAAACAAAAGTTCCGACATCAATTTAGAT
This sequence comes from Thereuonema tuberculata, assembly GCA_023159025.1. Classification (NCBI taxonomy): domain Eukaryota; kingdom Metazoa; phylum Arthropoda; class Chilopoda; order Scutigeromorpha; family Scutigeridae; genus Thereuonema; species Thereuonema tuberculata. The sequence continues at coordinate 128,175,292 of JAFIDM010012231.1, read as the reverse complement.
GTATGCTATCGATCTAATGTTTATTAAATAAAGATAAATTTACTTTTGAGATCGGAGTTGTGGGACGTCCTATATTTGCAGACCAAGTGATAATTTACGAAAATGTTACTATTTTTTTCGAATTGTCTGAATTAATACGAAATATTGTATGAAATATTTATCAATAAGTGCAATATTACTGACAAAGCATTTACAGTTTAACTTGTAAACTGCGTTACGTTCTTTTCTCTTCAATATTCAGTGTTTACTATTGAAAGCCAAACTTCAGCTAGTGACGGAGAAATATTACTTGTAGATTCGTCAAAGTTCAGAAAGAGAAAAAGAAATGCACATATTTCTGAAGAAATGCAAAATGTATTTTTCACCACAATATTTTCCACAGGGGGAGCTGTCAATACTGCTCTGCTGAAAAATCACGGGAGAACTGAAGTTGGATGTAAATGCGTTTGGCTCCAAAGCCAAATTTCGAACCCAAGAAATGTACTTGCATTGCTCCCGAATCAAAACTATTTTTGATGAATCAGCCTTTGCTGACAAGAATAAATGACCGCTTGAGTAGATTTGGCACAAAACGAATGGGGTCACAGCCACAAATAAACTTGATCTTAAGAATACTAGTAAGGATTAAGTCTAGCAATTCTCCTTGATTACTTTTCATATTAATGTTAAATCAAAAAGAAGAACAAAGCCATGCTACTACAAAATATAATATTATGATTAATGAAACATGAATATTTGATTGACACAATCAACCAAACTAAGAAATAAGTACAGCATTTGCATACTTTTTTAATGTTCTCAATTTGAAATGCTACACTAATAATGCTAATACTGTACATCCACGGGAATGTTACGGAAAAATATATGTTCAAATATTGTGGAAGTTATTAGTATTAAGCTATCCCGTAGTAAAGTAGAATTTGAATATTAGTAATCGAAGAAAAAAGTTCAGATGTGCCTTAAAAATACTTACATGTGCTTTGGTTAAAATATTGAGAAAGTAAAGAGTACTGAATTTTGGCAAGAGGTTTGAGTGTTGCCGTGACTAAAATGGGTCATTTTGCTGCGATATAATCATCGAGTTCAATGATAATTATTCATTCTATTTATTCATCTTAATATAAGATTATCGGATTAATTTGTTAACTTTAATAGAGTGATGGACCAAGAGTCTAAAAATATCAAAAAAAATTCGAATTCGGATGTCTGAGTAAAAAACAAAAATATCGTACGAAAATATACCCTGAAAATAAAGCAAAAACCGAAATGAATCATTAAAGTAAATGTGTTTCATATCATTCGAACAGTATTGAATCTCCAAGTAAAGGATAATCTTTGTAAAGTTTTAAGAAGAAGCCAGAAGTAAAGTTTGTCTTTCGTAGCAATTGTAGCAAAGAAAAGGAGACATGAATCAACTCATACAGAAGAAAAATTTTCCTTGTTGTACAGCACTTCAATACAACTCTCTTTCGGTTATTCTAAAATAACACGTAAGGTTAAAGAACTGTCTGTTCTAAGATCTTTTTCCCTCTTCAATTAAATATGTGATTTTGATTATCGTTTATTTTATGCTTTTTATTAAATTTATCAGAAATGTAATATTTAGAACTGTCATTTTATGGACTGCAAAAAAAATTGTTTTGATTCTAATTTCTTAAAGAGTGCTTTCTGATAGAGGTCAATGGCATATTAACATATCTGGTTCAGGCTCTTTCATAATTATCAGTGAATTTAGCTAAAACATTAATGAATGACAAGTTCTTAGCAAAATTAATCAAAAAACAATTCTGCCTTACGTTTCTTGTGAATTTGTTTTGTTTTTTAATAAAATGAAAGATCACATTTTTATCTAAGCATCTGCTGCTTTAGACTTCACCCTTAGCTGATGACTGCTTCTGATAGATGATCGCTAAACAGCGTGAAACAATTATCAGTCTATTTAGTGAACCAAGAACTATGCATTTACGCATACATATAAAAGTCAAAGTTTGTATGTTTGTATGATCTCTACACAATTTTACCCCGTTTGACTGGTTGGAACCAACTTTTGCATAAAATCTGCGGAAAATGTTGGCTACCTTGGAACCCCGGTTAACCCAAGGGGGCGAAATCTCTGAAACAGCGCCACATAATGGACCTGGTCGCGACAATGGGAAGTACATAAATATTTTTCTGCAACAACTGGGAAAGGTTTGATGTGGTAGGATTATGAAGAAGGGGAGAGCCAGGACTACCCACCCTTCTCCCTGGCAACGCCGGCTGAGTTTCTTATAAAAAATGAGCTGTTCTAATTTTACCCTTGAAAATTACTTAACAAAAAACAACCAAAAAATAAAGCATAAGAAATAATTTAAATCGAAAATGAGCATTGATGGAAAATTTGTTTTAATCCAATGATTATTGAAATTTCACTGTTTTCCAAACCATTCCCAAAACGAAAAGAATAATCAATAGATGTCCCATGTAATAGCTATCCAGAGACGCAACTGGAAGCTCAACGACTGTTGGATCGAATTCGGCAATGTAAGTGGAATTTGGAGGTCATGGCAGCGAAAAGAAAAGGAAGCCAACGGCCGCAGCCCCTTATGTCTCCCCGGGCGCGTCCGATCGCCAGCCTCATTTTCAATTCTAATTCGTCTCGACTTGGAAATGTAAATACTGGAGCCCTGAGGAAAAGAGACTTTACTTCCATTGTGACAAGGCAAAGTATCTATTACGGCAAACGAACAACTACACCGAATGGATAATGCGATTTTCTGACGCTTTCTGTATATGGCTTCGCCTACCCCTTCCACCCAACTGCGAGTGGAATCAATATGGCGGTGCATTTCAATCAGGCAGTGCTCTCTCCTTCTTCAAGGAATTCGCCCCCCACTGTAAACGTATCTGCCTTAAAAGCATAAGATAGACTCTGTTTCTCTCCCTCCCAGTCAAAGAGGACGCATGACCAAGAGGACGTAAGGGTTTCCTCTAATGACAAAGTTTCGATCCTCGATGGTTTATTTTCGTTGATCTTCTGAAGAAGAACCGGCTCTGATTTGCCGATTACCTGGAATCCATTTGAATCTTAATAACAATTTTTAGGAACAGTGGATCATTTCCTTTGCAAAGCTAAATTTGTGATTCGCAGAAAATAACTTCAAAACATGTTTTTGCTTGCTTTTTCAAAAAAACCTCAAAACAATTTTAAAAGCAATTTCTGGTATAAATCCTAAAATTACCCCGGTTCGTCTGTCTGTGGACACATATCCCACAATGCTTCGCAACAGCTTCTGTTAGCTCAGTTGTAGGTGGCATGTTAGCTCAGTTGGTTAGAGCGTCGTGCTAATAGCGCGAAGGTCGTGGGTTCGATCCCCTCATCAACTTAAGTTTTTTTTTTTTAAATCATTATTAGAATTCAGTGTATTAACAAGGTTTGAGTTAAGAATGACGATTATTCCATATACATAAGGGTGGGTAAGATAGCATGGGGTCGCAAACAGACTGGGTCGCGCGAGTATTTTCTAGACCACCCCGGCGCAGTCTATTCTAAAGTAAAGGTGACTTAGAAGCCGTTGTGAAGCACTGTGATTGGTTTACTAATCACTATCCGTAAAGAAAGAAAGGCAATAAGAATAAAAATAAAATGTAATAGAGAGATGCCAGATTCCTTTTTTTTAACATAAAATGTAGAAAATATGTGAATAAAAAAAATTAGATAAGTTCTTCCCTATTTTCTTCAATTATTAATTCACCTTCGAATTTTAAGCCTCCTTTTCCTTTCTTAATCAACAAAAGAAAGTGAAAAGTTTCAAATCCAATGAATATTAATTTACTATATGACAAAGTATTGCCGTAATGAAAAAGAATTTTTAGTTTTCCTTTTAACATACTGATCCAAGCCTTCTAATACATGGACATCATTGGAAGAACCGACGCGTGGTCTATTAGGGCTCAAGGTGGTGCGAAACATAGATGGCGCCCAAGGATTAACCAAAAAAATATATAATACATAAGTAATCTTATAAATTACAATCAGATTTATGATAGATATCGAATAAAACAATTTATCAATGAAAGAGGTCGGCCCTGTCCCGTGCACACATCACATCGATGACGATCATCAGTAGGATTTTAGAATGTGGTGTGGTTTACAATGTAGAAGTTTTTAACATTTCTGGTACTAACTACATACTTTTTTTGTAATGTAAGGATGCTGGGAGCTGTTATCAGGAGTTGTTCAAAGACTAAAAGCCGGATCTGTCAACACATTTCCGAATAACAAAAATGATCATACTTTCACATACACATACTTTGTTTTCTAAATCTGCCAAAGTAAACAATGTTGCCTCTTGCATCATGCTTCCCTATAACTCCACGGCCAGAGTTATTCAAGTTTGGCGAACGAGGTGATCCCTGTTTTTGTGGCTGACGATTCTTTTTTTTGTGAATAGCTATTGCACAACTGTTAAAGAAGTCATCCGCTACGTCTTTCATAAAAATATGTTTTCAAGATGTCCAACAACCATATCGCATAACTATCCAAAACCACCCAATAACTTTTTCAGATTACATTGATTCCGGTTTGCTAATGGCTGAAGAAACAGAGATCGATAAAAAACGATACTGACAATCCTATCAGTGCAGTTATCTTCAGTGAATATACAGAAACTTTTGGAACGTGTGGATTATCTATATTTAGACATGTATGTGTCCTGTTCATTGAGTGTCAGGCGTTTTGTCTCCTAAAAACGACGAACCATGGGACGTACTAACCACGATATCAACAAACCTATTCACTGTCAGAATTCTGGTACAGCGAACACTACGAATAAGTTGTGTTGAAGAGGAGTTCTGCGGAAGAACTTGAAAGGCTCCAATAAGTATTTTTAAATGTTTTTATAAACTTTTTTTAAAAAAAATTTGAGTGCTGTTTTTTATCATAATTTTTAATCAAATAAGATATCCTAGATCTTGTAAGAAGCATTACTTATATAATACTGAATGAGTATAACAAGTCTCGCATCTTTCTTTTACATATTTACCACCGAAAATTTTTTTCGCAGCCCCCACATTGTCCCTTGACGGTGATTTTTCTTATTTTCTTTCTGCGGAGCGGAAGAGAAATCTCTTCCTCCTTTCTAATAAGTATTTCTAAAATTTTGATAGCGTTTTGTAGCGTTTCACCTCCCTTCAAATGTCTCTGGATAGCTATACAGTTATGCGCCGCTTAACGTCCGGATTACATTTTATTGATTATATGATGTTAGGCGAATTGGACTTGGTGGGAATATTGCATGTACACTCATGATTATGCAATTTTACTACTGTCTGCAGTATTTTTTTTTTATTTTCAAACTTTTTTTTTAAGCTCTGTTACAAAAATTTTCTTCAGGATCAGGATTTTCGAGTTAATGGAACCTCAAACGTTACGCGGATGGAATTAGAACCTGTTCTGTACTTAAAATAGAATCATCTGATTTAAGAAAAAGAATAAGGAACAATAAAGATTATATCTTGGGAATAAGAATATTATAAAGATTCAACTGGTTTTTTTTTCCAATCTTAAGACCTTTTCTCGCATTCTGATGAAATTCTCCATCCTTTTGTTCAAAAAATTATCCTTTTCCTTAGTACAGATTCTTGAACTACATGACATTTATGCAGATTCTACTGAAGTATTTCTATATACACTTAAATCTGAATATCCATTGACAGCAAAATTAGGATGGGAAGTTTACATTTGAAGGGCCTAACTGCAAAAGTCACATTCTCCACTTAAGCAAATTTTTCAGGAAACATGAAAAACCTCTCATTTCAATAAAACAAGGCTTTGAAACTTGCATTTTTTTAAAAAAATATAATGTAGTCAGACAATATGGTGTGTAATGCTGTTTCAAATCATACACAACATATAACTTGGAAAAATGACTTTAAAACATGGAGAATGTGACTTTTGGCACTTACAGATGGAGAATGTGAGTTCTGCACTTGAATAGTTTGCAGAATATTACTTTTGACACCATGCGTTCTAGAAATTATCAGAGAAGATAATGTAACTCACGATATTATTTAGTTTGTTTAGGGTGAAAAGTTTAAATACCGGCATACTTTTTGGCACAAAAACTTTGTTTATTGAAGAAACAAATTTTACAAATTATTCTCACAATATAGAAACAAAACAAAACAAAAAAAAAAACTATAGATTGTCATCAAAACAGTTCAGTTTATTGAACAAAATCAGATCTGGAAAGTCTGCAATTTATCTACAACGTGGCATTCCTCCTCATATTCTCCTGGCACATGTATTTCAGGTCCATCCAAAACATTGACGAAAAATTTCAAAATCTTCATTAGATCGCCACTCTTCTCCGTAGTGTTTTTCCTTGAGCTCTCTTCCATTTCAGTGGTGTATTCACACGCTTCTTTGGACTTCGACAATATTTCTATCAATAGGTTTAACACTTTGATCCATTATTAATAAAAAAAGAGGACATCACAATAAACTTTACACTTCACTCTTACCCAAACATAACCTCTTGCTGACTGTGTCACATGACTACATCACGTAACCAAAATACAGCTCCCCATTGGCTGAGTGGAGAATGTGAGTTTTGCACTAGAACCCTCAGTGGAGAATGTTAGTTTTGCTCCAAAACGTGATTTTCAACATTAAATTTATATAAGAGAATAAGAGTTTTGATAGCTGAAACCTTCAGAATAAGGTACAGTTCAATGTGAACAATAATAATATATCAATAACTCATTTCCCGCCAAAAGTGGAGAATGTGACTTTTGCAGTTAGGCCCTTCATTTATCTTAATATAAACAACGTTGGAGCCAGTGTAAGTTTCTTCCATTGAACTTTCAGTTTCGTTTCAGTTGAAAGACAAACTATTTCACTAACGTGTGTAGAAGTAACATGTTATTGACTTTTTAGAGAAAATGACGCCAACACCACATAATTAAAATAAAACGTAAATATAATTAAATATCACGATCCAACGAAAGGTCGTCTAGCATCCTCAGGTGATGGTAACCATTTTTAACGTTTGTACAAGTAACTACATTAGATAAAACGATACCAACACACATAATTAAAAACAAAACGATACCAACACACATAATTAAAAACAAAACGGATATATAATTAAAATCACGACCTGTTTCATTGGCGAAAAGTCGTCTAGCATCTTCAGGTGATGGCAACCAAATATTCCTTCATTAAATGTAATCAAGCTTATAAAAAATTTAATTCAAAGACGATGAGCAGTTATTTTTTAGGCTTCTACACAGAGCAGGAAAAAGCTTCTATATAGAGCTCATAGCAGGAAAGTCTTATATCCCCGCTTTGTCTGCCCGTCCTTCGCGAGAAATTCATATCTCAGGAACGACATATGATAGAGACATGATCTAGACCTCGTTAAAAAGGTCTTGATCTTGCCAAGACTAGCTCGTAGCTGTTGAGAACTCGTTTCTAGCTTGTATGATTCTCAAGTTACAAGTCCCCTGTAAAATTTAATCTTAATTTATAAGTTTTATTAAAATTTATTGTATTAAAAAAAAATATTTCTTCATTTTTTTGTATTGACGTCAACTAGAAGTATTATATTAATTAGTTGTATGAAGCCAATATTCCTTCTCTTCTTCTTGAAATTCGGCAATTTTTATTTCAATGGAATCTCCCAAATTTATGGAGAGCCTAATTTTTTCTGTGGAGTTGTAACGTTTCCGAGATTTTAATATTCGCGCTGTGTAGACGCCATGGGGCATTATGCGATCGCTACTGGGATTGCTGCCCCTATCTTGTTTCACTTCATACTCATTGAAATTAACTGAACATGAAATCTATTAAAGGAAGTTTTGTGGCAACTTTTAAGACTCTGCGGAGGTTTTTATATTTTTTTAAATTCATTAAGTAAGTTAACACTAGATTACAATACACAAATACTCTACATTTATTACATGATCTTTTATATAATGGTAAAAGTACAATGCTGAAGAAGTTTTAACTTGAGTCTTGTACAGTAATTCATTAGTTCAAATAACCATCGCACACAATTAATTAAAAGTAAAACGTTTAATAGTTAGAAAAATTTTTCAGTTATTATTGTTATTAGATATTGGCTCCGATGGTAGGAATTTAAATAGGCACAAATAAAAAAAATAAAAAAATCCTTTTTCTACTTGTCATATATCTTAAATCTTTGGCAACTTCTATATGACTGAACATTCAGAACGATGAGTGTAAGAAGCCATTGTTAGATGACATGTGATCGTATTGAGGATGAGTGAATAACGATTCAGGAATGGGTGATTAATGATTCAAACCCCTGGCATGTTTGAGCCTGTCAGCCAATCGTGAGGTATGTGTTACTGCTGGTGGGGCCACTCCGAAGATCTCATCTAATAGTAACAATACCAGACCCCTATGTACTGTGCTTATCATTCTGTAACATCTGAATAAAGCATTTTCCGCACCCCTGTTCATATGGACTATTTTCGTTATTTTGCTACGCTACATCTGACCTTCTAGTTTGGCCACCTTATATTGTATTGAGTGATTACATCTAATTCTAAAAAGGCTTCAATACAGTGTTGTTTTTTGATGCTATCTAAATTTAGATTTCACTTTTTGTTGAAATAGTCGTATGTCTGTTTATCTAAAAATGTTAAGTAGAAACTGCAGTATTTATAGTAAACTTAAGACCGGAATCTGAGAATAAAAAGATCTCTCCTTTACCACTATAAAGCCTATGATGAACCATGAAGAGTAAAGAATCGAAATAATGTGGATGCTTACGTTTTTTTTTTTTATCAGACCTCGCCTTTAAGGCCTGAGATAACCAAAGCATTGAAATAAAGATACCACAAAGCTCGAAATTTTATTGGTAAATTCAGACTCTCTACTACTAAGCCCCTACTTTTCTATTCACGGAACTACAAAAAAAAAAAAAAAAAAAAAAAAAAAAAAGAAAGAACATTAAAAAAAAAAAAAAAAAAGGAATTTTTATTCCTTACAGATAATGAATAGTTGGCATGCCTTCATTACTTAATTCTAAAATTAAATTGCTAAAATTAATGTCTTTATCACGTAACTTTAGGTACAGGCGTAAAACTAAAACATACATAGTTAATTGTCATTAGAAAACAAAACAAAAAAACCTACACTTTTTTATTCTTTAATTTTGCTTTCTATGCCCTCTACAACCCCTTAAAAAAATCTGAAATTGGTCGACTAACTTGTATGTTTCTAATTGCCCTAATTTATCTGGCGGACAGTGGTTGTCTCCGTTGGCCTATGCATTTAATTACACCCTCCCACCTAATGAGGACTTCCACGCCAACTAAAGAGTGACTGCAGGAGGAGAGGGTTCTTTTCCTAGGGGTTTTGTTCCCTTCGTCTGTCTCCAATCAATCTCGTCATGAAGCCAAAAAAGAAGAGAAGAACAGGAGGAAATGGAAAGAGCATGTTGGCTGTCACGTTTTAAGCCCTGGGAGCTTTCTTCCCCGTTTCTTCTTTTCATTTCCTGCTCGCTGATCCACTCGCCATTAATCCGACGTAGCAGATCTTACTGATTTCTTCGCCCTCCCTCGCAATCGGACCCAAAGAAGGTCCGTTTCGTCGCCATGTTTTTCGACTGATTTTCTCCTAAAACAGCCATTACAGCATTCGACGTAGCAGGAAAAAGAATGGACAAAAAAGAAAAAAAGAAGTACAAGAAATTGATTTAGACTCACAGGGAAAAAAAAACAGAATAAGAGAAATACATCAACTGAAAAACATTCTCCCTGTTTAGAGCTAACACTTTTTCTGTTACAAAAAAAAAGTCTAAACATTGATAGGATGTTATTAATTGATCAACAACTAACACATGCTCTTTTCTTTTTAAGTAAACATAATATTACTTTTAACCTGATAATATTTAAAGTAAATAATATTGGAATATAATGTATATTATTAACTTATAAAAAATAAAAATAAAAAACCTAATAAATCATTAACTTTCGAAAGACAATTAAGTATCGAAGAACAATAATGAAACTGTAATGACGGTCAAGTAGCCTAAATAGGCCAGTAGCGTAAAACCAAAAAATAAGACGAATCGGAAATAATTGCTACAAAAGATTTTATTATTTTAATGGCTTCATTTGTGGCTCAATATGATTATCCTAGGTCTCCCCCCCCCGGCGGCGTTGTGCTTAAGTGGTGGGGGTAAAAATGTACCCCCAAAAGGGGTATTTTTGCGGTTTTACAAAATTTATGAGAAAATTTCGTTTTAACTTCTGCTGTTTGTTAATATCATTTAAACTACCCCATCTATCAAAAGTTATAGAGGTCCGTTAAAAAGTTAATGTCCCCAAACAGGCCATATAGGCCCGCGGGTGCGCGGGAGGTAAGGCCCGTTTCTTGACCAACGGGACTAGTATGAAGTCAGGTGGTCAGCTACCGGAAAGAACCTACCGGAAAGAAACCCGGTACCCATTCTACAGAGGGCTGGGTAGGCCATAGGACCCGTTTGGAGGAGAATGGAACGTGGAAAAACCTCCGCCGAGGCCCGGAAGTAAACCCGCCGCCTCCAACCCGCAGCGACGAGACCAACGACGAGACCAGAATGTTTGAGGTGTCTTATGAACCACCCTCAGAGCTTTAACCATCAAAGGTTTTTTTTCTAAATGGGCGTTTGACAATGCAGATGTCAATGTTGACACAATTGATGTCCGTAGTAATTTCCATGCCATGGGCGTATCCAATGTGTAACGCCAGCAATTTCTGCCTCTTCAAGTGAGGCTAGTAATTGCTACAACAAGAACTGTTCAAAAAGCCAGCACAGTTGCAGAATTCTGTGTAATTCCAGTAACAACATTTGAACATACTGGAGCACTTTTGAAGAGCATCATGTTTGAGGACTTGACGGAAAATTGTTCAAGAGTTGTTCAGGTTGGAATGGCTTCATGGAGCAAATAACATGCTCTGAACCGTACTCGACGTCACAGACACTGTTCCTTCCATTCATCAATGCACCTCCCAGCAACTATGACACTGTGTACACTTCACTTCTCACTGCAATAAACAAATGCAAAAGCATCAACAAAATGTCTGTTTTGTTACATTTGACCAGCCTCTCTATCTTAAGGCACGTGAGATAGTGGCATCTTTCCCTCCAGACTCCGATTTGGGCATAGTCAAAGTACGGTTGGGAGGGTTTCATCTTTTGATGTCATTCTTCGGAGCCTTAGGCTACATTATGAGTGGAAGTGGGCTGCAAGAGCTATTCTGGGTTGCTTACGCGCAGGTATCAACAGAAAAAATGATGGCTGGTCGTGCTTATTCAAGCGTAGTTCGTGCACATATCCTTTGAAATTTGGCTCTCGCACATGTCATCCTCTCACGAATGAGTGACAATGAGAGAACAGATCAGCACCTTGAAGAGGTGACTACCTCAATAAGTCCCTTGGAAGCCCTTGATCATGAAACTTTGAAGCAGATGTTTGGACAGAAACTTGAAGAGCTGGAGCTAAATGGTCCCACTGCCAAAATTTGGATTCTCTACTTCGACATGACCAGAAGTAATTGACGAACCAGATGTTGAAGACCTGGACTGCATATATGGGGCGACGGAAATATATGAGGCAAGAGACTTTGAGGAGCCGAGTGGCCCAACAACAGTCAAACATCGACGTCTGTGAAATTTGTGTATCTACCTATTTTTTTCAATTTTTCTTATTATGAAATATAATCATCACTAATTGATTTCAAGAATTGTGTTTCTTATCTCCATCTTTATATATATTGAATGGATCTCATCATATTCTATATGATACCAGTGTTTAATATTATCTTTTTATATATTTTAGTACTATGTTTCGTATATAGGAACTATATAACTGTATAACGGACCTCTATAATGGGCCCGGTAGCCGAGTGGGTATAGGCGCTTGCCTGCGGGTTGGAGATGGCGGGTTCCCGGCCCCGGCGTGGGGCGGGAATTTTTCCACGCTCAATTCTCCTCCAAACGGGTCCTAGGGCCTACCCAGCCCTCTGTAGAATCGGTACCGGATATCTTTCCCGGGAGTTAAAGGCGGGCGGGCGTCGGGCTTACCACCCGACCTCATACTAGTTTCGTTGGTCAAGAAACGTCAGGAGCCTTACCCCCGCGCACCCGTGGGGCTGCATGGCCTGTTTGGGGACAGCTTTAACTTTTTAATTGACCTCTATAACTTTTGATAGATGCGTCAGTTTAAATGATATTACAAAACAGCAGAAGTTAAAACGAAATTTTTTCATAAATATGTAAAACCGCAAAAATACCCCTTTAGGGGATACATTTTACTCCCCACAACTGAAGCACAACTCCGCCGGGGGGGGGGGGGGAAACCTATGATAGTCATATTGGGCAACAAATGAATCTACAATAAAACAATAAAACCTTTGTATCAATTATTTCCGATTTGGATGTTAATTCTACTGGACTAAAAGGGCTAAACGCATTTTCCGTCTTCCGTTATGTTTTCGTAACGAAAACATAAATATAACGGCTATGTTCGTCGATTTCAAGATCTCCGTTACCTCTTATGAGACTCAATTCTGGTGACCCTGAATACGTAACTACGTCACTAAAGCAATTACATTATGGAAACGTAACGGAAGACGAAGAAAATATGTGGTTCATTTTTTCATTTCTTATTTCATTCCATTCTGAATTCTATTTTTTTTTTTTGCTATATTGTCATCTATTTTCTACATACATTTATCACGATACTTAGTAAAGAACTTTTGAAATCGAGTCATGCAAAAGAATCACGTAAAATACTGTTGTCTTCATAGTCAACCGTCCCTGACAAAACAGTCACCACTTGCTGCTTTTCAAGGTAGTGAAGAGTAAACAATCACAAAAGTTGAGAATAGTAAAATCGATTCGAAAGATCTGTTGTTATCCTGGCGATTTAAAAATATTGTTTTTAACAACATTTTTTGATCTTTATTCTTTGATGACTTTCCTGAAATGATACAAAGAATCAGAAGGATGGAGCTACAATATTAGTTTCAATACACAATATTTGTTTTCGGCAAAGAAAAATGATACCTTTTTGCTGTTGATGCTTATTACTTAAGTTTATTGGATGTAGTTAGTTGATCTGCTTTCAATCCAGGCTGTAGAACCTTGCTTCGACTTATTTAGGAATGATGGCGATATGATTCATGGGGATAAGAAAATGCTATCAGGAATAAAATTGCAATAAATGACGCAAATCTTTTGCAATAAATGTTAGGGAAAGGTATTGAATGAGAACTCTTCTGAACTACAACATTTTCCTGTTTTCCATATAGTTTTAAAGGGAGCCAGTGTTAAGTAGTATCTATAAGTTGACTTTCTCTAGCTGCATAGTAGATATGGTTTTTTGCGTTTCTATTACAGACAATCCGTATCAACAAATGGAATATTAGCAAAATTACAAAAGTAAATTTTCATATGACTTATCTTGTGTATTAAAATGGAGGAGAATTATAATTAAATTAACAATCAGGATTTTTTGATAAAAAGCTACTCTAATTTTATTTTTGGTTATTTGCAAAAGATATGTAAAACAAACAACCTAAAATATTAATAATATTTGGAAATAAAGTCATATTCTGCGTTTAACAATCGTCCAGTAAAACAATCTTAGACATTCTCTTGCAAGCGTAAGTATAGTGCTGGAAACTTTGAAGTGTGAGAAGTGTGTTTTTGTACTTTTTTTTTAACGATCATAGTGCTCCTTTGAACAGATGGGTCTTACGAAGTCTACTGAAAACTGGAGGGAGGATTGTTTTACAGCGGGGACTCAGGTGATTTAATCTTGTGAACGAAGCCGATTAATGAGACATGGATCGATTTGCAGATGATCTTCTCTTTAATGAAGTGGATCGGTGTAAGTAAAAGAAGCAAAACACTCCACTGACAACAGGGTTCCTTTTAATCGAGGTCTTAAGGAAAAACTTTCAAGTTTCTTCCCCAAACAAATGAACAAAACAATGAACTAGGGATTTAGGATTAAATCGATATTGAACGACGAATAGAAACTAAAAATTTCTGTAATTACTATCATGTACAATTCCGTTTCCCAATTCTTCTGTAGTGCATTTTATTAGAAAAATTACATATTTTATATGAATAATTTTTCACAATGTATTTACAAAACTAATTTGACGTGGAAGTTCTTATGTGAAGTGAGCTTGAGTGTTTTATGAAAATATTAAAGGAAAAGCTAAAAATGCTTCAATGTCAAATTTACTTTGAAGTTCTGGATTTTTCTGGATAAATTATTTTTCTGGATAAAAGAAAACGATGAATAGAAGCATTTTCAATTTCACTGATAATTTATGATACATATACAATACTACATAAAAAATGGATATCAGTAAACTTCATTAAAATAATATTTACTAAAGATCAACAGTGAATAGACAGCCTAGAAGCTACAGCTAATACAATCAATAGCTGAACAGAAGTTGAAAGGCTAGTTTGATGCTCGTCCGCCTTAATAGAGGGCTGAGAGAACCCTGATACTGGTATACAACATAAATAAGTCGACAAGTCCTTGGGGTAAATTATTCTTATTAATACAATTAATAATGTAATTTTAAAGACAACAAAATTTCGGGTTGATGGATGTCATTAGGGATTATTTACCATCCTATTCAGAGCACGATGATCCACCTCTGTCCATTTTGGTGATCGCTTTTTAATTTAAATCATTCTCGGTCATCCATCGATTAACTGGTTTGTTTGCTTTTAAGTCCCAATATAATTTATTAAAGTGCAAGTGCAGCTACTTCCAATGGCCGTCACTGATTTCTCTAATGTTGTAGAAAACATTTATATCTATTATATTTGCATCATTTCACTGATTGTTGATTGGCCTCTGAATACTTTTAAAAATAAAGTATTTATTTAAACAACAATATTAAGTTTTATTTAAGGAAATACTTTATTTTTAAAAATATTGAGATAACAATAAAAAAATTAAAAAAAAAACCTGTGAAATGATACAATTATAAGAGATATAAAAGTTTTCTGCAGCATTATGTTTTTAGGCTTCTGATACCGTCAAGCCTTATAGTTCCGGTTTGTCTGTCTCTCTGTCTGTGGACAAGTATCAACTCAGCAACCACGAGGACTAAAGACTTGATTAGGGTATCGGTGAAAAGGTCTTGCCAAGAGTAGTTCAGAGCCGTAGAGTTTGTATCTCTAGCTGGTCGGGCTCCAAGCTAGCGATAGCGATTAGTAAACCAATCACAATGCTTCGCAACGGCTCCTAATACGTGAATGAAGAAAATTATTCAAAAGTTATTGAATTCAGTCTATTAACAAGGTTTGAGCTAAGAATGACGATTATTCCATATAAACAATGATTTTTCTGTATTTTACGTAATATAGATAGGAGCTATTTGCATCTCTTTTTTTTAAATCATTATTAGGAATTCAGTCTATTAACAAGATTTGAGTTAAGACTGACGATAATTCCATATAAATAGGGGTGGGTAAGATAGCATGGGGTCCCAAACAGACTTGCGCGCGCATTTTGAAGCCGTGGTGATCTACTCAACTTTACGTTAGAATAGACTGCCTCGAGACATACTCCATACCTGGTGGTTATGGAATCAGAAGTCGTTGCGAAGCATTGTGATTGGTTTACTAATCACTACCTTGGTTTTTTTTAATAATTACCGTCTTCAATCAATACTACTTACAATAATAGAGTAATTGTTTATTATTATAGTCTTATAAACTGTGAATCACTAATCATCGAAATGTCTATTCCATTTCATTTCTAATAAGTAAGTGATATTGTATTAAAACTGCACAGTAATTTTCAAAAATCAGCAACTAAAAAAAAAATGATGAGCAATGCATTAGAAAATTTTCTTCATCTTTATATGAATGCATTTCATAAATTTTCAGCTGTTCTATCAAACAAGTTCAGTCTTCTAAGTACACTGATTTGCGTACACAGCAAAAACTGTACAGTGTTCATAAATTACGTTTAAAGTTGATTAGATCATTCCTAGTCGAGTACAACAGAGCAAGGATTACACCCTTAACTACACTGGCTCTTAGGTCTAAACTCTTCAAAAAGAAGTTTACCTTTTGATCTACTTTAGCCATAAATTCTATACAACATACTGATAGATAGATAGATTTGTTGTTGTTAATATTTGTTTCTTCGCACTTATGTTTCAATGTAGGATTTTATTGGCGCAAGAATAATGGAGGTTATCTTGTGTCAAGAGCAAGAACGGAAGAGAATGAGAAGGAAGATTTGCAGGAGACCACGTCTAGCGATTTCAAATCATCAATAGTCAGGGAAGGGAGAAAGAAATATTCGTACCGTACTTGGGATTAGAATCAAAACTCTTCCTATTACCGCCGAGTTGCCAAGTTGGAGGCAAGGCTGTTAGGATAACAACGAGTGTATACAAACAGACATCGATACAGATGCTACACGAAAACCAATTTAAATGTTTCTATGTTCTGGGCAAAATGTGAATTTCATTTAAAAATTAAGATGTAGATGCTTTCATAATGACTGTTCCGACTTCAAACAGTTATTATTCTGAGAAATTGAAAAATAAATGTATGTAATTAAAAAAAAAAAGGAATGTATATAATTAAAATAAAAAAATTAATATTTGAAAGTAAATTAATCTGAAGTTATTTTTATTTAGTTTAACTGCGTAAAGTTGCAAGTTTTAAAAAATTAAAACAGCAATAACATTTTTTATAAAAACTTAAATCTATTAAGCAGTGGTAAAAGATTAAAACAATAATAAGGTCTTAAGACAAAAATTAACGATAAAAACATTAATAATACAAACAAGCAACAATATTACACGTATCTTATTAGAAATCATATTTACTTCAATAAATCATCATAACTACAGGGCGATATTTCGCAAATGTATTTTCCTTTGCTTCCTCAGGCTCCATTTTACAAAAATTTATTACTAATAAAACGGTTATTACTAAATAATAAAAATAAAAATAAAAATAAGAATAAAACGGTTATTACAAAGGTCTTTTTCAGCATCTTACTATTATTAGTAAATTAAAAATACTCAAATTATTACAAAATAATAAGTATACTTATTACAGTTTAAAATAATAAGTATACTTATTACAGTTTTTTTTTCTATAGTAATTGTACTAAATATTTTGTAATAATTTGAGTATTTTGAATAATAGGATGCTAAAAAAAGATTATAGTTTGTAGTTATGATGTTTTATTGAAGTAAATATGATTTACACAAACAAGCCTAAAAAAGACTATTATAAGCATAATAATAAAGCAAATATTATTTTATGAGCGTTTCGAGTCAGAAATTAAAAATAAGAAATGGTTTAAGAACAATTTTTCCTAATCTATCATTGTTATTTTAATTTTTTTTTGGTTGTAATATGAAGTAACCTGACCATCTTTCCAAGAATAAAATTATTAGAGAAATCTGTCTTTTAAGTAGAATTATTTTTTGAGCAAAAGTAACCTTTTACTTTTGCTCAAAAAATAATTCTACTTAAAAGACAGAAGATTAACATTTTTTTTTTTTTTTTTTTTTTTTTGGGGGGGGGGGGGGGGCTGTGTTTAGATTTATCTTTCTTCATAACTCAGCATGGAAAGGTAATAGTATTTTATGGGTTCATGAATTAAGAAAATATTAAAAGAAATAACTACTACCAAATAAATAAAATAATTACTACCAAACGTTAACCGAGAAAAACAATTTGAGTTAAAATAAAAATGAAAAAAAATAAAATAAATAATTACATAAATTTATTACATCTCCTTATGCTTATGAAAAATCTATTTTGTTACGGAAGCCAAAAAATAATAACTAATCATATAAGATAATGACGAGTAACAAGAAATAAATTTAATGTGCAGAAAAAATATACAGAAAAGAAAACCAAAGACTGCACATAAATAAACAAACAAATCACACCTCTGAGTTTGTCAACAAAGGGAATCGGCAACGGCTGTTTCCTTCTTCTCAGGGACTCATCAGCCCAATCCACCTTCCCTTGGTGACAAAACAAGAAAGGCAAGAAAAGTAAATGAAAGTCACCTACCCTCCCAAAAGTGACTCCCGAACAAAATAAACAACAATTATTAAAAAAAGTGCTAAAGTGCAGATGAAAAACCTTTGACCTAACAATTGTTAGGTTCAAAAGCATTTAATTATAAGAAAGTCCAAAACCAAAAAGGCAAAAACAAGAAATAAATTTAACCTGCAGAAAAATTACTCAGAAATGAAAACCAAAGACTGCACATAAAATAAACAAACAAATGAGTAATAAGTCTGGAAGTTAAATGATATCAAACCTTAATAATAATCAGGCTTAAAAAAGAGGAATTTTGATATCTGCTGTAGCACATCTTAATTAGACTACTGAACGTATATTAGCAGGAAAATGAGCAGGTGGAAGTGATATTTAGCATATTGACAAGAGAGAATATTTTTTTCCCGTGTCCAACAATTGATAGCAGTTCTTCGTAGTCTCTGCCAGAGTCCTACCAAGCGCTGTCACTGTGTTCACATTCCTCGCCATTCTAAGTCAGCAAACATCCACTTTAAAAATTATAGTCTGATATTTGTTCAAGTGTTTTTGATGGGCAAAAATTACAAGCGAGTTTTTAATCTAACAAAAAGGACACAATAGTCATTTGAAAACTTAGTGTTTGTTTCCATTTTCAATAAAATATTTTCATTTCAGCGAAGCGTCAAGACACCGGCAGCAGTTAATATGAGCGCCTGGGGAAATATAAGCAAGGACATTAGGGGAAATACGAGCAACTATTTTTTTTAATACAAAAAAATGCATTTTATATTTTTCTCAACTGCAGAACATTCTAAAATGCTCGTGATATTTTGACGGCACTGACCTACAATACATTACATTAAACATAAATAAATAAATAAACAAACAAATAAATAAATAAATAAATAGTATTCATCAATAACTGTAACACTGAGTACAAATTAATTTTTATGTTTGAGATTAGTCTGATCAGTGTAACTTAAAATATATTAATACATGCCTACTCACAACATATATTAATGTAATAAGCCCTCCTAATATCATACGAGGATATTGGAAACAATATTCGTGATTGGATGTCATACGTGGATACGATATTCTCGTATGTAGAGGATATTGATGCGTGGCTCATAGGTCAAGGGATTATGGGATTATCTAGCATCGTGGGGATTAAGACTGTTCCTGGAATCGAGATCTCACCTGATTGGTACTCAGCACAGGAGGACCGAGGAGAGATTAGCTTGGCTCTGGGAATCCAAAGCTCTTGTATATAAAACCTATGATGTTGTAAATAAAGCTAGCTAGTTAGTTAGTCAGTAAAGTAAATAGTAACCTGTCTCTGTGTATACATTATTTTAACCACGCAACAATATATAGAAACTTATTAAACTTTGGGGAATAATTAGCACAAAATAATAATTTATTCATCCTATGTATCAGTATAATATAATGCGCGCGCGCGCATATCTGTGTGTGTGTGTTTGTATGTATTTAGAAATTTCAGTGAATTTATTTGGTTGTTTTTTACAGATGCCGAGAAATTATCAGCTCCCTCGAGGTCTAAACCAGTATATTTTTTGACAATTTAAATAACGATTAAAATAGTTGAGCATTTTTTTAAAAAAATTGAATGCAATGCACACAGTCATAGGTAATTTGACAAAACTTTAAAATATTAATAAGCCATGATACTTCCAGCTTTAAAAAAGATGTTCATATTAACCCAGCCTCTACACAGAATTTGTTTGCTGTATTTTTTTAATATTTTTACGTAATTTTTCAATTTTAAAAGTTCAAGTGAAAAAAATTGATATTTTTCTTTAAACCCCATTTTACGTTTAAAAAAATAAACTGCATTGTAGAATCACATTAAGCCATTTAATATTAGAATTTGCGATCTTGGTTCTTCCAAAGAAAGTACACTAAGGACGTGATGGCCTGACCTAAATAATAACCATTTAATAAAATTTAACAACCTTCTTTTAACTAAATACCTTTTTCTTCAGTTCAATATAGACCCAATTACCGGAATAAATACACAATCTCTCACCATACTTACTTGAAAATTCATACTTTACTCCTACTCATTTTGTCCTTAAGTTTGCTCTGATATTATGCATACATTCTGTGTACGAGCCATTTGAACAAATTTTCCATGCCATTGCGGTTAGAGCATTTCAATCTGGTGAGAACACCTCAGTTGCATTAACTATGGACTTGCAATTGCGATGGTGACCTATTTTAATCACTCGTGGAAACTCTCATGTTTCTCGGGTTTAATCAGTTTCCAAAGAGGAACAGACAAATCAGTCGCTGCTCTTTGACTTAACGATCGAATTCAGAAGCAGCAGACGCGCCAATTATTTTCGACAGCTTCGAGTAATTCGAGTTCCTACCATTCTGATGTGCGCAACGAGAAAAAAAGAAATTGAAGCATCCAGGTTGTCATTTTTGAACCCAAAACCACATTACGGTGACAAGCTATTTCCCTCCTGAAATAAATGTAACTCCCTCCTCGTTTCACAGCAAAAAGTCTTTCGTATCCTTCGAAATCAGTTAAGACTTAAAACAAAAGATATTGTCAACAAAGATATCCTTATTGTACATGAAACCTACTATTTTATAAAATTAGTTTACAAATCACGAAATTTGTAAATGACAAAACAATAATAACAAAATAATAAAAAAATAATATAACGATAATTTCTACAAGTAAATAAAGAAATAAAGGCAAAAAAACCAAGGAAAATACAAAATAACGGTAGAATTATACTAATCTGCATGCTGGGTCATTGCATAGCAACTCACCTAGAGAGGTTCACCACACATCTGAATGATATTTCCTAGGTACTGACATCCAATGTAAGTACGAAACCGATATTTAATTTTTTCCTCGAATTTATTTACAGAAATTACAATTTTTCTTTTAAATTATGATATTTTTCTTATTCACAGTACGATTTTCACAGTTTTTTACCTTGTAATAAAAGATATTGATGACAATTAATAAAAACTGGTATCTTAATGTAACTTTTTACGCTGAATCTAACGGCACAAATTAGAAGTTTATAACTCTAATAATTAGTTTCCAAGATGCAGCTTAAGCATTAGCACTGTGTAAACATTTAAAACAACAATTTGGGTCCTTTTTTTAAAAATTGAATTTTTTTTTACAAGCAAATGAAAGTCTAAATAAAGTTATAAAAAAAGTCAGAAAGGTGTTTTTCCTAGCATTTGAAAAAATGTTAAAGTTAGCTTACTACAATTACCGCATTACAGTAGCTGTCAAGTTATCTTTCGTAGTAACGCACTTACAACTGTTCATCAATAACGACATTAAGACTGACACAACTAGAAAATATAAATATCAATAAATTGTAATATTTAACGTGGATGAAATTGTTTAAGTTAAATATTTTTTCATCTTTTAATCAAGTGCGATGGCTGAAATAATTTTTAACATAAACATCAATGTTTTTTAAAAAAATTATCTTTTGTGCAGAACGATTCAAATCCGATTGAATCTGTTAAAACCATGCAACAATAATTGCAAAATATATGCAAAACGTCAAAAAAAAATGCAAAAAACAATTCCAGGTACTAGAAATCATCACAATTGTGCCCGAGTTAAAAATGTTTCATATTAGCTGATGATAACATACATGATAATGTTAATGTAAAGCAGGGGTCTCCAATCCCCGCCTGAACATTTTTTGCGGCCCGCCGGCTAATAAAAAACAAAATTATTTTCACAAAATTACACTCATGGACAAAAAAATTAGCGCACCAAGAAGGAGTCGTCAAAATGAAACGAAAATTTACATACGTAAGGACTACTTTGATATAAGTAAATGATTAGAAAATCAAAGAAAAAGGATAATTTATTCCAGAGAAAAAGGCAAAAGAACGGAGGAGTTAATACTCCATTGGACCCCCTCTAGCGCGAATGCATGATGCATACGATCGGGCATTGAGTCATACAAGTTCTGTATGATGTCTTGAGACATTTCGTTCCATATTTGCTGTAACCTTGCCTCTAGTTCGTTCAAACTCGTGGGATGCCCAACTCGTCGTCCCAAATGATCCCAGATATGCTCGATTGGAGACAAATATGGGGATCGGGCAGGCCAAGGAAGGGTAGTAACAGTGCGGAGACAGTCTTGTGACACCCTTGCCGTATGAGGCCGAGCATTGTCTTGTTGAAAAATGGCTCCTGGGAGCCGTTGCATGAGTGGCAACACATGTGGTTGCAGGATTTCATGAACATACCGCTGGGCTGTCATGGTGCCACGGAACAATACTAGGGGTGACCGTGTATTGTAGGCAATGGCACCGCATACCATCACACCAGCTGTGGGAGCGGTGTGTCGCAGTACAGCAAAGGTAGGATTGAAGCGTTCACCACGGGCTCTCCACACACGAACACGATTGTCATCACTGCCGAGATTGAATATGGATTCGTCGTTAAAGACGACCTGGTTCCATTCCGCTGCAGTCCAGTTTCCTCGTGCGCGGCAAAACTCCAAACGGAGGCGTCGATGGGTGGGCGTCAAGGGCAGCACACGTAATGGGCGCCGCGATACCAACTGTCCTTCAGCCAGGCGCCTTCGTATGGTTCGAGAAGACACAGCGGCCCCTAGTGAAGGTGCTACCTGTGCCTGGATGGCGGCCGATGAAGCAGTTGGCTGTACGCGTGCATTTCTGACTATGTGGCAGTCTTCTCGACGACTGGTCTGTCGAGGGCGTCCTGAGCCTGGTCTTCGTGTACATGACATCTCTCGGGTCCATTGGTCCCAACACCTCCTCACAACACAATCAGAGCGGCCTAATTGACGAGCTACTCGCCTAGCTGACCACCCAGCTTCCATCTACCTGACGATTCTCTCTCTCTCAAACTGCGACAACTGCGTATACTGTCTTCGAACACGGCGTAATGGCATGTCCACCTCAACTCTTCCTTTGTAAATGATTCAGCACACTCAAACAAGCTTTGGTTACCTGTTTTATACTCCACAGAGTACGATGTTCAACGCCCTCTACCGGCTATACGTAATGCGCAATCACGCTGCATTTCTAATCATTTGCATATCTCCCCGACATGTACCTTCATTGCAAGTTTCGTTACGATCCCGCAATTATTTCTTGGTGCGCTAATTTTTTTGTCCATGAGTATTTCAAGAAGAAAATAACGCCCCACGTTCCCTCTCAGTCTCAAATCAATATATTTATTTTATTCATTTCTTTCTTACATAAATAAACCTTTTAAACGTTTAGTGTCCTGTGACGTATTGAAGGACAGCTGGGCATTTCCTTAGTAAACTCCATCGCTAAACTTACAACTATCAGGCTTGACATCGTAGTATATTTAACTTTGTTTTATTCAGTAAACGTGGTACTGTTCGTTTTCGTTTACGAGAGTCTTCAACGCTTTTCCGCATGCGTCAGATCTCCTTCGATTTCTTCAAAATAGGGGTGATAAAGAGCGGATGTTTACTTTTTATCAGTATTAGTTTACTAGTAGCTGCGTTCTATTTGCGCTTTTCGGGAAAGAATAAATACTATTGCAAAAATGCTCCTCGTTATTTTTAAAGTCAAACACACTAAAAATTAACATTACATTTAAAAATTCATACAATATGGGGAAGCTTTTCGGACCCTTATTATTATGGCATCCTTGTTCAACCTGTGGGTTCCGTGTTTCTAGTGTGCTTGACTTTTTAATATGTTTTTAATAATGACTTTTTTAACATATGTTAAAATTTTTTTAATCTATTTTACAATAAATATAATAGGTGAGTATAAGGATAAAAGAGCTAACACATATATATACTGCAATATTTCAATCTCAATATTAGTGGTACAGTATTGCGGCGCCCGCGAGTCTGCAAGAGACAGAAACGTTGGCCTCTTGGACTAAAAAAAGTTCTCTGATGTAAAAGGTACAACTTCTATGTAAATAATGATGATTTTACAAATAGGCCAAAGTGTGGGTTGCGTTTTATGGAAACTATTGGTATGTTTTTTTATATAATTGAAAAACGTAATTTTTAAAAAATACATAAAAATAAATTTTCAAAAACTAGACAAAACACCGTTCTGATTTATTTAGATGGTTCAGACTTTTATTTGCTTGTAAAGAAAGTTTTCAGATTTTTTTTAAAAAACGACCCAATTGTTTTAATTTTTTAAAAAATGCTAAGGGACAGACTACATCTGGGAAACTATTAGTTACAAATTTGTAGTTTGTGCCTTTAGATTCCCACATAAAAAGTTACATTAAGATACCAAAGTTTTAATAATTATCTTACATTTGTATTTAAAAAAATTACCAAGCTTATACATTCCACTAAAGGATCATTAACAGCTTTTAATACAACAGGTGTAAAAAGCAATCAATTTCCAGTGAAATTTGCTCAATGTTATCACTGTTAAATAACCACAAAGTTTAAAAGTATTGAAGAATCTCTCATCAAAGTTTCGGAATCAGGACTGTAACCTTCGCCCCAGCAATCTCCTTTCATTATTTACTCAGTTTTATAATGAATCCATCAAAGTTCCTTACGGTAAATCAACAGAATGAATCAATATTTATTTATTATTTAAAGCAAATATGTTACATGCATGTATTCATAGTAAACTATCGAAGCTTTCAAATTGACTCAATTTCTAATTTCCGAAAGCACTAAATAAACACTGAAGAAAATGTTTGATCAACAAAACCATCTGCGACTTCGATTTCGGAAAATTATGGTAGAACTGAAACAAACAATCAGTTATAATATTATAAATTCCATTTTTGTAATTATGTTCACTTATAATCAATTCCAATTCCATCAAAAACTGTTCATTTAGAAAATTGAAAAAAAAAAAAAAGAAAAAAAAAAGAATAAATTCTTTAATATCTCTATTCATAGATTTCTACTTTAAACGCAGCTTTTGAAAATGTTTAACAAACAGTTTAATTAATCTCTTTACATATTTGATTAAATGCTGTTAAGCAATCGAGATGATTCAAATAATAAACAAGTAATTGTTTAAAATTAGTAAATTAATTAGTAGGAGGAAGAAGAATAAAGTGCATAAGATTTGCTGATGATATGGCATTGTTAGCAGAAGAGGAGATGATACTAAGGGATATGCTACTGCAGCTGAATGACAGCTGTGAGCAATATGGAATGAAGATAAATGTAAACAAGACAAAGACTATGGTTATCGGAAGAAAGACAAAGAAGATAAACATAAGTATTCGGAATGAGACATTGGAACAAGTGAACAACTTTAAATACTTAGGGTGTACTATAAGTGGTGATATGAGCTGCTGCCAAGAAGTCAAGAGGAGGACAGCAATAGCAAAGGAGGCTTTTAATAGGAAAAGGAGCATCTTCTGCGGACCTCTGGAAAAAGAACTAAGGAAGAGACTAGTGAAGTGCTTTGTGTGGAGTGTGGCATTGTATGGGGCAGAAATATGGACATTACGACGAAGTGAAGAGAAACGACTAGAAGCATTTGAAATGTGGATATGGAGAAGAATGGAGCGTGTGAAATGAACAGACAAAATAAGAAATGAAGCTGTGCTAGAAAGAGTGGGTGAAGAAAGAATAATGCTGAAACTGATCAGGAAGAGAAAAAGAAACTGGTTGGGTCACTGGCTGAGAAGAAACTTGCTAATGAAGGATGCACTGGAAGGAATGATGAACGGTAAAAAAGTTCGAGGCAGAAGAAGATTTCAGATGATAGACAACATTATGGTAAATGGCTCTTATGTGGAGACGAAGAGGAAGGCAGAAAATAGGAAAGATTGGAGAATGCTGGGTTTGCAGTGAAGGACCTGCCCTTGGCAGAGAACTATGAATGAATGTTTAAAATTAGAAAATAAATCCTTGTAACAGAAAGTGTGTTAATATTAAAAAAATTGTTTTTAAAAATCCTAAGTATCCAATAAAATCTAATATCAGTATTAAATTTATGGAGATTTTTTAGCATTTGAGTTAGATAATCAAAACCACACCGTTTTTCTCTGCTATACTGAATTATCAAAAAGAAAAAAAACAAAGTATACAAGACATAAACATACACAGTCCGGCCACTTTATTAGGTACACCCCTGCTGTGCGCACAAATGCTGTGTCTCGCAACTTTTCAAACCGGTGGGGGCAGTGTCATAGTGTGAGGGATGTTTTCCTGGCACACGTTGGGTCCATTGATACCTCTGGAGGCACGTCAGGATGCTAGAGCGTACCTAAACATCGTAACTGAACAAGTGCAACCGTACATGTTAACAGTTTATCCTCATGCAGATGGCTACTTCCCAGCAGGATAATGCGCCGGTCCACAAAGCCCGCATCACTATGGGATGGTTTGAGGAACATGACGAGGACTTTTTCTTGCTGCAGTGGCCCTCTCAAGTCCCGGATCTCAGCCCGATTGAAAATTTGTGGGATGAGTTAGAATGGTATGTTTGCTCCAGTCCTACACCTCCATCAAATCTTCAGGAACTACGAGTTGAACTGCGTGACACACTCATGTCTGCATGGTACACAATATCTCAACAACGTTTTCAGCATCTTGTAGAATCCAATGCCTCGACGAATTCAGGCTGTTTTGAGGGCTAAAGGAGGCCCAACATGCTAGTAAGTAGGTGTACTTAATAAAGTGGCCTGACAGTGTATAAGGCATTAATTATGATGTAATCATTAAAATATTTCAACTAAAAAGAAATAATACGATTTTTTTTCTTCAACTTCAATTTAATCGTAAGCATTCAAAGGAATTATACCTATATCTACAAATACAATCTCAATTTGTAAGCCAATTGTATCTCAATTTAATGGAGGGAAAAAAAAAGTATCATCAAAATTAGATTGTGAAGCTTCGCTCAAGCTATAGTGAATTATTAAAGTCAATATGTAATAAATACAACTTCTTAACTTAATTCCAGCATGGTCTTACAAAATCCACAAACAATGATTGGATATTTTTTTCATTATACGATTTAGATCTTTTGAAAAAAAATCAAATAGAAAAGCAAATTTTGAAGATAAGGTTACCGTTTTGTTTTGTTTCTGGCTTATACATAGGTCCAATTTTCAATCAAAAGTTTGATATAATAAAGATCATGTTTTGGACGAAAGCTTCGACTTTCCTGAAAATTCCAGAAAAAAATTTTTTTTTTTTTTAATAAGCTCAATTACAGACGCTTGGTCGAAGGAAAATAACCTTCACAATGATGTAACCAGCCTCTCTTGAAGGTGTTCTTGTTACATCACCGGAATACCAACGATCTTACTCAATAGACTTCGTCTTGCTTTTTTTTTCTTTTTTCTTCTTTTTCATCATTTTTCTCAAAACTTTCCTATTTCCTAAAAATCCTAAAAATTTCCTTATTCTAACAATTTGGAATCCTTAGAACCTACAAAACGGTTTATATAACATTGTAAAGATTACGCAAGTTTATAAAATCCTGCCATAAGTATGTTTGCCTACACATACTTTCTACACAAAATTTTTTTTCTTGCTGTATACAGTAAATTCAACGCAATGGAAGAGAATAGTTCATTTTTGTAAATTGGCATTGCTTGATATTTTATTTGTTTAAGAGATAAATGTGTTAAAAAGAGGTTCCCTTAGATGAGTAAGTGCTCTAGTTTACCTAGAGATTTTTTTCGCAGGCTATCAAGACCAACAACAGCCAAACACCCATATCAACAACTGTTTTCTAATCAAAGTTCTACGGGTATTACTGCAGGTATTAAATGCTTAGATCAAGACCCTTCCATTTTGCTCCAAGAAATGTCGTTTCACATTACAGCTGTTAGACCACTGGAAGCCCAAATAACCACGCACCCAACAGACTTGTCTTCCTTTTTTTCCTTCTCTTTTTATATTTTCTATTCTCTGCGAGGACGGGAACAGGAGGTAGAAAATAAAAATGTCCTCAATGTGGAGTTTGTGATAAGGTAATACCCGGGATTTGTCGTTCATCTGCTGGAAGGACACCAACATAGGAACTCATCAATGAAAGAGACAAAACTAATCACCAGAACAAGAACCAGAAGGGGGGAAAAAAGCACACATACACAGTCTGAAATAAGACGCACAAAATGGGTTTTTGTAGTTTTCCTTGGATATTAGGAAGAAGAAAAAGAAAGAAGGAAATAGGACAAATTTCATTTAACTTGGCCATCGTATGAAGTTATGATGCTCCATTTCCTTTACATTAGTTTCTTGCGACATTTGTACTTTATGATTTCTTTTAAATTCCAAAACCAAAAATCGGTTTTTTGACTAAGCCTGCACCTCTGTTTCCTAAATTCTAAATGAAAATTAATAATTAAAAGCACTTATTAAAGAATAGGTTAATTTTTTACTTTTGTAATTAAGTAATCAATTCTTTCAACAATATCATAAACCTAAGAAGTTGCCTTCCTTATTAACAATTTTCTTCTTTTTTTTGTTTATGTAATTTTGAAAAACAACTTTCGAATTAAATCTTCATTTATTATTCGTTTCATTCCAAACATTACAGACTATTCAGATATCACGTGGTTCTCAAATAGACACAAATGAGTTCAAATAAATTTATTTTTATTTGTTTATTATATCTATTTTTTTAGATAAAGCTATATGGGAAACAACGGATTTATCACAAATAACATCCTGATGAACTGCCAGGACCCAGGAAAATATAGTCTCGATACAAAAATCGTGAAAATTACAATGATACCTCCAATATGTTTTTCTTTTGTTCTGAAATCTCTTTTTATATTGGTAAATCAATAAATCTTATCTTATTTATATATAACACTATATAAAGCCGAAGAGTGTGTGTTTGAACGCGCTAATCTCAAGAACTACCAGTCCGATTTGAAAAATTCTTTTTGCGTTAGATAACCCGTTTATTGAGGAAGGTCATAGGCTACAAAACATCACGCTACGAGCAGTAAGAGCTATAAGCAGTAAACATAAATGTCAACCAACCGGTGCGGCGACGCCGACGGGTCGGCTTGGCCGCAAGACGAGAACCGAACATTACTAAGAGCCGAATTTAACGCGGATGACACCGCGGGGCACAGCTCATGTATATATATATATATATATATATATATATATATATAAATAAATAATCTGTTCTACTACAAGACATTTCACACTATGATTTGACGTTACAATTTATATTTGGTTTTTATCAATATATTCGACTACAGCAGTAATATTTTACTAATCAATAAAATTAATAAGAAATTTAGCATTAAATAAGTCAATGATGAATGTTACTCCTACAATCTACGATAGGCTAATGTGATCACGAATCTAACGACAAAGTATACGACAGATTTTGATATGAAAATATTTAAATTTAACCTTCAATTACTTTTAATATTCAAGTAGGATTTTAACGTGTACAAAATAATTTAAATGACTAAAGTCGTCGACACACAAGTAGAAGATCAAAAAGGTTTTTATTTATTAGAAAACATTTTTACATTAAAATTTTAATGTAATTTTTTTTAATGTTATAAACGTTTTAATCTTCAACTTGTGTGTAGGCGATTTTTAGTTATTACTTTTAATATTTGTAGTTTCAATAAAAATTTCAGTATTTCAGAATACAAACTGAAACAAGTATTGTTTGATTAACTATAATATCGAACAATTGAACCTACTGCTTTCTCGGGGAGTGTTTAGAAATGATTCTGATTTGTTTCTATGATGTTTCTATTCCAATGAATTATTTTTTATTTATTTCACCTTTAAAACATCAATTGATTCGTTTATTAAGTATTTTTTTTTTATACCAATTCAACATTTGTAGTGATTTCTTGTTTTAAAAATGAGCATTACAAAACAACAACAACTGAAGTTAGAGTAAAAACAGAATTCTGTGGCCGATGATTGAGATTGTTGTTGTTGTTTACTAAGACAAAGTTGGATTGTTTCCTCCAGATGCGAAAACAAAGGCACAGATGAAAATAACAGAAATACAAATGACAGTGTCGTAAAATAATTTAATTACACATCCAAAAATGGAAAATCAAAAAAACCAACAACACTGTCCTGAGGCGTAATCAACTTTAGATGTTGTTTGTTTTCCAATCTCAAATTGTAAATACTATAAAACCTTTTAATAATCGTTTCCTATAAATTTATTTGTAAGGATTATCCGACGCTGATCGGGAAATATAATAAAATATTTTTTTTTGTTTTTACTAATCAAAGGAAATTATTTAATATTTAAGTTTTAATTATAGCCGATTACAAGGTTAGAGAAAACTTTTTTCCTTACAATATAATATATGAATTGCATTTCTTAAATAAACCAGTAATAAATATTGGGTTGCAAGCTAGCTTATATTTTAGAAGCTTAAAAGCAACAGTCTAAGCTGCGCGAATAATGAATCTTATGGAAATGTGCTAAAATTAGAATAGTTTAGGAATAACACGAAGGATTTGACTTCAATTGGGAATGATAGCCTACATTCTACAAAAAAGCATAATACAGTTTTTTTTTTCTTAGCATAATAATTGTTTTCAAACTAAATAAAAAAATTTCTCAACCTCTCAAATCTTTCTCAATCTCTGAATTTCACCGATTCCGGAATCCTACTATTGCCTCCTCCATGTCGATGTTAACTACGTCAGCAGTTTGGATTCCGAAACATAATCGCAAGACATTAATAAAATATTTAATTGACACAAGAGTCTGTTTTTAAAATGCTATTGTATCTTATAGGTGTTCAAATTTTAGATGTCTAATCACATCAGCTTCAAATTGTTTTATAAAGTTCCTGTCCCATGAGCAGTAGACTTTATCACAGGTGGGGATTAATGTACTTTTATTGCGACACATCAAATCAATACAACAAACTATTTTGTAGTTTCTAGTTTTAGCGATAGAACAAAAATCCACGGATTCTTCAAGTAAACTGATCGTATGTCCGAGTAACTATCAAGTTACGTAACAAAAGGAAAGATGCATCCTTAATGGACTAAATGCACTATCACGTCACGTTCGCAGTTAATTGCTTTAGTGACGTGGTGTTCAACGTCATCAAATACTGAGTGTAGAAAAGTTTCTTTTCGTTGATCTCCAAATTAATGTAGCTTTTCATTTACGTTACGTAACCTCAGCCAATGCGATTGTGATAATGAATCCAGAACCAATCAGAGAGCAATAAAGTATTCAAGGGTTTTCAAAATGGTTACCAAGTTCTCCGAAGGCATGAGACTGAACTAATCAAGTTTAAATTCTCAATCAAGCAGTATCTGCATAAATAAGGAAAATAATAAAAGCACAGCTCAAGAAAGGGAATTTTAGATACATGATTTTGAATTTTTATAATCTTTGTAATCGAATGCTCCATCTATTCGCAATGTCATGTTGCAGAATTTTTTGTGGGTACGATTCAGATGAATAAAAATCAACTGTTCGAATTTAAAGCATTGCCCATCCTATGGTGAATTCAGGTTTTCATTTGTAAAAAAAAGCTTAGTCGTTATTTTTTTCTTAAAACATAAAATTGTTTAATTGTTAAACATAATTTTCCTTCAGCAATTAGAAATTATTTGGACAGCAGCAATTTAAACAGTTTTGACACTGGTTTTCACCGTGAAATTTCAGTTCTTCTACGAAGTCTCAAATACTGTAAATGCTCATTCATAACTTTTTTAATCAATCAAACATACCATATAATTTTTAAACGATACAAACATAATGACTAAATTCTTGAGAACTGACTCAATATTCTTTACAGTTATGAATGTAGTTGAGTTATGAATGTAGTTCAGAATTCCACTGCAGTAAAAGTCTCCGTCGTAATCTCGGATTGCCTTCAACTTACATTAAATAAAAAACGAGTCTTTAATATCATGTAAGAAACCAAGTTCATTGGTAATCAGCATACTAAGGAAGTTAAGCAGCTTTTCCAAACATACTTGATTGAAAAGAAAATGGAAGCTTTAACTCATTTTATTTGTTTATTTAAATTTGTTTTGTTTCGGAAGAAATATATCATCCGCCTTTTCAAACACAAAGGATATTAAGATTTAAATAAGGATGAAATTTAAAGTAATAATTAATAAAATATATATTTTTATTTCAGTAAAAACAATATGTGATTGTTATTACTGATCTTTAATTAAACATCTCAGTCTTAAAACAAAAAAAGTTTACAGTGCAGTATAAAGGCGTGAGTTCATAACTTTTCATGTCTTTTGAGCTTGTAAAGTGATAAGTTTGGCTGATGATCCATAATAACGATGAAACGGCCGTCCCAAACTCCACATCGTTTGACAAGCTCTCGACAGAATTTTTGTTGTTTTCTTATGTGCATGTTGGGAAGTTTTCCTTTTTCCTTAACATATTAGTCTTGTTGGACAACAGTTGCCATAATACAGATAATGTTGCCATAATACGGCTAGCGGCATGGGACAGAGCCCCACACTTTTTCCCATTGTAATAAACATTCTCAAAGAACAGCAATAGCAGAAACTATTAGCAAGGAAAACGTCAACCTGAAGTTCAGAGTAAGTTGGCATCCAAGGAAATCTTATTTGTTCCCAGAGAACTTGGATGAAACTAAGTTTGTATCGTAAGTCTAGTGGAGGGAGGACAGTCACTGGTTGTAAGCTCCAAACCAAGACGAAGGATTTATCCAAGACGACGAGCAGAGGGGTCTGTGCACTCGTCCCACTCGCTCTAGCCTCTCCATTGTCTTAATAGATCAAGACAGTCGGACAGAGTGAGCCGAAATATTTAAGAGAAGTAAATAAATAATCGTGGGATTTATATCGTCCAAGTGGCCATATCTGGTTGAGCGCAAGACATTCTTTTTCATCCGGGAATTTTCTAAACTGATCGAAGAAGAGAAGAAAAAAAGGCAAACAGCGATGGAAGGAAACAAAGATAAATAGAAAATGAAGAAAAAAAAATGGCAATAGTTTAAAGAGGAAGGCATAAAAAGAATGAAGGGGATAAGAGGAAGGAGGGTGCGCAGAAAGAAAATAAGGAATGGGACCAAATCTACTTTAAATTCGGAAGAAATTTATTTCCTAAAACAAAAAAGAAATTAATATTCAAAGGAGGATTAAGAAGTCTTAGGAAGCTAAACTATTACAAGGATAGTTACATTAATTAAAATTTTTGTCTCCAGCTGTCTGTGATACCACAACAATGCTGAGAATTCTTTTAAAGCTGCAACTGCCTTTCCTGTATACAATAATGAGAACTTAATTAAAGCTTAATAATATTGGCCATAGGTTTCAAATAATAAATAAACAACAGTCGCTTTGGACAGGCGAAAGGAATATTTTAAAGCTTTCAACTAAATGGAAAAGAGATTTATAATAACATCTCAACGGTAGGGAAATAATCTGAAATTGAAATATATTAATTTTTAATACCCTATGACTATATTTTACATTCTTAACAACTCAGAGTGTTTTTCAGTTAGTAATGCACGCCACTTTGCATTTCATAAATCCTGGTTAAAAAATTAAAAACCAACTACGAAATCAAATAACGTGTAAATTGTTATAATCATTTTTATGATAATTCGGATAAAACAAAACTTATCTATTACAGGTAAAGTTTTCAAGAAGAGACGTTCCAAAATGAAAGGCAAGCCAGTAATCTGTATTGAAATTATTCTGTGTAAAGTTACCTAAGACTCCGTGCAATTAAAAACAGCAATTATTTTGATTGCTGATAAACATAGACAAACTGAATTTGATTAACTGAATTTAAAATAAATTTAAATTGTCTTTCCAATTGCCTATTAAATTGCAAGCATAAGCGTTACTACAATGTTATTACCACTTGTAACCAATTGGATAAGAATAAAGAGACATGGAAAGTTAATTTGCAACTTTAACGTACGCAAATCGAAAATTGTAAGAATGAGAAGCTTAATAACACACACACAAAGTTTAAATATTAAACATTAAAAATAACGTTATCAGTTTCGGACATCTTACGGTGATTTCACTCAAACTTTTGGGAATAAAGGGAAATTGTTGGTATTAAAAAGGTTCCATGACCAATCAAATTTATCTATTTGGTCGAGTCAAAGGTGTGGGAAGGTGTGACCGTTGGTTCGCTGATACGTCTGATAGGTGGACAAGTCAAAAGTAAACGGATCTGGTGGCGGGGAAAAATTGAACGAATGTGAAATCTGTTAATGACGTAAACCGCAAATGATGGTAGAATCTACTGAAGCGGATCATTGTTCTTTAAGCAGAATTGGAAGGGATTCCTTGAATTTGCGTAGGTAATCGTCACTTTCTATCTTATAAAGTGAAAAGCCGTATTGTAGCTCATGTTACCAGTTTTGATTGTTTAATGTCTTCTTTGAATCTAACAGCTAGGGGACGCTTGGCTTAGCCTTAGACTCTCCTATGTATAAGCACTGGTGATTTTACACTTTAGGTCGTAAATGTAGTTGTTTTTGTTAATATCTATATTTTTTCTGATGTATTTTGTTGTTGTTGTTGTTGTTGTTGTTGTTAATAAACTGCATTGTTGTATTTCGAGTTTTTTGTTGTTACACCTGCTTTCGAAACTGGTGCCACAACAAAAAGTGTGTAAACTGTTCGAAACTAGTTACGATATTTTAAATGTTTTAATTTTTAAATTTTATATGTTTTACCAAGCTTCTCATTCTTAAGACATGGAAAGTGGTAATATCTGTTGTTCTGACAGTTCGTTTACTGATTTTGAGGCTGTAGAAATTTAAAAAAAAAAAAGATTTGTTATTTATAAGAAAAAGTGTGAAGAAATTTATTTTAAAAGAAAAAAACAATATTTAAAACATAAACAACAAGACTTGCAATTATATGTTCTTACAGATATTACACATACATGTTTCATTTAACATTTAAAATATAAAAATATAAAAAGTAGAAAAAAAAAGATTTTTTTTTTAAACGATACTATATTTTGATGTTATTTAATCTATTAACTGCTTTAATAATTTGAGCAATTTTATTTTAAATTTATTTTGAAATAGAAAATACAAGATTTAAAAAATACGAAAATGCAATTTTTTTTAAGTCTAAATTTTAATAGAATTTCGTCACTAACATTTAAGAAATTCAAACATCTACTCTCATGACTGTGGTAACATCATCAAAGTAACTAAGTCATGCGTAGATTGCTTTTTCGTTTCCGTGTTATAAGAAGTACATTCTATAATATAAATAATAATTAAACTCTTACTTCTTCCTTTTAAATATGTATTGCATATCTTAAAAATACATAATAATAACTGTTTATGAGTTATAAACCGAAAGAATACATAAACATTTAAAAAAATACTTGTTTCTTAAATACAGTTCATTTACATAAACTTTTTTTTCTTACATCTAGAATCTTTATGATGCAAAAGGAGGTTTTTGTTTTGGTGGATCTTTAAATCGAAGGCATCTTACATTACTAGAGGAATTTGTAGAATATTTTTTTTTTTTCCATTGTCAACAGTTTTATTTTCAGAATATTTAATTAGAATATTTTTGAATGTTGAATGACGAGAAAGAAAGTTTCACGACATCTACTTTAGGAATAGCACTTAAACGCAACTTAAACAGATCTAAACTTCCTGGGCGTAAGTATATTTTTCCTGCTTTAAATATTTCATTGACATCGATGTTAAATTTGAAAGACATCGCTGCAAACAAGCACACAGCAGCGAGCAATTGCTGGCCTCACCCGCTGACTGTAGCCTCGCCCTTCCGCTTCTCACACTGACGGAACTTTATGAGTTTTGAAACGTAGCGTTTGGACCGGTTCCCTTTCATTTGGTGTCATCCTATCTAAGAGCCGGCAGTCGATTCTATTAGGGCGCATTAAGGAGGGATGTCCTTGGAGACGGGGAAGAAGATGACGACAACTCGCCAATGTCGGTGACGAAGAGATGAGACAATGCGGCGTCACTTACTTCGACAAGGAAGGTCTCTATTCCTCCTCCCACTACCACTAAGGCATCGAGACGCAATAAAATGGGAAAATGTTAGTATGGGAACTATTGGGCAGCCGTTTACGAATCTTGCCATCAATTCTCTTTCAAAAGAGTAAATTATCAAATATAAATTACTACTTTATTTTACTAAATAAATAAATAAATAAATAAATAATGCAATTTTAGATAAACATTGCCTTTCTGTATTTAGTTTCTGAGAATGGATGCCTGAAATAATTTGATTAATAGTTGAATTTAATTAATTTTAAAAAATAAAATATAAAGCACTGATATTCTTTTAACCTTTTCTAAATTAGAACGGATATTGAAGCATTGTTGGCATTAATACAACACGGCATTCACTGTCAACTGTTATTTGGATAATTAATCACTCAATATTAGATATTACGTAGAAGTTGCACAAGAAGCTCACTTGACAAATAATTGGTCAATAAATATTCTTCTTCCAAGTGGATGCCCGAAGTTGAATTTGTGTATGGATGTAAAATTGAATAAAAAAAAAGCATACACACATGGTAACAAAAAAATATCACTAGCACTACCG
The DNA here is from genome assembly GCA_023159025.1 of Thereuonema tuberculata. Lineage (NCBI taxonomy): Eukaryota > Metazoa > Arthropoda > Chilopoda > Scutigeromorpha > Scutigeridae > Thereuonema > Thereuonema tuberculata. The sequence continues at coordinate 128,138,718 of JAFIDM010012231.1, read as the reverse complement.
GTTTCTTACATCCTTATCATATTTCTTCTTTTTTATTATTATGTGTGTAGGCTATTATGTTTCTAAGTTGAATTTTTGTTCTGATTACAGAATAAGGCAGAGTAAAATGAAGCTTAAAATTAGCAACAGATTCAGTCATTTCCTTATCAAGATTTAACGAAAGGGTTATTTTGTATATACTTCGTTCTGTAGCTTTTCTGTTTTGTTGGGATCACTCTTTTCCTTTGAACTTTTTCTTATGTTGCTGGTTTCATTTGTTTTTAAGGAAAAGACAAAAATCCAACAAAGTGAAGATAACTTTCTTCATTTTTAATTCTTTAACTACGAATAATTGACAAGGCAAGAGACTAAATCCATCACTAATACGTTGTATTTCAAATTGGCCGAATGTTTGCTTGGTTGCAGTTTGTAACAGCCACAAACTTCTAATTGGCAATTAAATACTTTGGTGAGGGATCGGATTCCTTATATAACAACAACTCCTGGCTGCCAAGTTTTCAGCTCAAAGTGCGCATGAAGCTTAATACATCCAATTTAAAATAAAATAAAATCTGTAAACTTATTTCTTAATACTGAACAAAAATTCTTTTTCTATGAATAATCAATCTCTTTTAGCTAAGCTAACTAATATATAAATTTTGAAAATACTGGTTTGTTTGGTTTTTGGACGGATCTTTGAAATGATTCCGACAAATCTTTCTCTCTCTGTCTATACATATATACATAATACATCAATATATTCTCGAATATACTAATATATTCTATTTCTAAAAAAAAAAGTTGAGGAAGTTTTGTTTTTGTTTATATACTTTTTAAATACTTGTATCAAATATCAATGGATAGAAGGACGATTCGAAGCATAATTCGAAAGCTTTTTATCCACATAATTTATTAGAAATATCTTAATCGACGACAACTGTACAGAATAATGCATTTACCATATTTTAAAAATTTAAAGTATCTGCAACCCATAAGACCAAATTATTTTGTTCTTCCAATTAGAATGGACTATGTATTATTATCATTATTTTATTAAGGACGGTTCAAACATAAGAAAAAATATACTTAAGGTATTTAAAATAAAAAAAAGTGGCCTACACTTTCACTGCTTTCTTTAAGAAGATAAACACAGAAGGAAGAAAGACAATCATTCAAGGTGGTTCCGATAACGTGGTATCAAACACATGAATTAAAACATGAAAATAGTGCATGTATGAAAGCAGTAGTCGAGATAAGCATTCTACACCACTCGGTAAAGCTAAGAGAGATCAAAAAACGGCTACAAAAAAATTAAAAATAAATAATTGATTAATAAGCAATTTTTGAAATTAAGAACGGCCTCTTGGCGGTACATATTCATGTTACATTTATTAACAGATAAATGTGCCCCATTTAATCCCTGTTTGTCAGGTAATTTCAGTAGAAAGAAAAAAATTAGTAACAATGATAAATTTCTATAACTTTTTGAGAAGTGGTTGTTGATTATCATCGCAATAATCACTTGCAACATGCAGTTCGGATGCCAATTGCTGTTTTGGAATTCTTATCAAATATTTTCTAAGTAGAATAAAATCTGGGTAAGAATAAAGAGAAAACGGAGCAGACGTATATAACTGTATACTCGGGAAATGAAAAAGAACTCTGGGATTCTTAAGTTTTAATGGAAAATTTTTATCAGAAAAGTATTAGAAAAAAAGTTAGCTTAATTTTTTTATTACTTTTTTTGTTAGTATATACCAATTAAATTTACACATTTAATTTTAAGAAAACTCCCTGCCTTTCCATGATAATAATACGATTAAAATAAGTATTCAAAAAGAAAAGAAATATTCAATATTATATATAAAGAAAGTTTTCAAAATTCACATTTAATAACTTTGGAATCGGGGAACAATCTTAACTGTAGTGTACAATCTTAAATTACAATAAATACGCCTGTCCCGTTTTATTTTTGGGATAGGTTACCTTAATCTTTAATTAGTTTAGAACAGTGCTTCTCAACCTTTTAAGCGTCACGGCGCACTTTTCTATTTGGAGAAATCCCACCACACACCAAACCTAGTTCTTAAACTCCCATGATGTACCAGACTTTTTTATTGTTTTTATTATTATCGTACAATCTACTGAAAAGCATTTACGATTTTCAAGTGAATTATTTGAGAGAGTCTGTTTTGAAAATTTAAAGAAACATAGTTTCTAAGTTTTTAAGATAATAGTCGTTAAATATTAGAAGGAAACTCAATGTAGATCATATACTGTTTCACCAGATTTTTTTTTTAATGTCTAGAATTTAGTTTAAATTATAGCATTTGGCTTTATATGAACTTAAGCATTCTCAGTTATACTTCCAGCATACTAAGGGCTCCTTACGTCACACTGATTGAGTTCTGTCTTAGAATATTGGAATTTTAAAGGAAAATATGGATCAGAAGTTAAACCTTTATTAGTATTATCTTAATCAATTTACATAAGATGTAATAAAACAATACTATTTCATGTATCATAAAGAAACTCCCTAATGCACTGGAAGGAATGGTGAACGGTAAAAAAGTTCGAGGCAGAAGAAGATTTCAGATGATAGACAACATTTTGGTAAATGGCTCTTATGTGGAGACGAAGAGGAAGGCAGAAAATAGGAAAGATTGGAGAATGCTGGGTTTGCAGTGAAGGACCTGCCCTTGGCAGAGAACTATGAATGAATGAAAGAAGAACATTAAAGATAATGTTAAAAATAAAGGAAGGGCTCATTAAGATTTCAGTAGATTTGTAGAAAAGGTATTATCAAAATTAAACGAAAAAATATTTCTTTCAAAGTGCATCAACTTATTTTTTATCACTGTTAACGTTAATTATCTTTGATAGTACAGTTCTTTTGATTTTAGAAGTATTGATGTTGTACTATAAAACTACTATAGATGTCTATCAATGCTTTAGTTGCTTATCACTATTTCACTTATCAATGGTGATAATATTGTTTTCTTTAATGTACAAAAAATGTATTTAATGTGTATGTAATTTCGCGTAAAGAAATTCATGGATTGGATGATTTTTTTTAGTTCTTGTTTATTAGGCAATATATAGAATGTTAATTATTTGTAATTTATTGTAGTCAATGTCCAAACATTGGAAATTAATATGGCACTAGATACAGAGTTTGGCCACAAGAATCAAATGGACTTCTTTTCACTTAAATGCTCTCATGTTTCCGCATGTTTAGCTTTACACTGCTAATATCCAGAATGATGCGAAACATGTAATAACTCTTTAGAATTAGAAGAATTGGAGAATTAATATGAAAGATACTTGTAGTTTCTTCTGAGCAGAAACTTACTAAGAGCAACAATGAAAGGCAATATGAAAGTAGTTGATTCGAATGAAATACATACAAGGACAAACAAAAGCCCCACAAGGAACGATAACGAGTCAACTTCTCTACACACAAGCTGGTTGGGGAATTCTGGCAATCATATCTCTCAAAGATTAGATGCCCCACTGCATTCGTTCGAACCGTTTTATGGTGAGGTTCGTGGTATTTAGAGAAACTCCCGACGTTTGCAGAATCTCGGAACAAAACGCAAGTTTTATGGAGGCACAAAGAAAGAGATTTCCATCAGCCAAATTGTATCACCGCTGTTGGCTGTATTCTTAGGTGGGCGGGGGAAAGGGGAGAGGAGATTGTGAATGACCCACCATAGGCCTATTCCTTGAACTTGGCCTTGGTTTTCCGGTACAAGGTGTAACGCAATCGGTCGAGATAACTTCCGGTGAGGCTGATGGATTTCCCATTCTCCGGGCGCCGCTTTTATCTGGGGGGGACAGCACTGCCCACGCCCCCGCAGTCCCCGCGGGTGCTCAGGTATTCATGGCTTCCGAGATAAACGACTACAAATCCTCCAACTAAGTTCAGTGGAACGGCGAGGCCCAAATCACCCAACGGGAAACATTCGCTGACAATTACCTGGCAAGAAAAAGAAGAAAAGAAAGGCAACTTGGCGCGCGCTCTCTTTGTGGCGCTAGAAACTCTAAACTTTGCTCAACTTCACGATTTATAGCCATCGAACAGAAAGCATTTCATTAGAGCAGCAATTATTCTCGCATCATTAATGCAAACCTAAGTTAATCGCATGGAAAAAAAGGCATGTAGAAACTCATTTTTACGAAAAAAAACATTCATCATTATTAATTTGAACTTTCTCATTCGCCTACTTCCTTCTCCAAAGTATTGGTGACTCCATTTCTGGATAGTTTATGAAAACTTAGAATGGCTTAAAGTAACTCTTGAGAAGTTTGCTTCTGTTCAATAAATTGTGATGATAACACAAAGAGTAACTCCTACAGAATCTATTTCTTCAGCAAAACAAACTACTAAGAAGAAAAGTCGTAACCGTTTCGACTAAATACTTTGTAAATAGAAGAAATAATATATTAGCCAATAATAAATTGGCTAATAGCCAATAGCAAAGAACATAGAGAAAAAATAACGTAATTCTGAAAATCAATTTTAGTTAGTATGAATCTAATAAGATACCAGAACATTAATTATACGTAAAATTATATATTGAACAAATATTGATATCTATATATTATCATAATGATCATTGATCTAATACAGATCGCTTGTCCACCTTCTGCAGTTTTATAAAAAAAAATCGAGTGACACATGTCCGATCCACAATATTTTTTTTCCTTGTGGAACCATAACTTTCATTCAAAAATAGTTTTGGCAGCATAAAGCGATATCCATTTACAGATTAGTATCAAATATACAATTCCATATTCTTTATACAGACATATCTTTTCCTTATAATTCCTAATTGAAATCAATAGTTAAAGTAGGAAATTTTTGATAAATCGTGTTTTGCTCAGAAACTTATAAAAGCCTGACAAAATACCAAGAAATGAATAGACTGTTAATTTATTTTGAATTCCTGCTCTACTTAGGATCCAAATATTGAAAATTGATATTTCAAAAAAGATTAATGTTATACAAAGAATCTTCTGAAGACATTAAATTAGAGGCAACTTTTTGTTTTTAATGCGTTGAACGTCAGTGTATTTGTTTATTGATGTGTTACGGACTAAAAACGTCATCTGCAGGACTTGTGATTTAAGGATTTTTGATTTATGTTGAAAGTCCATCAGATGTTCGAGACTTTCTACCGCGTGACTAGTTAGTAAATATTTTTTTTTAACATAAGGAAGTTAAAGAGAACAGTTATTGTAGCATCTTCGCCTCCTCTTGAAAAAGATATGCTAATCTTCATTACGTGATCCACATTCGAAAAGTGTGATGGCCTGTGGAATCTATCCAGAAATGAATCGGAGGAACCTCCTTCACCTTATCTTCTTTCTGCTTCCCTATTTGAAATGTAGTTAATGCATTTTAAACTAAAGGCAAACTTTTACACTATGCTACCAACACTGAAGAAGTATAACAACTTTAAACCTGCGTCAGGCAGAAAACAACAACGTACACATTGTACCTGATCATCGAAGGCGACTGATCATCTTATGAGGTTCCAGCTGCGTAACGCTTTAGTTTCTTTAGTCGGAATTGTTCCATAATTTTTTGCCAAACATTAAGTGACATCAAAATGATCACTGTTGCTGAATTTCGAATTTGAATACCCTAGATTATTTCTAAGGTAACAATCTTTCACTTTTGACAGTCATAAATCTACGAGAATTCTGATAAAATGAAATCGATCACACCTCGTGTAAATCCTACAAAATTCATGATGTACTCATTTCTTCAGCAAAAAGAACTACTAGAAAGAGAGCTAAACAGTTTGTAAATAAAAGAAATAAAGTAATTAAACTTAACAATGAATACAGTGCACTTAACAAGAGTAGAATGAAAATTCCATTTCTGCTTAACGTAGGCCAAGCTTGTTCCGACCAGTGCAGTGATTGAAAGTGATGGTTTTTAGAATGATGATGCAAACAACTGATTACAATATCAGAGCCAATGAGCCATTGATTTGGGCTAAACATCACAGAACAATAGTACCTTCACTTCGCATCATACCGTTAGCTTGGATATGTGCGATGATAAGGCTTGTTAGAAGTCACAGAGATGTCTAATGCTATCCTGCGTTAAGATCCTCTAACATCAGCTTGAGATTGCTCATGCCCGTCGCAGCTGGTCCCCCACATTTCAATGGGCGACATAGTCTGGAGACCTGGCGGGCTTCGAAAGGGTGTCGACAGCATGGAGGCTGTGCAGAGAAACTCATACTGTATAAAGATAGGAGTTATCTTGATGGAAAGTGGATTGTTGTAGCCGCTTCATGAAGGGAAGCACAAGAGGTCGTAGAATCTCCTGAATGTATCGCTGCGCCGTCAATGCTCCCCTGATCACAACCAGCGGAAACCGAGAATCGTAGGAGATTCGCCACATCATGATGTCACCAGTCCTGGCGGTGTGGCACTCAACAATGAAGTTCGCATTTGTGCGCTGCTCACTGCTTTTCACTGCCTTCTCCAGTACAGTTGGTCGATATCCCAGAAAAAAAAAAAAAACCTGGGTTCGTCACTGAAACACAATTTGTTACGAATCCACAGCCGTTCACGCTACCACCAGTAACACCACTATAAACCATGCCGCCGATACTTGGATGTTAATAGCAGACAGCGTAAAGGGCGCCGAGAATGCAAAACTCATTCTGTAACACGCCTTGTAATCATTCGGGTAGACAGACGGTTTCTAGTGATGCCGTATATGTCTCTGGATAGTGGAGAGGACACCCTTGGATCAGTTCGCACCGTCGGATGATGATACGATCCTCTCTTCTGATAGTCTGCCCTGGGTCTCACAATGTCTTCCTCAGCGTGTGTATGCTCCCAATACCGTCACACAGTGCAGTCGGAACAGTTCAGGTGGTGGCTAATTCGACTAATGATCAGCCTGCCTCCCGCAGTCCAACGATACGACCTCTCACAAACTCTTATTATTTGTTTTAACTGCGTGGAATGCGTCGTCAGGACGTATTGAGGACTCAAGAGACCTGTACTGCACAACTATACTGATTATAAAGCGATAATAATATGATGGTCGTTCACATGACCACAGCCATAGCGATACTGATGATGGTAGTTCTCAGCGGGCAATCGCAGCCCAACTACCTGTAACGGTGCCATATACCGAGTTTGTCGTTACCGGATCATTCGTACAGAGCCGCTAATTTTTTTTGTCAATGAGTGTAAATTACGGAGTTTAACGATTACTAAGTTCTGAATGTAACAGCTAGATGTAATTGTTTCGAACAATTAAAACTATTTAACATTGATATTGATGTAGCTGGAATGCTGTTGTAATATATATAAAATAACATATTTCCTAATTATTTATTCTTTATATTGTTAAAAGAAAGTAAAGATTCAAGCTATCAAACTCTTACGAACTATCAGAAAAATTATAAAAACAAAACAAAAGAAGGCAACGAAAATTTAGAAAATTCAATAAAGTCGTTAAATAGAATAGTATTTCAAGCTATTACTGAGAACGGAAGATGGGGAATCAATCACATCCAAACTTGTCGATTCTATTTTATTAATGAAGAAAACATTATACTTTTTCAGTTAGTTTTTCTTGTACACAAACTAAAAAGCTCTCAACTTTCATAAGATGTTTATCATCTCGTCGTAACTGGAAACACAATACACAACTATTTAGGAGAAGCATGGAGCGAACGAATAGCGAAAAAATACTCATCAAAATAAGGTAATGAAAATTATTTTTAATATTTTGATAAATTAAGTAAAGAGAATAAATCTTAAAAAGAAATTTTGTCACATCTATAAAAACGAAAAGGAATAATTACTACTAAGATATTAATGTGCCTGATGTGAAATATATTTAAGCAACCATATAGGCACCAATTGATAAGATAAAATAATAAAATTAAACAGTCACGACTCCATATTACGAGGCCCTTGAAGTTCCACTTGAAAAAAAGGCCTCGTAATACGGAGCCCTGAAAAGTCGTGAGTGTTTTAATTGTATCTATTATTTTTTTTATCTTATCAATTGGTGCTTACGTGGCTGCTTAAATATATAGGAATAACTATTCTTAGGAATTAGAATATGATATATCCTAGGTTTGTCAGTTTACTTTCTTCGAGAAATTTAAGTTCAATTAATTGGTTTCTATTTCCTTTTTTAATTAAGTACATTTCTGCTTATTAGATATCAAAAATCATCAAACAGCAAATCATAAGCCAAATACTTTTGGATCTTAATACAAAACTTTAAAAGCAGAAATTGCAGCATCAAATCTCCCTTTTTTTTTTAATGAAAAATGTGGCTAAGTTTTTGAAGGTTTTTTTTTTTTTTTTTTTTAATACTTCCTTCAAAGCGTTAAGCAGTTAATTTCTTGGGGCCTGTTCTTTAACAGTGGAAACATCTCCGTAATTCTTTAAATTAAGGGAGATAAGAGTATATCAGAAGAACCGTCGTGCTCACTTTCTATTCAGAATATTTTTTACCCTCAGTCCAAAGTGGAAAAATCCTAGGCGTGCGAGATCCTTCTATAGCATTATCTTATTTCACTCATCTGCAGCCCTAATAAGCACTTGTCGCCTGCGGGCAATGCACTAGGTCGCTCCGGCATCGCGCAATTCCCGCCTCACTTCTTCCAAGGGAAAAAAAAAAAAGATGAGTAAAAAGTTCGTAAATCAACAATGAAAGGTAAATGACGAAACTTATAAGGTTAAAAACTCGTATCGTCAGTTCGACACCTATCGGGAGTAGAAAGCAATAAGAAAAACCTCTAAGATATAAAGAAAAATTACTGAAATTATTAACAGTAAAACTCACAAATAAAAATTTAAGCCTTTCACAACGTCGTCCTCAGTTTTCAAATAATGCAGTCTATTACTTTCATCTAGTCAGTTATTAAAAACTAGAGGTTCTCAAACTTTCTTACTTCAGGACGAGCTTTGGTTAGTAGTTTTTTCGTGATCCTCCTAGAACCTTGTGCAATCTGACGTTTTCGGTTTTCGTCGAAAATATGAAATATCCTGGCAGACAGTTTGAGAACCACATCGACAGACAATTGTTAAATGGCTGACAATGACAATTCTGAAGGTTTTGTTTATATTATATCATTGTGTCAATGAATTTTATTGAAAGAAACCAAACATTAATGTTTTTTCTTAACCATACAACAATGATCTAAATAATAAAAGACACACGGGAAATAACGGTGATTTGTTAGGACTATTATAGACCGGTTTCAGATTTCTTTAGACCACTTTTGCAGGTCTTTTATTACGACTATTACAATCGTTTCAGATTTATTATAACATTGTTGCTGATTTTTATTAGGACTATTGCAGACCGTTTCTGATTCCTTTAGACCACTGCTACTGATTTTGTATTAGGATTATTACAGACCATATCTTTACATAACTGTTTCTGTCTTTTATTAAAGAGTGTTTAGGACTGTTACAGAGCGTTTCGATTTCTTTTCTTTTCGATTTCTAAAAATCACGTTGCTGTCTTCGTTAAGCCCCGCGAACATCATCCAACTTTGCACCAACTTAGTCGGCCAACTTCGAGTCCGCCAATTTTTTGTCAGCCCCGAACACCATCCAACTCGCAAATGAATCGGCCGTGATTGCAGCAATCCCATAATGCAATGCGTTTCCTCCAGCAGCTGTGGAAAAAATCGAGGTTTTGAAACCTCTCTGATAAATTCTGCCGCATACAATTACTGCATTTCAGTATAAACTTTATTTATGCATGAAAGAAACTCGCAATACTCTGATATTCATTGTGTTCGCGTTGTCTTCGACTCGAATCGGTGAACATCGTTTTAGACGCCATTTCTTCCATGGGCGTGACGTCACGACTGACGTGTTCCAACGCTGCCCTGTGATTGGTTAATTCCGACCGACTTCCAACCAACTTCCCGAGTTGGTCCTGCACAACCAACTCGAGTCGGCGGACTAAAGTTGGTGCTAAGTCGCTGAGAAAACTGTCTCTGCCAACTCGTGACGTCAAAATCGGCCGACTAAGTTGGTGCAAAGTTAAATGGTGGTCGTGGGGCTTCAGAACTAACACAGACCGTTTAAATTTCTTTAGACCGCTGTTATGTGGCTAAGAAATGAAATTGATTTTGTTTTCTTTCTATTGGATTGTCGTAAACTTCAGCAAGAATAAATAAATAGAAAAAAAAAATTACCAGAAAATTAGTTAAAAAAATACATAAAAACCAATATTCCATTAGAATAAAGAAATATAATTTGATAGTCAAAAATGCCGTTCTTATTAGATTGTTTAGAAAATCTCCAGCAAGTAATTTGTATTCAAGAATTTAGAAAAAAATTAAATAATGAATTTTTGGCCGATATTTATTCAGTTCATAATAACTATCACAATGTATCAAAACGTTAAGTTTTATACTCAGTAAATAATTATAATCGTTCACTTAAAAAACAAAAAAAAGGAGAGATAATGAATGAAGAATTATCATTTAGGTTTTTTATTATTTTAGCTAACAACAATGAAGTTACTTATTACTTATTCTTTTTTATCTCTAACTGACTTTTCTGAATGGAACTGTAATATTTATTTCTTTTTCACGATAAGTTTCCTGTGACTGTAATGCATTAAAAAACCACTGAGCCCTTGGAGTTCAATAAAACGTAAATAGATTTAATGTCATACAATGACTCATCGCTTAGTCTCTAATGTAAATATAACATCCTTCCACGTTGCTCAGCAGATTAAAAAAAAAAAACAGCAATAAACAATGAGAAAGAATTACAAAAAAAAAAAAATGTTTAATTAAAAATTCGCTTGATTATAGTCAAGTAATGATAATTTTCATTCTTAGCCTTTTTTCCGAAGAAAAGCAGACTTATGAAATAAACATGTCTGTATATGTAAATCCTTCTTCTAATAAGTCCTGAATTAGAATTTGTGTTCATTTTGTTGAGAGATGATCTGAATTTGTATTTAAAAGTTTCTTCCTATGGAAAAATTCCCATAAGTATGGAATCAATTAATCTCATTGAAGGTATCAATCAATTACGATTGAACTAAATTACAAATCGATAGCCATAAACACATTAATTGTGCCTTACTGTTACTGTTTAATCTAATCTGTTTAGCATATAAAGAAAATGGTGCGGTATGAATAAAGCGGTTGGAATTTTTTTTTTTTTTTTTTTTGGACTCTTCTGGTCCAAAAGCACTATAGTCTTCCCATATGGTCTCGTATATTTAATTTAATATAAAATTTTAACGTGCGCCTAATATATAATTAAAGGGATGTAATAGACAATTAATGCCGAACACACAATTGGTTTAAAAAGTGTAATTAAAAACATTAAAAATATACTACTGTAGAGGAAAACTTTCGATGCCTACATGGATTCATAGTTCTTAATAGCGAAGGTTTACAGATATAGCAAAAATCTGAATTCTATTCAGATTCATGAAAATACCTAAAAAAACTTATGATTAGCACATACAAAAACTTATGCTCTAAATTTTTTGTTTTTGTTTTTTAAAAACTCTTCGTTTGTTAAATTAATAAAAGTACTGTTTTTAATATTGAAACTCTGATTTTATTTAATTTAAATAAGTGTTTAGAAGTAGCTTAGCTAAAACTTTAAAAACACCATTACAATATTAGTTTACTTTCAGTGACACTTTGTATATACACTTTGTGTATAGGCGTTTATATATAGTGCTTGTATATTTATGTGTGCTTTCTCCCAATAATTTCTGAAAAGAAAATATAGGTTTTCGAATATTAAGTAATTATGTACTTAAGGATATCAGAATATATTTTTTTTTCTTTCTTTTTATAAGGAAGTGACGAAATGAAATCTTGTAATGGCAGACGACAAGTGACTACCAGTCATTTTTAATGCATATTCTAACTTGCTAATAAAGAAGCAGTAGGCCTATAATTGTTTCAATAAAGTGAAAGGCTGACTGGATTCAGTAAAGCTTCAAACACCATTTGTGATCTTTAGAAATTTAGAAGTTTTATTTTGTGAGTTTAGTTTTGAAATTAGAAAATACTATTTTTTCATTTATCCAAAGATTCGACGTCCTTTTGTTACCATTCAATTTATTCTAGAGCTCTAACATCTTTCATGAACTTCGATTAGACAAAGTCATGAAAAAAAAACCACGTGACTGGTATGAAAAATTATCTTCTTCTTTTCCTTCCTCACGGAACGGCACCTGAAGGAGGTTGAAAACTCCGACGAAACAACTGATATCATTCTTCTTCAAAATTTCGAATTTCAGAAAAAGTAGAAAGGGACAAATTGTAATTTCCATCGATCTATCAAAAAATTTGAAGGATGAAAACCTAATAATATCGCAGCTATTTGATGTTTTAAACTTTCGTTTGACCATTACTGTCTATTATATTTAAGGTTTTATTTTAAAACAAATATAATTTTGTAAGTCATTAATGGTTACGCGAGGCATTATTGGAAAAATTCCGTTTTTGTTTTTCCTTGGTAAATATCAGTTCACGAATGTGAAAATACTTGATTCAACTTTCATACGAATCTTCAAATCTTGTCTAAAGATGTGTGTTTAAGTCAAAGAAGGTAAGAAAACTTCTCAAAAAACAAAACAAAAAAAAAAATCCAAACTTGATCATTGATAGCGTTAGTTGGGAATTTTCGAAAGCATGTTTTAAAAGTAATAACAGACTGTTAAATAAATTATTATAATTATAACTCTAGACATAGGAATAGTAATTAAAAACGATTAAATGTACGGTAATTGATGTAATGATGGTAAAGTTGGCAATTTCATCAGGACATGCAAAAAAAGTGTAGCGCATAATAATACCAATATAATGAGGAATTTTCTGTTCATTTGAATTGTATAATAAAATATACGAGATATTTATTGAAATTAAGTACGCAGTTCATGAGGCTATTAGGATTGTTGTATAGGATGAACATGCAAATTATCTTGCAACATTCCTCACAATATTTTTGTAATTGTTAGTGTTTAACAAGTAAGTAACTTAAATATCATTTAATTTCAGCTAGTTAATTAATTCTCCGTTGGTTTTATGAGCATCTGCTTTCGATTCATAATTATCTGATACAAACGACTTCTGATTCATATGATGTCGAGAAATCAAAATACAATGCTGTAGTTTAACTTTTCTATCCTATCCAGAATTAAAAGTTCATTCGACTAAATATCTCAAAAGATCACATTACTAATAAGAATATTCATTGCCTTTAAAATACCTAATTTTGATATTACAAAGCGGGTCTATGAATACGATACTGCAACGCTGTTTTATTTTTTGACAGGAACCCTTATTTTAAATATAAACGTTAAATTTATTTATTCTATTTTCCAACTGTTGAAGGAAACCTTTCTGTTAAATTAATGATCCTCCCTTTAGATCCTCCCAAATAGTGCGCTGTCAATTGCACACTCCTAAATGACGATCATACAAACATTAGAAAGCGAAAAAAAAAAAAAAATCTTTATAAGGAACTAAACAAGGTCACGTTACATGACTGTTATAGTATTAATGTATTTTGTACAATTTGTTGTTTTTTACATTATTATTGCATTTCCAAAGCTCAGCAGATAATAAGGAAAGTAATTCATAATGTTTCTTTATTTCGAAGTTTTGAGAGAGAAACTTTCAGTCTTTAAAAGAAAATACGCAAAAAACAAAAAAAAGATTTAATTATTTGGTTTGGAATAATGCTGATGTTTTTCTTTTTAAGACAATGTTGGTGCCTTGGGACAACTTCGTCTATTTTTGTCAACAGGCGATTTTCGAGAACTCCGAGCCAACGCAGCAGAAAAATCAACCTCAGGAGACAGTAGCACAACTCATTCAAGGACTAAACTCATTATTTAGGACCCGAAGATACGAGGGAAAGGAAGGCACGTACAAAAAGATTGTCCTTAATGCAAAAGATCCAGAATTCCGCTTTGTCGAGGTTTTTTTCTCTTTCCTTTCTCCTCCATCACTGCTGCTCAGCGATACAAAAAAAAAAAAAAAAAAAAAAAAATATACGTTTGCCTCCCTCCTTCTCCCTTTCCGAGTTCGTAATGGAGGAATTACTCGTTAATTAGGAATCTTCGACCCTCCTGTTTCTCCTCCATCCTCTTCTTTTCTTTCGTTTCTGCGATTGGTTGGATGGAATTCCGTCCTCCTTTTCACAAATTCCCGGACTCCATTTCGATTCCAATTGATGCTGATTAAGGAGTCAGTGATGGCGGCCGAAACGAATCACCAAGAGAGAGCGCGCGTGCATGTGTGTGCGCGCCGATGCCACTAATTAATCTCAGAGGTGGCAAAAGGAACCCGAGCTCTCAGAGGCCACCCACGCGCCGCTTCTGATGGCGGTTGCTTTAAAGCGAATCACTACATTTTTAGAAAGCAAAATTACATTCAAATCTCCATATGGAAGCAGAGTTTTTTTTTTGTTTGTTTTTTTTAAAGGAAATTTTACTTTAATCAACTACTGCCGTTGAAGTTACTTATTCAAAACTTTTCTTTTATTGAGTTTAAAAGTTCAAATGTCTACACTTGAAGAGACTTGAGTAATTAATATCCTTGTGAAATTTAAGAATTCATCCTTATTTATTTTTTTTATTGCAACAGTTTACATGTCTTGTTTTTTTTTTTGTTTTAAGTTAAACTTCACTAGGAAGACCCGTGAAATATTCACGGAAGTAAAACAAATTCCACATTTTTGAAATACCGTGAAATTTTTGGAAAAAAAAAATTGATTTACCAGTTTCAACGATAACAATAACGAATGTCCAACAGCCAATACCAATAATCCTCCCTGGGCAACAATGACAGCACGTGTTCCCCTACTGTTGAGTAGTGAGCAAGCGGCTATCCCAGAGTTCAATGGGGTAACAGCCGAAGTACAGCCGAAATTATGTAAAAACTGAGGTTTTACGAACTCTCTGATAAATTTTGACGCTTGAACTTCATGCATTTCAGTGTAAACTTCATTTATGTGTGGAAGAAAATCTCAATATGCTGATAATAATTGTGTAATCGCGCTCCGTCGTGCTGAAGTGGGACGAATAGTAGAGCGCCATGTTTACAAATGGGCGTGACGTCACGACTGACGTGTTCCAACGCTGCACTGTGATTGGTTATTTCTCCGACTCTGCTTACAAATTTACAAATCTCCGTACAATTTTTGCCTATTAATAGTATGATGAATATGAAATTTCTTTATTCTTAAATAAAAAAAAAAGGACACAAACCTTAATTATATGTTTTATCATACACACAATCACACACACACACACGTACGTTAAGGCTGAACGATTAATTCCTACTGCAGTTATAAAGGCTAAATTACTTTCTTGAGAATCTGATTCCTTTTTAATTGCAGTGAGGAAATAGATAGCTTTGTATTCCAAAAATGGTATCATTGTAGTCTTTTTGGCAGAGGATTCGTATCATTATCATATGATAGTAATACAACAACAAAAAAATCACACTAGAAAGCAGTTTATTTTTGAATATTTAATATTAAACTTAAAAATCCTATCTTCATATTCTAGAAAGGTTACAAAACGAAGTAGCGAAGTAAATAACCCTGTAATACCCTATCTCATTTACACTAAATGCGCAGATGTATGAATATCTACTGAACGCTATTGAATCTTTTTTCTTCGTTTTACAACTTGATTCCTGGACAACCTGTAGTTATTTGACGCTAAAAGGCCACCGCAATGCAGTCATGATTTTACAACAAATCAACCCAATATTTCCTTTTTCTTAAAAGAAATCCGCTCATGTCTACATTAAACGTTTCTTTGGCGAAACCTACATTTTTGGCCTGCACGCTCGCTCGACCTGATTTTACAGGTTTTGCAAACTTGAAGAATAGAGATTACATTTATTTTACATCGCTTCCTGACAAGCGATATGCAAGGAAGCCATTATGGAATAGCTTTATACATGAAGGGAAAGATGAAAAAGCAGACAAACACCGGAAAGGAAATAAATATCCATGCAGACGCCAGAATTCGAACCCAGATTCCGATACATCTGCCTTGTGAAAGGCCCCTTTGCCTTGGCCACAAGCCTATGCCAGATCGACGATATAAAGTGTAAAAATTTATAGTAATCCTTACTTTTTGCATAAAACTTGAAGCGTACCTGTGATGTTTTAATAAATGAATGGACCTTGTCAAATTTCTATCGTGATAAGTTTATTTGCACTGCCCTAGGCACTCGAGGTAGCTTCACTCTGTTTATATTACTCTCACTCTACAGAATTCTCTATTATTGCAATTCAGCTTCAATGTCTTTAATATAAGCACATAGCTTTTTAATGTGGGCAGACAAAATCAGTAAATAAGGACTTCAACACTACACGACAACAGCCAAAAGGGTATATATAATCATAAAAATTCTCTTTTTTTTTATTAAATTTTTCTATTAAGTAATTTTAAAGTACGGCAACTTAGGAAAGGTTTTTATAACCTTCAATCATTCAACAAAGGAATGTACGAAGCAAAAATGCGAGGCGCGCGGTAATTTGTGTCGGCAATAAGGAAAGTAAGCAGAAAGATTAGGAACGGATGATGGTTCTCGTGGGTCGGATGCGTTTAATTAAGGTAGCGCTCCCGTTCGCCCGCTTGGGATGAGAGTTGCTGCTTATCAAACAGCCCCGGCCACTTGAATGAGAGTCGGATTTCAGCGCTAATTTGTTTCTGAGGCGAAGAATATTTTGTTATGATTCTCACCTATGAAAGACAATGATTTCAAAGCACCACAAACAACAGCAACAACACAAACAGTGTCTTTACAAAATGCGGAGCTGAATATACATCTCAGATGGCGCCATCTTGTCTCGTTCTTCAATCCAGAGATCACATGACAACTGGAGTTGAGAAACTTAGTCAACTGAAAATAGTAAGCAAGTGCAGGATTTCAGTGGCTCTCCAGCTCTATTACAAAAAGAAACATTGTTCTTTCTCAAGAAACTTACATCTCTGGGAAATTCCTCAAAAAAAAAATCCCCCACCCCCACCCCAACTACATTCTTTCTACATATCTTGCTTACCAAAATTGTAAAAAAAAAAACTTCGTTATCATAATTCTAATATTGTTAACATTGAATATAGTAAACATAATATTTAGGAATATTTAGAATTCCAGTAAAAAAAAAAAAAAAAACTTTAGATGCAATCTTACAGCTTCAGCTGTTAAAATTCTAATTCAGAAGTGAATTCGAGAAAAGAAAAGCAAATTCGGGAAAACTGGGAAATAAAGCAGTTTATATGTTTATATTCTTCTTTTTTACTTGAGAATTTGTTCATTTTCAAATAAGACATACTTGACTATTTTGTACCTATTAAAGGCAAAAAAAAAGAGATTATCAAAATTTGATATATTGTAACTACAACATAACATTAATACGTTGTTCAACAGTAAATCGATAAATAAGACAACGATAACAACGACATATTAACGTAAGTTAATAAGCTGAAAAATATTTTTCAGCTTATAAAAATAAAAGTTTATAATAAAGTTAACTTTTTTAAAATTCCGCTACTGCTCTAATACACTGATTTAGCTATTAATAACTGTGAAGTTTGATTCCACAAATGCCGAACTTTTACTCGATTCCGTAACTTTTTCAGAACTGTATTGATGTAAGTTATGTTAATTTAATTGTTATAGATTATAAAGGCTATTAGCAAATATTACTGAAACCATTCATCAGAGATTTCTCATACATTTGGCAGTTCAAAAAATGTATTTATGAAAATAGATTTGGATATTTAAGATTTTGTTTTGGGTTAAGTTTTGGTTGTAGGATATTAATCGAAATATGAGAGCAAGAAAATAAATGCCCTTAAGAAAAGCTTTAGATTAACGAGCCAGAAAAACTTTAAATTTTACGTTAAAAGCGACCACAAAATTTTGTTGTTACAGTTTTAAGTTATGCATAAAAAAAAAATATTAAAAAAATCCTAACAGAAAAATAGGAAAGTTGAATCAATTGCATTGAAGCAGTTGGCCATCTAGATAGAATTTTTATTAACTATTTATTTTTAATTTCCAAGTTTTTGAAGTAAACAAACTATTTGGAAGAACATTAATACTAGTAATGATTGATTACTTCTGTTGTAAGCATACTTAAAAAACATTACGGTAAAAATTATTTGGATTTGAAATTTTACTATATTTCTCAACTATAAAAAATTATTGCTTGACAGTAAAACTGAATAGAAAGTTTCATTAACAAAATAACTATTAACAATCGAATTTGAACTGAAATATCATTAAAACGTTAACTCGAAAACAGCATTCTTAATATTGTGCTCTACTTTAGATTTTCAAATAAATTAGTAATAGAACGAAACACAAGATAATAAATTGCAGAAAGCATCTTCCACTCTCACAGCAGAAAAAGGAGAAGCACTTCCAAGGTAAATTGAAAATTCAACCAAAAGATGGAATAAAACGAAAAAAAAAATACAAAGGAAAGTAAATAAAATAACATGAAAAATGATGAAAATACGCTCTTTAAAACGATAAAAAAAGCAGGAAAGAAAAGAAAAGACAGTGAAAAAAAAAAGACAAGGAGGGCAGAAATGAAACGAAAATTAAATTACGGACTAAAAGCATTTTTTGAAAGAAAAACATTCAAACTTTTCTAAATCAAATTCTTTAATAGCTGTCTAAGATAAGAATTGCGATTAAAAAAAAAAAAAAAAAAGAAAGAGTGAATTATTTCATCAATTCACATTAATAGCAAATTCCCGTAATTCGCTTTAAGAAAAATTAATTTATAATAACGAATAACTTCAGTGACTTAAAGAAAACTTATTGAATCAACAATAATTCAAAAATGGTTCTAATGGTGATACAGCAATTAAAAATGGGATGATTCTGTCAACATGCTTCGGGAGAGTTTTCTGTTGTTTGTATAAAAGAAATGACCTTAATCTAACCATCAAGTCTTAGGAGTCTTATCAACTTTAATTCTGAAAATAGCAAAAAAATAGCAAACTTTAATTCTGAAAACTGATGATCTTTAGATGCATCTGACAAAGACTCTAAACACAACATTACAGATATGCATCTTTATTAAAAATGCATAATGTTTAGATTAACGTTGTATTCTAAAATAGTAATGAAATAGATAAATAGACTTGTTTCTTTCATTAAAATGCAAATGTACTATTATTGAAATAGATTCTGCAAAGAATCTGCAGACCACAAACTAACGTCAATATCAATAATTTCCATTTTCCAGTTCATTCATTCACAAAGAGATAATCTGTTCAAGGAATTAAAGTAAAACAGAAAAACCGAGAATTATGTCTGTATTGTTATCTGTCGTGAGGCATATTTGGAGCCACATTGTGTACCTGTATATGCAATCTGTAAAATCGAAGGAAGAAAATTGATTGTCATATTTGGACATGAGAAACAAATAACAGTATATCAGTATTAAAAACAAAACAGGTGTTATTTACTGCAACA
The DNA here is from genome assembly GCA_023159025.1 of Thereuonema tuberculata. NCBI lineage: Eukaryota > Metazoa > Arthropoda > Chilopoda > Scutigeromorpha > Scutigeridae > Thereuonema > Thereuonema tuberculata. Next base: position 128,119,225 of record JAFIDM010012231.1, on the reverse strand, counting down.
GTAAAAAATATAAAGTTTATATCGCGTGCTTGCAGAAGAACAAGCATTATATTTTTTTTCAAGAAATTAAACGAAATGGGAATAATTCTATTTTAATTGTCGACTTACTGTAATACTAAGTAACGATTGGAGGATTTAAGCAAATGTGAAATTTTTCAAACTAAAAAATTTGTTTACAATTAAACTTTGTTAAAAAATATATTGTAACTTTATTGAAAGTGTTTATGTGGTTTCTTCAATCATTTATCTGAAAAGAAAAACATACAAAAAAGAAACATAATATTTTTACATCTCAATAAGAAAAAAAAATAACTGTTCCGTACTTCCTTTGTAGGTCTTTCCTCCTACAATATGTATTGTGAAAAAAAAATCTTCATCATCTCTAAATTAAAATGTAATAATTTACGTTTATTATGAAAAAGCAAATTTTCAAGGGAATGTCGTTCCCCCTTTCTCAAGCCTATTTACAATGAGTTAGCGAAATTTTTTTGAACAATTAAAATATTACATGATGTTATATGTCTTACATATATATTTTGCTAATAATAATATCACAGCTTTCTATTATTAAACAATTTCTTAAAAACCTTTCTATTTGTTAATTATTGCTAATTTTTCTATTGTGACATTATTATTGCAATTTTTACACAGCTTCTCAATAAAAACTTTTGCTATTCTTACAAAGTATTCGGTCACTTCAAATCCTTCACTCCTATTGATATTTCCTTCTTTCGTGTTTCGAATGTACATGCTTTCAATCATTTTTCGTGTTTTTGTTTCTTTCTCCACACATAAAATGGAGAAATATTTACCTAAGATTAAAATTCGAAGAAGGAAAACAACTACTGTCTGCCTTGTTTCTAACAGTACAGTACTGAGTGCCTAAAAGAATATGGCTGTCTATTTTTCTCATAAACATCATTTTTTAAAAAATTACATCTAAATGATAGTAAACAAATCGATATGCAGCATTGGAATAAAATGATGACCGTTTCTGTATTCTATGACTGATATTTGTTTTCATAACCATTTTCGTTATTGTTGTTATCATTATGCACATGAACGGGGAAAAAATGAGTCTGGGACACAAAATTTGTAGATCTAAAATTAAAAAAAAAGAAAAAAAAAAAGCATTCATTGAATATTTAATCATATATTCATTTTATCATATTTTAGCAAGTTTCGGGTGTAAATACATGTAAGTTCACATATTATAATAATTATGTTTGAGATTAGAAAAATATAAAAATTTTGAGTCTAATAGATTTAAATTAGAAGTGTAAGAAGCTTGTTAATTAAAAAATTCAAAATCAGCCCCTTAAATAGAAAAAGAAATTCCTGTTTTTATCAAAATCTTTATTATAATGAAGAATTAACTATGTATCTGATATGTACATATTAAAGTATATAATTAAAAAAACATAATTTTTAATACTGCCACTTCGAGAACATACATTACTATTATTGCATTATTATTATTACTATTATTACATTACTATTATTAATATAATAATATTATTATTATATTATTTTTAATCGCTGTAAACATGTACGCTCTTATTTACAAAACACATTAATAAATGAACGCATCTCGAACTTTTAAAGACTGATAATATCGTATCGTCTGCAGAAAAACCAGCAAGGAAAAGGAAGACGAAAATTCGCTTTTATATTTATTAAAACATAGTAGTGCTGTTTAATGATAAATATAAAGATTGTCTCCTACCTAAACATTTTGTCTTTTTAATTTTTTTTCTTTCCTTATTAGAATCAGTAATGATCGACACAGTGAAATTGCTCGAAGCATCGAAATGGAAGAAAACAGAAAACCAGTAAATGAGACTAATGAGAAAGCTATAAAAATCATTAATAGTTAATAAAAACGAAAGAGGAAAATGCTACAAATATTGGCAGCTGTGACGAGGCAGAACATGAATAGGCACTTCCATTTAGACGATAAATTACCTTTGATTAAAAAGTGTCAGCACCTGACAAAGTGAAACGAAACATTAGGGGTGGGGTGAAAGAATTGGCTTTTTACGTGTTCTGGCGAGATGGTCGAGCCTCAAGCAACTCGGTTTTGCTTTCAGAGACTCCAGTATAAGACGTAAGGGCAATTAATAGGCAAAATGAAAAAGCGTGCATTTTAATAACGAGTCTAGGGGGTGGGGTCGCAGCAATACAATAGCATTATGTCTGGGGAAGGAGGGTTGTGGGCATCAGCTAAGAAGAACCAAGTCTCACTTAACGAGCCAATTAATCAGTTTCGTTTCCTTCGAACGTATACCTATTCCGTTTTTATATTAACTTTAAAAGTTCGAATTTTTTTTTTTTATTGTCTCCCTCCTCTTTGTCAAAGAAAAATCTTCTCTTGTGCATAATATGGAAAACTTTTAAACTTACTGAAAGCCTTGAAAATGAGTTAACATTAAAAGTTTGTGGAAAAGATTAATTATTTTTCGGAAATATAACAGCAGAAAGAAAGTTTTCAGCGTTGCAAAGAAATTATATGAAAATTAGGAGAACTTATTTTCCTTAAAAAAAAGGGGGAGGGGGAATCATTGGTGATTCATTTTCAAGTTTGAGGGAAAGTAAAATTGAAAGAAGTTCTATAAGTTTCCTAATAATCGAAAATATTGGAATAACAACTACACAAATAAAATAATATTATAATTTTGAAACGTTCTATTGTTAACTATGTAAATATAAAACCGGAAGATTATGAATCATTTGTGTACAATTTAGAAAAAGATTGCAATTCGAAAAAAATACAAAACACAGAATTAAAATTTAGAAACCTTAAGTTTGGCTTTCAAAAATTTAATGTTTTTTCCCAGTATTTGAAGCGAATGTGATGAATTAGCCGAGCTATTACAAATCCATTACGATTTATGGTTAACATTTAACATAACACTGTAAGGTCAAAATCTTCCGTCCAGGCACAACCTTATGGTCAAGGCTTCGGTGTGCCAAAAAAGCTGCTGAGATTGAACCTGTTTCGAAAGGTTTCCTTTCTTTTTTTGGGTTAGTCTGTTTTTTTTTCTCTTTCTCTTCTTTTTGCACAACAGGCTTAAAAAGGTCGAGGTACTAGCGGGATATATCAAGAGCCCTATACAGAATTAAAAAATAAAGAAAAGAATCCGAGCGTTTTTCTAAATTTCAGAGGTCAAGAAAGTAAAGGATCCATTATAGTAATGTAGCACTTTCAGATCTCATACGAAGTTACAAGTTCCGAACCGAAACGAGATTTAGATTTTCGTTTCATGTGATCCTCACTGTGTGTTCCACGATATCTGTTGTTGCCCCAATTACTGGGAGCCATTTCGGAGAGTCTTCAACTCTGAACTTAAAAGTATTTGATTTCAAAGAGACACATCTTCAATAGAAAAAAATAAATTAGCTCCGGCTTCAAACATCAAAGGTTGTCTCAAGTTTCTTATAGGTGGGAACAAAATGATTAATTAACAAACACTCATTACCTTTCTTCACGTCTTTTTGTAATGAATTTTCATTGGCTTAATTTACACAGAAATCTTATAACTTCTTAATAGTAGTTTTCGTTATTCAGAATTGAGAATTCGAGAAAAATTGAGAAAATAAAAACTTTTATTAACGTAATGTTTCATGTAGATACTTACAGATACTTATAAATACATAACATGTAATTTTTATTTTGATGAATTGATATATCCAGAAAAAGTATAAAAAAGTTAAGTTATTTAATTCAATCTGATGGTTGATAATAATGGATGGTTAGAAGATTTCGCCAGTTGTTGCACCTTATTACATCGTAGATCGGAATTTTCTAATATTCAGCTCATCACTGCATCGTTTCTACAAAAAGTGATTATTTCATCTAAAACATTTCCCTCCCCTCCCCCCTAAAAAAAAAATACCACTGCCCAGATCGTGTGGTTATAAACCAAGAATGCTTCACTTCATCGAATTAATAGTCTGGACAGGTTTACTCAAGAGGATGTTATTTGGAAGAAAGAAGACTTCACAGACAAGCATTCTTATTCTTATTTGTCTTGTCAAATGCAGGTTCAGTAAACTGGAATGATCTACGGAATATTGAATAACAATCCAGCTGAAAAATTGACTATTTACATAATTTTCTTTAACTGGACGTTTTGAATTTCTTTTTTTTTATTTTTTCCTAATTTACTGTTTTAATTCCAAGAACTCTTTTAAGCCTATACATTGGTTTCAAGCAGCTTATTATTTTTTCCTTTTTTTTAATTCTTTCAATGATCTGTAACCGCGTATCATCTGTACAACGAAGTTAAAAATTCGAATCATTATTTTTCTTGAATAAGTAAAGAAGTTAAAGGAAATTTTAAAACATGTGCAAAATTTCTTATCTTTTGATAAACCTCAAGTGTTTATCCGGTAAAAATTCCAGTAATGACGAAATTTAATTTCGTAGACAACTTTCAAACTTATTGATTCGTCCTTGTACGATCGACAGGGAAAGGAAATTGTACTTTACAATTTCAAGTGTAGATCTTCTTTTATTCTTGACTGTTCCAAGAAGAGAACTTTTGCCAGTGATTGTACCCTTATTTCCCTTTAGAATGACTAAAGAAAGAAAACAAGGAACTACAATATGTTTTCCCACCAACCAAACTACCTAAGGAATATATTTACACTGGCAAATCAAAAACATACTAAGATCCTTCATGTGCTTTATTTTTTAAAGTAGATAAAGGTTTTGATACCTTTAATAATACTGACTTACTAAACAACTACGAAACACATCTAAATTACAACTATCTCAGATGACGATATTTCTCATTTCTTTAGATTGCCGAAATTCCTTCTATTTTATGTAAATTTCTACTAAGTAAGTGCACTCATTTAATGTGATACTTCTCTCTATGTTTGATGAATATTTTCTAGGACTATGTCTACTATACTTCGCAGTTCATTTTTATCAGGCGGTTTTACTTCTAGTTATTAATGAAATTCCACCGACATAAACTGAATTCCAGTTAAATACACTGATCAGCGCGGTTTCATTTTTGTTAATTTTAGAAAGCATTTAAGTTGCATACGTGTATTGTTTGTTGCCGTATTAGTACATTAGTAAATTCAAAAATAAAATAGTAAACCTTCCTCATAATTAAGATAAATCCTTAATTAACAAAACTGGTCATATTATTTGTATTGTAAATTTCAAATCTGCGTTTTTATAAACATGAAAAAGGAAGAACTCCGCAAGATGGGAATCGTAGAACTTTTTAAAAAATTTAAAAAAATCGAGGTTCTATAGAATAGTGATTTCAATTGCTCAAATAATATATATGAACAATATAAGGCGATGTAGATACGAAAAAATAATAAGGAAACTTTTGAATCTAGAATACATAATGAATAATTGAGAAAACAGTTTCTGAACATATCTACCGAAGCTTTTGCCAAAATACAGAATTATATGCCATAGATCACTGTAGGAAAACATAGAAAAAAAAGGATTTGAAGATTCAAATTACAAAAAACAAAAACAAAATCCGAAAACGTCGCAGTTATTTTACTGAAATTTCTGTAAAAGATGAAATATTTCAATGAAAAACCGAAATGTAGGAGTAAATTTCGCATTACATACGAAGAATACTAAACAGATCTGGACAGAATAGTTGCATTCGAAGAAGTGACATGAAAACTGTCTTGAAGCAGAAAAAACAGGAATTCAAAACAAAAAACAGTAAAATTCGGTTATCCGAAACCTGCTCTGTAGGTAGTGGTATCCGTTGTCTTTTATGTTTACGCTAAGTAAATTTTATGGCACATTAAAGGCAACCCGTGTTATTGGGATAGTATTCCAAATAAAGGTATTGTTTTGGGGATATGGCGTGACCCGAAACTGAGTTTAAATGAGGACCGTTAAAAACGAATTTTACTGTAAAACAATTCTGTGGTGATTTGCCAAAAGGGGGTAAGTTCACACTTGGCCATTTTGAGATAACATGTTCAGTCAATCCATTCAAGACTCGGAAGCAAATTTAACTTGGAAGTCAGATAGTTAGATTGTGAGACTAGCTAATCATAAAGACACCTCCATACAGAATGCAAGGTTTTATTAATTAAACACCTCTGAACTTTATTTTTCATTTTCACAGAAATGTTTTTTTTCTGGAAAAGGACTTCACTTCTTTTGGCAAATCACCACAGAATTTATCTCAAGTCTTTTAAAAAGCAAAATTAAAGGAAAGGATTTAAAGATACAGAAGATTAAGGAACAAGTCAATTAGCTGTGAACGGTACAGATTACAATAAAACAACACTATTGTATACAATGTAAAGAAAGATTCCATCATCAATTAGTGGAAGAATAAATCAAAGCTAAAATATCAAATAAATAGCAATTATCATTATTAAAATAAATTATTATTATTAAAATAAGTATGAAGAGAATCACAGTAAGTAATTTTTGCAAAATATCAATGTTAGAAGGTAGATAAGAGAAGATACAATATATATCTTATGTAAGATATATAAACCTGATAAGACCTTTACTAAATCAATTAACTGTCCAACACAAGAGTCAGTAAGAAGAGTCTTAATAAGAGAGTACAAATGTACTTGTATAGAATCAAATATATTCATGCATAATATAAAGAGTTAATAGATAACTCAGAAGATATAGCTTTTGTCACAACATGTTCCAATTGTCTGTGCCCGAAGTAGCTGAGAGGCAGTATGTTGTGGTGAAAGCTATATCTTCTAAGTTACTATTTGTTTTACTAGATTTAACATTTCATCTACTGAACAAATGTCCCAGTAGATGAAATATTAAATCTAGTAAAGAAATAGTAAAAAAAAACTCATAAATTTCTAATTATGGAAATATGTTTGTGAAAATATAATTATTTGAACATATTCCTAAGCAAATTTAAGATATTGCATTGATTGAATTATTTAATTCTGGAATTTAAGAGAGCTTGACAAGTGATCCTAACTTTTTTTTTATTGTCCTCCCAATGAGAGTTGGCCGGCGGAAGTTTGAACTGCGCAGCCCTTCCGGTAGCTGATCAATTATGTTTTCCTGTCAAAATGGACGACTGCGCAGCGTCTGTTCTCACTGAGAAAGTATAGTTAACTTATAATAGGCTAACGTTTAATTATCGGAGAAGTTGTAATTTAGAAAAATACTTGTTTATTTAGTGAATTTCATTTATAAATTGTGTCTCTCAGATTTTAGGTTTTGAAAGTATCCCTTCACAGAGGCAAGTATTTCTCTTGCTTGACGACGAAGAGTCCTTCCAGGCTATTTTTCTCCGCTGACATGTTGATGATGCAAAATAAAACTTCTCTCTAACATTTAGCATTATTTCAATACTAATCGCTAATAATAAATATTTTAATGATTTATAAATACAATTCCTTTTGATAAGTAATCAGCGATTAGCAGAAGGGCAGATTCCTGTCATAAAATCAGACGGAAGTGCCTGACCAGACTAATCGATGGTAGTTGCGCAGATCTCACAAAAACAGGGCGGCCAACTCTCATTTGGAGGACAATAGATACATCTTGGGTTTTTAAGTTCCTATTTACTTTTATAGTATATAAATGAAATATAATATAAAATATATATTATATATATTAGTGCCAATTCACGAATATCCTAAAGAAGACCTTCAATAACTTTTTTCTTTTTACTACAAAGCTAAATGTCCAATTTTTATAACAGTGAGTTGGGATCTCATTTTACGCGGTTTAAACCTATCATTAAAATTCAGTAGATTTTTGTTCCTGTTTAAATCACATTTATTTTGCATATAAATATGTATACATTTTATAGTGTTCCTTAATGATAACATAAAATAGCAAATGGCCCCAAGGTCCTTATCTTTCAGATACTCTGTAGGCTTAATTTGTAACAAAATGAATGGGGAAGTATGATTATTTGAGTATGGATTATTTGAGGACGCTAACCTCAACCTACTGTAATATTTTAAGGTATACTGGTAGTGAATGGACATACTCAGGCCATTGAAAATTAAACTTATCTATTTATGAAGAATATGAAGAGATTTTCCGAATGTTACATCAGGCTATTGATGGTAAAATTTAAAAACCAAATCTGCCACATTATCCATGAAGTTTGAAGCAGTTTCTAAAGCAAACACAGTAGATGAAAAGAAGTCAGAAAACCTGAACACCACTATACTGGAGAAATAATACATCAAGAGATGAAAAGAATGAAAGAATAAAAGAACTCAGCCATTAAGAAACCACGTGGCTCCCTATTTCGGCAACACCCATTTATTAACCACATCAACTTCGCATCAAAACAATCGTTATATTTGGACAGTCCCTGGAGAATGCATTTAGTTGGAGTTACGTTAATGAAAGAGATAAGACCACATGCCACTAATCTCCTGTAATCACTCCTACATCAGGGAGAAACTTGATCGATGGAAATTGCTTAAGGAAATTGGCGCCTTTCTACTATTGAATAGATATTCAGAATCTCTACAAATTTCTGGAAGGAAAAGATAACAACGATTTAGATCAAACGTTTGCATCAATAACCGTCGACTGACACTTCATGAAGAATTCCAATATTGGAATTTCTTTGCGAAATGAGAAATGAATTAGATCCAAAGCTTAATGATAATAACGATGTGAAGAACAGTTGATTTTCATTCATTTACGTTATTGGAGAATCCAATTTATCTGATTTACAATTGAGTGAAAAGCAATTTTTATATTGCTTGAAATTTTTGTGTGCTAGTGTATTAGGCCAGAAACACAATTTAAAAAAGTTTAAAAAACGTATATATGACAATTAAAACATGACCGGATAAACGATTGCCTGCTAATCGAAACACTCATATTTTAATTGTCGTATATACGTTTTTTAAACTTTTTTAAATTGTGTGTCTGGCCTAATAACTTTTAAATATATTATAAAGCAATTTTTATACATTTCTTTATTTTTGAAAGTAAATATTTGAATTAAAACTTTAATTTCAAGTTAATAATTAGACTAGCTTTTCATACTACTTTTTTTTGTTAATAATTCATTTCTTAGTTAAATAATAATTACTTTTTCATTTCCATAAACCCATTAAGGTTATAAACAACAAAATCTTCTAACATAAACGCCTTTATTAACATCAATTCACTAAAAAA
>JAFIDM010012231.1:128091005-128106640 GCA_023159025.1 Thereuonema tuberculata | reverse complement strand
CGTATTGTGTGTATTAATGAACACTATGCCTATTATTCACCAGATTTCTACCCAATTGATTTTTTCCTTTGGGGATATTACAAAGAGATGACGTATGCGCGCGAAACCGACACTGAAGCAGAGCTTCGAGAACAATTACGGCAGGCCGAAATACGAATCAGAGCAAATGCAGGTGCTTTTCGACTTTTGCAACAAAACTTTGTAAGGCGTTGTCGACTATGTATTGAAGCGGGAGGGGGACATTTCGAACATTTATTGTAAAATACCGTTTCGTCTAACATTTGTATTTGATTTCGTACTTAGGAATACTGCTACTTGAACTACCCACCATAATTATTAGTTATCGATAATAAGGTTATCATATCATAACATAAATTATACGTTTTATCATTCTTTCCTCAATCTACGTACATTTGGTAATGTTTATTTTGGTAACTGAGCAATTTCTTTGCTTCATAATCTTGTGGATGGCACTTGTATCAATAATACCACCTCGGGACAGTTTCACCTTTGTACATTTGAAGGCTGATTTAGGCTACAACATGCCTATTTAGCACAATTTTTTTTTTATGATCTAGGAAGCTTAGGGTTCCGCGAAGTTTTTCAAATTGCCTTCGATGTCATGGAACGTTGTTTTTAATTTTTTTTTTGATGTTCAAAATTGCACTCTGTTTCACTCTACCCTACATTCCTCAGTTTCGATTGAAATTTGTAAACCTTCCCTTATTGGTAGGACGCTGGGTATTTTCTATGTGACAGTACACATTATGCGGAGTATGCTGCGTAAAAAACATTCACAACATATTCCATATTTTGCAACATACATCAGTTTAACGGTGGTTCCATCGAAAATTCACAAAATATACAAAAGTACTCATAACTCGAAAACTACACAAAAAACCATTACACACATGGGGTATTTCCTTGTACCCCCAGATGTCAGGAATCTAAAAAAAATTTTTGGACGTCAACGTTTGGACCACCCTGTATATACAGTAGTTTTCGGGAATTAAAAAAAAAGAAATAAAAACTTTTAAGGATAGCATTCAAAGTAAAATCGGTTTTTTGTTCTATGGATAATTTCTTATCACAATTTATTATAAATTTATGTATTTTATGCTAAAAAAACCCCAAAACAGTGGTTGTTTATTTAAGTCTCTTCTTTATACATGTACGAATAAAGAAACAAGTAACGGAAAATTAATGATCTAGCATCTACATTATTTAGATTGATTCAGGTCTCCCATTATCGAAATGTTAAACAGATCTCAATACAAAATAAAATATTCTCAGAAAGGATATACGTACATAATGGAACTTGCACATCAATATCCTAGAGAAAAATAGATAAAAGGTTTGAAAAAGATTCCAAAATCTACAATAGTACAGCATTGGGCAAAATAAACAAAACTGAAACAATCCAAATCACCATGCGATAATAGAGCATGTCCGAACATCACGGTCTTATATAAACTTACAGTAATTGTTATTAGACTTTGAATAAGTCGAGGCAACAATGGTTCTGAGTAGAGAACAAAAAGATTTTTAGTCTAATGGTGGTGTTCATACGGATTAGGACGAAAAGTGCTTTACCTATCATACAGCTGTGGCATGCATGCAGTTTCATGAAAACATGAATGGCCGTGTTGTCATCTCAAGGTTCACAGAATTTCCATATCCTTCCCATTCCCCGATGTTACGCCACCTGACGCGTATCTTTGGGTGGGTGGTTAAACAGTTGGTGTACCACAATAACCACCGAACACTGTTCAGAAACTCTAGGAGTTCCTTTTCAATGTGCAAAGTTTGCATGAAGAAACTGCCTGCATGCCACAGCTGTACGACAGGTAAGCACCCTATCAAGAGACGGAGATGATTCTCGTTTATTGTTCATTGCATCCTTTCGTCGCCTGCATCTTTTACGTTGTGTCAGCATACTATCTGTTCGTCGGAATTTTTGAATGACGTCAAGAATCCACACTGTCACTTGAGGCCTGTGGTCAGAATAATTATTGCCCGACTTAATCAAGACCTAATACAGGTCATATTCAAGTAGACCGTGACACGCCCTATTATCGGGTGAGTACTGTAAAAGCAGTTATTTTCGCGAGGCTTTAATTTTCGCGAATTTCGCGAGCCCGTCTTAATCGCGAAAATTTAAGCCTCGCGAATTACTTTTTTTCGGTTTAATTCGGTTCTGTTCATATAAAATTCGCGAAATTTTCAGCTCGCGAAATCACCGATATCTTCATTTTCGCGAAAATTACGGCTCGCGAAAATAAGTGCTTTTACAGTATGTTGAATATTTCAGTACTGTTTATTTTGTCCAATACTGTACTTTGAAGTTATATTAAATTATTTTGTGTTTCTCTTGTGTTATCATTCACTGTGCGCAATCAATGAAACTTAGTGTCTATCAAACAATCATTAGTATTTAGTGGGATTATATCATGAATATCCCTCACAAATCTGCTAAGCATTGTCTGTTGACTGGCTTTCGAGTTAGTTTGTGAAAGTTAAATTGCAGAAGTTGTCATAGATTTTCTGTGAAATTCCTATTCATGGATTGCCCGGGCAAGACCGCTTGCTGTAAGGAGCATCGTCTTTCATGGAACAATATCAGGATCTGTCGAGAGTTATAACAAATAAGGAAGAAATCCAACCTAAAACGGTTTTATATTTATAGCTTTCACGGTTCTCTCACAAAAAATTGCAATGACTTTTTTTTTTCACATAGTTCCACTACATTGCTATATTTACTGTTTAGTGCAAAAACTATTTGTTTGACTTCGGTGGAGAGAAACCTAATGTAATCTCTAAAACAAACGATCTTGCAAACATCCCGAAAATACTTAACCATTATCATCATAACCGCTCAAAAAACATCGCGATAACTCTTCAACTGTATAATATTGTAAGTAAGTAATTTTGTAAATAAGTCGTGTTTAAATGATTATTATCCACACGATGCCAGAATTCTGAGTGTGGGGAATTCAGATCAGCAATAGAACGAAAATTCAAAACTGAAGGAATACCTAACAAACAAAAACTAAAATATCCAAGCATATTATTCTTGAAACTGAAAATATTCCTTAGAATATTCTTAAAAATATTCTTCATCTGTTTTTCTTATCCGCCAAAACTGCAAAAAATAATTATGATTAAAGCTGCACAAGAAACTATAGTAGTTTTCAAAAAAGTAGGGTTTGCCATATATGGTAATTAGGTAGCGATCGATTTTGCCTGGAACAAACATCACCACTCATGACGTCATCAACTTGACCTCCAAGCAGTCAGTCCAAGATGGCGTCGTTTGTGATCGCATAAGCGTGACCAAGATAGGACAAACTTTGCATAGCCAAGCAAGTGAAATAGTGTGGAACGTTTGTAATTATTTCAATTTGAATTATTATTATGTATTCGTAACTGTAGAAAATACAACAACTAGAATGTTTTCGTAATGTTTCTAAGATTCAGTTACGGATTTTAAGCAATAGATGGCACTGTTACGTCCTGGAAACATCAATCTATAGGGAATTACGTCATCAAAAGCTCTTCTTTCATGAACTGAACTGTAAGCATATTTTTTTTTTCAAATTTATTATTTCCATTATTTCCAATGTACTTTAATAGGAAATAAGTTTTATATTCCCTCTCACAGGTTAAGCAATTTGTCTTGAGATATCTAAATCATTCAATTTTTTTTTAATTTCTTATTGCAACAATAGAGTGCAAACCTTTCAAATCTGACTCTGATATTGTATGAGGAGAAATGAACTTTCAAGTTTGGAAGTTACAGATTTGTAAATGTAATCTGTAGAGTAAATGACAACAAGTTAGGCTTATTTGCTGTATTTCTTTATGTATTCTTTATAACGTGTTTATAATTGATTCAGGAAGATGAAAACTTTTGATAAAATGAATTATTGAAAATTTAGTTCTGACGAGTTCAATTTACTTACAACTTTCACTGAAGTTTCAATACAAATGAATCTAAGGAAAACTACTTTAAATAAAGTTAACATAAAAAATGTTTTACTGTACTGGAAAGTTATGTGAGAAATTACAAATATCCTTCAATTACATTGCATTTAATATCAGAGAGGATTTTTTATTTTAATTTGTTATCCCGCTCTCATCACACCTCCTTCACTTTATTAACTCAATGAATTCTAAATATTTTCAAAATGACCGTAAATGACTGAATGCTACGTTGATTTTAATAAAGAGAAGTCACTCACGCGTAATGGACTCAGATTTATGATGTTTTACAATTCGCCGAATTAATCATAGAGACAGAAAAGGTGGAGAAAAAAAATAGCGGCTGGATGACGGTTTGTTGACCGTTCTTAACCGATGCGACAGATGCTTGGAGGGGGAAGAGAGGTTGTTGATGGTTACACGGTTGGCCTGTTGCAACCTACCCCCACCACCAACGTCAACTTAATTGGCGTCAACGCTTCAGCTCCGTTTGTTGTGGCACGCCGTTTCACGGAACAGCAAAGTCAGAGAATCGGCTGATTGTAATTGGCTACGGATGGAAATTCCACCCTACTAATACTGCTGGTTGGCAGAGACGCACGCATCGCCCGCATATTTTCCGTTATTTGCACCGGCCAGAACTGCAAACATCCACCCTTTCATCCAGACACAGTGCCTTTGTAATATGTTGTACGTTAATATAGTTACATGAATGTGCCTGGACAAACAAGGGTCCAAGCGTTTGAAGAATGATTTTAGGTATTTAGAAGAAATGGCTTCAGAAGGCCAAATTTTAATTAGAGAGGTATGATATTCTTGAAAATCTTCACGAGTTTAGCTGGCTACTACAGTCATTTAGTCAAGATAAAATATAACAGCAACATATGAATCAAAGCCTATTATGGATCACGAAAACAGCACGCGATATGGAGGATTTTTAGTTTAGTATATTATATAAGTAATGAGAAAATCATTTGATTACATTAGATGAGAACAATGCTTCTGATTCTTAAATGGTTGATAGTAACTTTTCGAAATCATAAAATTTTCATTGTTCGTCTTTTTCATTCCACGATTTCATTTTTCTTATACAGAATTATCTGATTTAATCCTGATAAGTGTTCCTTTTCACATGATTTTCTTCCTACAGAAAATTTAAGTGCAATAGCGTAAAGATGTAATAATTTACTTTTATCAGCGGGTAGACTGATTGTTTGTAATAGTGACAGAATTTGATGTTTGAGATTCTTAGTTTCCTTCGTCAAGTAATAGACCAACTAGAGAAACGTCCACTATCCGAATAAAAGTACACCACTTAAAAAAAAAAATACGGCAAATAAGACATTTGCTGACTCAATTACAGACTTATCTGAAACGAAATACACAATTCCAGATGTATTCTTATTCGGCACTAGGATTTATTGGGTGGTAAAAAACTGCCTAATTTATGCAATAAAAAAAAAAAAAAACAACTTCGATTTCTTGTTTTACTTTCCTTTTCAACTCTGACTGTTCAATTTACTTACGTAGAACAATATCAGTGAACAGAACAGAAGGAAAATGAGACCAACATTAGATGTGAGGCAGAGAACTCTAGCTGGGCTGCTGCAGGTTCATTCGTAAACTTCTAATTATCAATTATTGTTTCTGGAACTTATTATATTTCTCTTCAATCGATCACAAGTTATCACAAAAGAATACAAACAGCTAAATTCCGATGTATAATGAATTAAAAAAAAAAACACAAGCAGATTAAAAAAAAATCTATTGTAAAAATCAGTCTTAATAACCTACACGAATAAATATTTCTGATTTTAATGATATTTGATTTTTTTTTCCAATCATCTTGCACTTTTTTGAATTATCATCTTTTAAATATTTTGAAACTGCTACCTTGAAAGAAAAATAAACAATATTTAGGCTGAATTCATAAAATTTCATTACAGTCAAAATCAGAAGCGCTGTCAAAGAAAGAATAACTTTTTTTTAAGACTCGTCCTGAAAACTTTTTTTTTTTTTGCTATGACTACAAACTTTAAGGAGATTTCAGATGAAAAAGAGTATTTATTGGTCCTGAAAATCAGACTTAAGGTCTCATTTGGCATCGAACCATTTCACCTTTAGATAGGCAAGTGTCTGCCGTTGCTGCAATTCCCAATCCAAAATCCGCAGTCAGCAGGAGTCACGGCAAATTATGCTGAACTGTATAATCTATTTCTTGCTTAGCTGGCGATCGCCAAACGAAGGAAGAACCGAAAGACATATTGCTTTTCCTTTAAATGAAGAAGAAAAGAAGGAAGGGAATTCGCCTACTACTAAACACAGAAAAGCGATAGGAATTCAGGGACACAGACGAAAATTTCAGAACGGATAACAGTAAAGAGTTCCAATAATTCAAAGATTGTGAAGAGAATATCTTAAGACGATAAAAAAGGAAAAAAAAAACAGTAAAAAGCCATTTTTACTTGTGACAAGTCTGTAATCTCTAATGAGATTTGGATAAAAGGATGCCATAATGAATTATAACAAAACTTAAAAGAAATGTTCTGTCACTGTATGAGACTTTTTTCTTTCTATTAGTTTTTGTTAGAAATTGACTGTTTCTTATTAATATTTATTTTTATTCGATTTACATTGGGTAATATTTTCATAGTTATCTTCATTATCGATTTATCTTTATTTTTCTTATTTTTTAAAAAAAAAAAAAACTAAATAATTGAAGATAATCAAATTTCTTTGGATACGATTTTTTTGGATATATATTGTGCAAATACACTGAACTCTGCAGACCATTCTCAGTTGACTAATAACGACATTTCTACGTGCTTTGTTTCTGTTAGATCACCATAACAATCACTTTAATCAGAATTATTGCAAAAACCCAATAGAAAAAAAAACCAATGTTAGGTGATGTCCATCAATGTCACCTAACAATGTTTAATGGAATCTGAAACATTGACTATATGAGCGAATAATTTGAAAGCGTCAAATATATATCTCTCATGAATGCAAAGCATACATTGATTGATAACCTACAAACAAGAACTTTGTTAGATATGTGATGTAAAAGTTTCATTCGTTTGATATATCTAACAAAGTTCTGGATGGTACATTATCACACAACTCTTTGGTAAACCCTCAGTTAAATAAATAAATAAATAAATAATTTAGTAACCACTTAAAAAACAGAAAGAATATTAATAAACAACATAATAAAATAAAATTCGGTTTTCGATCAGAAGCCTTAACCAGTTTGGTGATATACAACAATTCAATTTACATTAGCCGTAATACTAGTGTTTGAAGGACTGAAGCAATAATTCTTGAAGACTGTATGTAATTTTTAAATCGATTAAATAGATTATAGGTTATGAGTATACTTGGATTAAAATAAAGTTAACTGATAATCACACATAAAAGCTAAGCTGATTCTAATGTTGGATAACAGTAATTTACGTAACGCCTTATCAGAAAACAGAAGTATCTAAGAAAGTAAAAGAAATGGGTATTAAAATCCAAAAATATTTGCTGATGCTTGATTGGATTCATCAAACAAAGTCTTTCTTATCTTTAAATGTTACAGTTTGTTATTCTTTAAAGTCTTCATTGATCTGTTAAATTAACTACAAGCATGTACTTTGTTCTATTAAATGTTTCAGGACAATAACTGTCAAGAATTGTAGAGAAAATGGCTTTATGCCGTAGGCCCATCGCCAATAGTGAAACTATTTTACATATGTCAGGACTGACTCATGGCTTAACATGACAGTTGCCTTGCCATGAGCCAAAAGTAATCAAATATGGCAGACAGTGACCACTTAACTAAAACTTATGAATCATTACTGCCAACTGAAATAAAGTACATGGGAAGTGCCTCACAAGCTATCATTATCAACTGTCAAATTGCTGATAACAGCAGGGGCAAACCTTTGGGAGAAAGTGTTAAAAAAAAAAAAGACTCCTTTATAATAAATACTAATACTGCTTCATGATAGTATTGATTGACTTTCCTTTGAGTACTAGCTTCATTAATATTTTGGTTTAATAATCCCAGAAATTTCTTTCGTATTATTTTAATTGAAATTATTTAACTATCAAGTAGTAGTATCAATCGTTGCAATTAACATCATTGCAAAGCAAACAGCCAAGGCGAGAGACTGACCACTGTTGATTTAGGATAAGGTAGAGGTTTAGTGCTTTTGATATAAGAAAAGTTATTTTTACTGTTTTTATTTCTTATCATCGAATTTGAGATTAGTTGTTCCATAAGAACAAAGACAACATTTATCATGAAAACTTGTTGTCAAAGAAATTAGAAATAATCTACTACCGAATTAATTAGCAAAATAGTGCGGCAGTTTATTTACATTGATATTGATTGAATTTGAAGGTTTTTTTTTTTTTGGTTGTTGTTGTTTTTCAATTAATCTTTTGTTTGACATTTGTTGCCTCCGATTTCCATTTGAATCTTGCTGAGAATAAAAAAATAGCCATGGAAGTAACCTATATCTAGCGATAACAGGATAATTCCTTTTGCATTCTACATCGGGAATCATTGCCAGTATCGTTGTAATCAAACACTATTCTCATTCTGGCCCTGTAGATGATTGCTGGAACAAAAGTGATGTGTAACATCACCATAAAAAATATACACGCACAAAAGTAAGGATTCACTGAGAAGTTTTTAGTATTTTTTGATAGCGGGAATCCAGGAGAGCTGATTCTGGTTTCCTAATCATCATCAGCTAGATTCGCCCAGTACCTAAAGCTCAGTGATCTCAAGAAACATATAAAAGACAACAAAAGTCAACAAGACAACGGCCCTCCATATTAAAAACAACAATATAGAAATTAAGAATAAAAAAGACCAGTTATTCAATCCCAGCTAGCAGGCGCTTAGTTTATAAAAGATTAAATTTTTGGAAAAGAATACATTTACAAATTTGTAATACAAATTTGTATGGAAATCATAATAGCACCACAATAAAAACATTTTTTTATTTTTTATTTTGGCCTTGTATATCAGTCCACGGCGGGACGCAAGGCGTTCCCCCTAAGAACGGCGGGAACACTGGTCGTAATCACCACGACTGACCAGGTGACTGGGGTGATGGGAAGAGAAGAGACAAGGGACAGAGAAGAAGCAGACAAACACATGAAAGGAAAGTGAAACAGCCATGCAACTGCCGGGATTCGAACAACGCCAGCACGGCCAATAAAAACATACACGTACATAAATAATGAAAAACAGCTCGGTGAATTCTTACTTATGTGCGTGTGTATGTCTTTTTTTTATAGTGATGAAAATTTGTTGTTTAAATACTGTTGAAAATTCAGCACTTACTTGATCACAAGAAAAACCGTCCAAATTAATTTCTAATTAATTTTTTCTAATTTATCTCATTTGAATAGGGATAAAACTGTTTCGACTCTTAAGAAAGATTGATTTTACATTACAAGTTTTTCTTTCCTTTTCAGTTTGCTTCTTAAATGCAAGCACTAAAAATACAAAACGTAATTTTTTTCATTCAACATGTTTTTCCAATTACATGCTTTCATCCGCAGTTTTCTTTGACGATTTCTTCCTTTCTGTTTTGTTCATACCTTGTGTTTCTATCTTGTGCTGTACTGGGAATTTCTCAAATTCAAAACTTGAGGAAAACAAGATGTAATTAGGCATATTATAATAATAATAAAAAAAATCATTTATGCAAAGTTTAACTACGGACTTTTATTGAATTAACAATTCCTGACTCCAAAAACTCAAAAGCAACACTTAAAAAAAAACAAACCAATATTTCTTTACAGATGTTTTCAGCTTCTCCGTTTTAACGGGGATTTCCTGTAATTTGTTTTGAAGAAAAGAAAATAATAAAAAAAAAATCCTTTGAGTTTCTGGTTAATTAAAGTAGTAAATAATATTCATGCAAATGTTGCTTCCGTAAGGAAATGCAGGTAATCTTATTTAAAACTCAAATGCTAAACTGATTATGGAAATTGTAACTGTGTGAGGAAGAAAAGAAAAAAATACTCGAAGAAAAACGAGAAAAGAGGGCTCGTTGTGTTTAGAGATGTGATTATAATTTGCATACTAAATTGAGGAGGAGTTTCCACTCTGTTAAGTTCAATACGCGTGAAATTTTATCCAATAGTCTAATTAGGACCTCAGTCGCCGAGGAGCCTCTTGTGGCCGATGGATCGCTTTTACAATATATCGAAATACATTCTAAGCGAAATATTATTTGAAGTAAATCTCTGGAGAAAGTGAGAGCCTTACAAATTGGAAAAGCACCGATTTATGAAAACTGAAGATTCTTAAATGTTCCAGTTGACAATTTTTAGTTAATTGCCCGAAAGAAAAGTCGAACATTGCACGATAGGTCTCACTTTTCTGCCAACATTGAGTAAAACGCTCCTTGTGATGACATACAAAACTCTAAGCGTTTATCTCAAAGAGATATTTTCCTGTATTCGACTTAAAATGAAGACTGGATGGAATTATACAAATATAAAAAAGTATAATTTTTTAGATCCATTGTTATACTCTTATAAGTATCTGAAATCAAATGAATACGCTCCAATTTTACATTCTAATGATTTTTAAAATGTTTCATGTTAATGAAAATTTATACTTTTTTATATAAGTTTGAATGGAATCTTCGAGATGTATGACTTTCATTTATGATTTTTTCATTATTTAGGATATATGTTTTTTAATGTAAATAACGGCTAATCTAACCTTTCTTTTCCTTCCGTAATATAAACCCGTTTCTTGGATTTTACTTTATTTTCCTGCGTTGCTTAGAGAGAGATTCTAAAAATTCTGTCTCCCCAACCCCTTTGTAACAGCATGGAATGGGCTGGTCCATCGCAAGGGCGGAAATTAAAGCACGAGGTTCCTTTTGCCCACGATTTCAGTTGATAACTTAAGCACTGGACGATCCATAAATTAAACTTCGTAGTAATAATAATAAAATTATATGAGAAATCGATAGTAGGTGAATCCAACTCCAATCAGTCACATGGCTGTTAAACTCTTGACATCTACAGGTTACAACCAATCAAATGACAAGATCATAATAGAGCTGTAAAGATAATCCAATTGAGCATTAGCAAAATAATCAAACCTCAATAGCCTCTGAACTCAATTCTGCATTCATTTTCACTTGCTTCCTAAAAGATCCATTTGTTAAGCAACAGCAATTTTTAACCTACTTTCCTAGGAATGAGAAGCTCATCCAATCAGTCAATCGATGTGGGTGTAGGACGCTAATAAGTTTTAGATGGCTCTCCTTGAAACTTGGCATGTACATTTATGAAGAAGAGATGACTAAGTTTTGCATTTGGATTTTTTTTCCGCGTTGGTCCTTGCCGCGAAATTAGCAAGTAAAGGTGACAAAAAAACCCCAAAGAAAAACATTAGAACCTAAAAATGGATTTCTACCGATGTCTTCACAACGAATATTAATCCTTTTTAATAATCCACTAATATCCTCGTTCTTTGATTTAGACAACTTAGTAAGTACTGGATTTATTTATTTATTTATTTATTTATTTTTTCCATAAAAGGTGAAAATGTGTACAACTCAGATGTCATAATTTAAAAATTGGTTGATATTATTTTCATGATTTAATATAAATGGAGAAAGCGAAAGATAAAAAACAAAAAATTACAAAGTGGGCTTCAAATTATATCAGAAACCTCTAGTTGAAAATTATATTATTAAATATTTCGGGGTGAACAAGATATACTGGAACAAGATATACTTACAAGCAAACAAGATATACTGGAATGTTTGTTTTCACAGTAGTTAAGTAGAGTTTTCGATTGTTCACAGACTAAGTGAATGCAAGCATAAAAAATTAAGTGAATGCAAGCCTAAGGGCGGCGTGCACCAAGCTTTCGTTAACTTTGATGACTGTCAAAACTAACAATCATCAACTGATGAACCGTTAAGTTTAATCAGTCTTCAAATAAGTGAAACTTGGATAATTCGAAGTTGAAGGGACCAGAGAAAAAGTTCGAATTATCCAAAAATTCGAATTAAATATAATCTCTCAAACAGAAGAGATAAATAAAAAAGATTAACTCCACGATCAACGATACACATAAACTTTATCTAAGAATACTGCTATTTTTTTTCTCATTAAATCAAACATTTTTTACAGCATTGAAGTTCATGTATATGCACCATAGCTTCTGACGCACTAGGTAGGGGCTTCTCTTGCTTGCTATTAAGAACACAACCGTCCACATCTGGGTTGTCAGGTCCTCTTGTTCTTTTTCTATTTTTTCCATTGCCATTTTCGCTGTTCAAAATTTTATCTTTGTTCTTCAAATATGTCGATAACGTGTAGGATGGAATTCCAAATTCCTTGGCGATTTCCGATTTCTTTTTAAGGCCTTTTTCCACTTCCTTAATCACCTTTTCAGCTAATGTTAATGACTTATAAGGAGCTTCAGCTTTTGACAATGCCATAGTAAGAGCATAGAAACAATACTTAAAGCACAAAAACTAAAAATGTATATAACCGCATTAAATCATTCACAGGAAGCGCACGTGACTCTAAGACCGAAGGCATGTGGTAGGGGGAAGCGTAAACAGAGGGTGGACAGAAAAATCCTTGGAAATCCCCACATAGTGACATTCCAACCCTCGCTTTTGTTTTCCTTAGAAAGACAGTTACAATAAATAATGCACTTTAGTTGAGAAAAGTCTCCAGGAACAATTTCTACCGTAATATTTTAAGGACAATCGTACGATTATCCAAAATAAAATTCGAATTATCCACGATTTTTTTAACATTATATTAATACAGAATTCTAGGGACCGAGCAAAAAATTCGAATTATCCAAGTTTCACTGTATCACTTGGTGTACTCCAAACACATGTCAACGAAACTTCACTGATGAGTCCTTGATAGCGTATCGTATTTCTAACCAAGTGGCTATGATTGGTTAATAACATTTAACGTCATTTCCTGATGTCTTTTCGTAGGCGCAGTACGTTTCATAAATGGCAGTCTCCACTGAGAAGAAAAAATACACGTGGACAGAATTTTTTTCTTGAAAATACGAAATGTCCAGATAAGAACTTTCACAGGAATTAAACGTATTCAACATTATTTTCGGAATATTTAATAGGAAAAAATACATCTAATTTACCGTCAAAATCACAGGAGTCGGTTTCAATCGAAGCCGACGCCAGCCACCTTTAATAGTTGAACAGCGCAGGGGCTGATAAGAGTTGACGGATGGAAAATCTATCATCTAAAATTTGACGATTCATCAGCGATTTAACGACTGTTGGTGCACAGAAACTATCGATTGATGGAAGATTTGACAACCATCAAAGTTAACGAAAGCTTGGTGCACACGGCCCTTAGTGTAGCTTTTTCTTTATTGTTCATTATTAATTCTGTTCAAGCTGATGATGAATCAACTTTTCATCTGATAACAAAATCTAAAGACCTTTCTAACATTCTTCTATTTGTCTATTTTACACTTACAAGGTGCAGGCCTGATTCTTTGCATTATCAACATATTTGATACATTATTATACTGATTTTAAACATTGTTGATTACGGTATTTATCGTAAAAACAAACAAAACATATTTTTTTCTGACACAAAGCACATCGTACAAAAGCAGATTCTTTACAATCACACAGATTCTTTCGCAGTTCATCAGGAAAACAAGTTTCATTTACATTATAACAAATCTCTCATTCACTTATTAATTTGGAAGCAAACCAAGTATATTGTATCATTGCTTTGAATATTGGTGCAGACAACTGAAAATTTGTAATTGAATGTATTTTCAGAGCATTCTCCCGTGAACTTATTTGTCTTCCTGTCTGCAGAAGAAACGAACTGTTTTGCAGCCAAAAAAAAAAAATATATATATATTGATATGCAGATTTTATTTTTCTAAACTGAAAATAACTTAAATTATGAAAGTTAATAGATTTATATATTTTTAATTTTATTTTTATTTCTGCCTATTAGAAAAGACACGAAAAAGAAATACAGAAGCAGAAGTAAAAAAAAATTGTAAAAAAGAGAAAAAAATTAAAAAAAAAAAAAAAGAAAAATTAAAAAAAAGAAAAGAAACTGCATTAACATATAAGACATGGATTAAAAAAAGAAGAAAAAAAAAGGTTTAAAAAAAATAAAATTTCGTCATACAGCTGACTTGAACCAACGACCTCGAGGTTTACAATCCAAGATCTTACCGACTGAGCTATCGCTGAACTTCCTGTTTCGATAAAGGAGGCAAGAAGCTTTTATGCTGAATCACCGGAAACACTCCAAAAATCATCAAATATCTCCAAAACGCTTGAGTGTTGGACCCTAAAACCGGCTATATTTTTGAAGTACTTCATGAGTACTTTCTTCTCCCAAAAGGGCATCAATTTTGGCGAGATACAAGCCGTGTCCTCTCCTTGTTAGTTTCTACTAATTTGTTTTCCAGCTGTACGAAAATCAACAAATAAAATAATGAAAATCTAAACTGTTTTGGAAGGCACCAATTTCAAAAATGTAATGATTAAATATTTTACACTGGACTCTCTTCTGGAAAACGAAGTAGACATCAAAACATTGTGAGGAAGTGAATGAGAACATATTATAACTTTCTTGAAAATATCAGATAGAACTGATCATTTGCTAAATTTTTTATACGTTTATAAATTTCGTCAAGTTTCTACACAAAAGATATTTAAAATTTTTTAATCACTAAATCTCATTACAGAGCCCAATGAATTCTTCTAAGCTTCATTTCACAAGGATTTCGTAGTAATTATAAAAGAAATTAATAAATAAATAAAGCTGACTATTCAAATTGACGCCCAATTTGAAGCTTGTTATTGTTACACGTGGATTTAAAATATTTAAATGCTTATTATACTTTCTACTCCATTTCTTTCGTTTCTTTAATTATATTGTTAAAATTTCCAAATGTTTTCCGCCAGACAAAGCAGGAAATTTCCAACACAGTAAAGGCCGAAGGAAATATGACTCATTTATGAAATATGACGCATTTACGTATTCCCTCTTTCTGTGGCAGAATAGCATTCATTATATAAATGACACTTTAATTACACCCTTTTATGTACTTTCATTTAATGAATTCATGATAAAGGATCATCTTAACTTTACATTCGTGATATAATCACAAATCCTCCTCGCCAATCTCAATTATTTGTTGTTTGTTTTGTTTGTCGTAATAAGCAATTCTTAAAAAGTTAGTTTCTTTTATTAAAGAATAAAGTGAAAGCAGATGTAATGATTAATTTATCCTGTACATTTAGTGTTACTACTATTTCATTCAAATGTTTCTGAATAAATATCCTAAAGTGAAAATATGTTGTAAATAAATATGCCGAGGTATTATAACGCATATGCAGCTGAAATAAAAATGATTAATTTCACTTATTTACAACGAGATCAGCCCAGAAGGCATTATGAAAATGAATCAATGAATCTCAGATGTTTTAGTAATAATTTGAAACTTAACTAATTCTTAATAATAAATTTAACGTGCTGTGAATAATATAAACAAAGCAATAAAAATCAAAAACAGCACAAGACTAAACAAATTGCTATTCTGAATCAATTATCGGGGGGAATTGGGGACGGCCCGTTTCGTCCTT
>JAFIDM010012231.1:127993161-128090995 GCA_023159025.1 Thereuonema tuberculata | reverse complement strand
CAATTTGTTTAGTCTTGTGCTGTTTTTGATTTTTATTGCTTTGTTTAACTAATTCTTCAAATACTACCAAAATTCTAAACTTTATAACTGGAATTACTTAATTTGATGTTTGGGAAAATTTAAAATATCTTTTATAATTTTATATATAAAAAAATAAGTTTTGTTTATATCTATAATTTTATTTTATTTATGAGTTTACTTTATCACTTAACGTGAAGTTACAGTATCCTACTGAACGTCTACGCAGGCCCTTGGGATCGCGGGAGATAAGGCTCCCGGCGTTTCGTGACCACGGAGACAAAATTGAGGTCGGATGGTCAGCCCGATGCCGCCCGCCTTTAACCCATGGGAAATAAACCCGGTACCATTTTACAGAGGGCTGGGTGAACCATAGGTACCCTCTCGAAAAGAAGACAGCATGGAAAAAATCCCCAACTTCCACTTGGCTCCGCAAACAATCACTGTACCACTTGGCCACCGGCTCTCACTTAGCATTATTATTATAAATTAAAATACATTTACGAAGCATCAAGATATATATTGATCAAGAAATATATAAAATAGATATAAAATCTTAATAGTCAAGTTTTTCACACATACACACAGACTTTTTTCAAGTAATACAAACCTCAAAAAAAAAACAAAAAAAAAAATATTCTTAATTTTTTCTGGATGTGATACATTTTTCGGAACTTAAAAAAAAATCTAGGAAAACCAGTTCTCTGTTGAAGAACGTTTAAAAATCCAAGTTTCAACAGAATGGAAGGAAAAACATGCGAAGTTTATAGCAGAGATAATTAAAATTTCCTTGACTGGATTAATGGTTCATCCCAAGGTCCAACTGAACAACCATTTAATTGTTTTTCTCATACGAACCGTACGAAAAAGCAATTAAAAAAAAACCTGTAGATTCTTTCAACCGCAATACAAATTCCTTGTGGAATTCAATTGGAAAATTGTCAGTTTAGAACACAAGAATTAATTTTTCTTAAATGATGTTCCATTTATTTAGGCTAAAAGTAGAGAAACAAAAGCAAATAGGTGAATCGAAAAGCATGCGTTTAATTTTTTTCCCTTTGGATTTAAGGTGATAATCGGATGCAAAGATGATAAAATACTCGGAATTTTGCTTATTAAAAGATTTATTCCCTGTAGTAGAATCAAATATAGGAACCAGCAAAATTAGTAAAACAAAACAAGCTGATTACGATTAAAACAGAAAGTGGAATAGTGTTGTTTAGAATAACACTTCAAAGGTAACGGCAGTAAAGGACAATACAGTAGAGTCGCGGTAATCCGAGTTAATTGGGGCTGATGGTACCTCGGCTTACAAAAAACTCGGATTACACGGAAAAAAAAATGGAATTTTCAACTAAAACGAATCAAATTTAATTTATAATAGCTATTAAAGTTACAGATACATTAATAATGCTACCTGGTTACATGAAAAGACTTTATAAGCATTTACAACTTTAATAAGGTGTCCAAGGTCTTCTGCTTCACAGTAGAGCAAAGCTTTTTAGCAGCGATGTTTAAAAAAGTAGTAGCTTGGGCATGCACCTCGGATTACACGGAATCTCGGATTACCGCGACTCTACTGTATTTTGTTTGTTTTTGTTTAATTTTACTTAGAAAGGGAAATTAGTGCAGCTGTTGTCTGAAGTTGCGTAACTGGAACTTCAGATAACCTGGTAATCAGATAATCTGTAGAATATTAAAAATAGCAACTTTTAAGCTTTAAATTTAACTTGTTTTAAAGTAAGATAGAAAAATTAATGTAGTATTGAAATTTCCATAATATTTCTTTAATATTTTGATCTGAAACATTTCGGTAACAGACTAAAATGCAACAGATTACATTTCCTCAATTGTTTGACATCAATCTGCATTTAATCACTGAAATTTAAAATGCAGTGAATAATAATAATAATAATAATAATAATAATAATAATAATAATAATAATAATAATAATAATAATAATAAAAAAGCTTCTTATTATATTTTAAAAATAATAATTACGGCATTACTGAAGAGATGTCAAGAAGATGGCCAAAGAAACAATTGCAAGAGAGGTACAATTGAACCATTTGAGGAAGGCAGTCCCCTCAGGCGTTGGGACTCAGAACTTGAAAAAATAGGGGAGAAAGGGTATAAGGTAAGTGGGGGTAGGGAGGAAAGATTACAACAGTGTTTGCAGAGCTTGACCTCGTTATTATCGTCTTTAAGTAACTATATTTCCGAAGAGCTGAATTCTGAAAATACTAAAAAAAGGATCACATAAGGCCTTTTTTTTTTAATTCCGTAACAATACCCTGATACCCTTTCACCTCTATTTTTTCAAGTTCTCAGTCCCAACGCCTGAGGGGACTGCCTTCCTCAAATGGTTCAACTGTATATCTGAAAACGACAGTTTAGTCGTATTGCCACTATCAACATTTTGGCGCTATTAAACAGTCTTGCAGAAATGGTTAATCATCAATTTTATCTCTGTAAGGCTTTTTTATCGAATATTGAAAAAAAATCCTTCAACTACCTACATTTTTAAAGCATTTTCTTCTTAAAACAATGAAAAGATAGCTTTTATGAAATTTAGAATTTTTTTTTATATTTATCATTATGGCTAATTTTTATTAAAATAAATAAATAAATAAATCGATATTCAGGTTTTTTTTTCAATATAGACAGGGAAGGTAAGGGGTGCAGAAACATTTGTTTCTATTTACCAAAAGATTAATTTAGAGTAAAATTGTAAGAGATTAAAAAAAAAAAAAAAAAAGAGTAAAAAGGAAAAACAAAACAAACAAAAAAAAAAACAACTCCACTTAGCTGCAAGCGCAGATGACAAACCTTAAATAATATCATCAAAAACAATAAAAAAGACGATGACATTAAAAATAATAACAATAAAAAGAAGATGTCAACGTAAAACTAATAAAGGCGCCCTCACATTAGCTAGATTTAATTATTTTCATGAGATGTTCGGTTTCTTTTCAAGTTACTTCTTTCTTTTTTTTCCTTCGTTCGTTGTCTTATATTGCCGTCAACATTCCTCCTTCAAATTCCTTAGAGATCGCTGTTCTGTATTAAAAACGAAGCAAATCTACTTATAATGTATTCCCAAACTCCGTATTTCGAGAGAAAACTTTCTTTCGCCCGCAGTCGAATCATAAAAACCTACGTTTAATTAACACTTTCTAACTCCAAATATTAATCTATGCTTTTTGGAAGACGTTTTTTTGCAAATTGAGACTTCTTTTCAGCAATTGGTATTACTCATGCAAATAAACAAGCGAAGAGAACAATGCTGTAATAATTGAGGTAATAATCATGGCTCAGACCAAATGCTTGGGTTTCTAATCGTCTTTTCTTCGGCGAATTTTTCATTATAATTCTAGAATCTTTGCATTAATCAAACAAGCTGTGCTTTTATTTTGACCGAACTATGTTTTCACAAAGAAAAACACATTTCAAGTCCTACTTTCTGAATTCCTGAAGTTATTTGGTGCTCAGAGACTCTGTAATAATTTAACACATATGTTACTTAGTGCTATTTTTCAAATGGTATTAATATGGACATTCACTATGTTATTTATGATTTCTTAAAAACACCGTGTTCTTTATTATGTGTCTCGCCATTCAGTTCTTCTATAAAAACGCTTTTGCTAAAAGCAGCTCGTTCCAGAAACATTCGAAGATATTCGTAAAGTAGCTAGAAACTTTTCGGCGGACTAGCAAGTGGGTGATTGCCTCTTCCCAAAGAATTTCACGAGATATAATGCAATTCCATTCATTTACGCTCCAGAAAGTGATGAAATTTTTTTGGCATAACACAATAGAGTTTCAATATATTAGATTTCAGCTTAGTGTAGACAAAATAAGGATATTGGAACCTGTCGAAACACACATAAAGGCTGCTTCTAATTAACCCCGCTAAATTTACATTAATGAATTCATAGAGTCTATAAAACCGAAATAATCAATTTAAGTATGTATTTTGCAAAAAGATGATTAAAACAAATAAGGAAAATCTGTTCCAGAAAACTTAATTATATTTAAAACAAATATTATAAGTTCTTATAAAAAAGAATAAAGAATCAAAAAATATCATAAGCGAGGTAAAGAAAATGCCTTATTCATTGCATGCCTTTTTCTTTTTCTTTTTTGGTAAGTTCTTTCACTAGTTCAGATAACTGGGTCAAGTATGTCAGTATTATTATTTTCAGTCTTCCAGTTCTTTTATGAAAGTAAAAAATTACTACCATAATTTGTATTTTCCTCCTGAAGGAAAAAAATTTAAAACATCGAAAAAGTTACATAAAGTTCTTGGTGATTTTAATTATTTGATTACGAAAGTTTACTTCATTCTCTTTAATTATTGTAAGTTAATGTATCATAAGAAATACCGTAATGTATTCACTTGTCTAGCTAACACAATATGGGCCCGGTAGCCGAGTGGGTAAGGGTGCTTGGCTGCGGGTTGGAGGTGACGGGTTCGGTTCCCGGCCTCGGCGGAGGGCGGGAATTTTTCCACGCTCCATTCTCCTCCAAACGGGTCCTAGAGTCTACCCAGCCCTCTGCAGAATGGGTACCGGGTTTCTTTCCCGGGAGTTAAGGAAGGCAGGCGGGCGGGCGTCGGGCTGACCTCCCGACCTCAATCTAGTCCCGTTGGTCTCGAAACGCTGGGAGCCTTACCTCCCGTGCTCCCGTGGGCCTGCATAGCCTGTTTATGGGATTGCTTAACTTTTTTTAATTTTTTTTAACTAACACAGTAATATAAGTAAACTTTTAAATTTTAGATACGAACTTGAAAATATGGAATGTTTGCAGTTGATAATTCTACAATGCCTTCAAATAAAATATAATTGAGCGAAGAATTTCAGATTTCATTTCCTCTTGAAGAGCTTTTCTCAGGCTTCCTACCTCAATCCTAGTTGATGAAATCATAAAATGCATGTCTCAGATTACACTTAAGAATTAATATGAAGTATACGATATCATTCTTTATGAAACTGGCTTTCTTAAGCCTTTAAATCTTTTATTTTTGGTTCGCTTTATTTGCTTGTTATTATATTTTTTTTTGGAACTGTTTTAAATAAAGTTTTATCGTTGGGATTATTTTTACTTTTAAAAATCAATTCATATAATTATGAAAGCTAACTCTATAAAGAAATAAGAATTAATTGTTAAAATAATAAAGAAGTTATATCTTCTACAATTGGAGATTTACAATACCACAATCTCAGCGAATGGCTTTTGGTTTCCTTTGTTTGAGCAAATGAATTGATTAATCTGAATGCATCTCTAAGCGCTCAAGGTTGTCAGTTTCTATTATCTGTTTGCATTTACACATCTGAGGAGTTCCCCAGTCTCCTTTCTTTCTGCTGTTTCGTGGACAACAATTGAATTGACTACTCTAAGTAAGTTGGAAGCAAATGAGCCATCAGTATTGTCAATTTCAATTATCGGCTTCTGTTTTCGTTGGTCCTAATGGAAAGTCTACCACGTAATACAAAAGTGAGTATTCTTTGATCTCTTGTGTACTAAGTTAGAAATTCATTTCTAAGTAATGAAATAAACTGGCTAGCTTCGCAAGTTAAGATATAAACATGCATTGTTACATTCCTTGGAATGTGAATAAGCGTCAAACGAAGCAGCAGACTACAACCTACAGAAGGGAATCCGAATTGCACCTATCAGATTATAGCTCAACTTCTATGCATACTCAACTCTAAAAATTATTTATTGGTTTACACGATTCTATCAGGAAATGGATTGAATGGATTCGTAAACTATGAAGAATGGATTTAATAAAATTCATAAACTATGATATAAGAACGACATTCCTTAATTAATGAACTTAAGCTGGACTGAACTTTTTTTTTTGAAAGTGACAAAATGATTCACTTGAAGTTTTGTCACATTTTCTTACAATTTGAAATGAATTGTTGTTATTCTTTTTCAGTTCATGGGAATTTGCTAATAGATGCAATAAGGCAGTAACATTCCTTTTCAATGCAGTGTTAACTTTTGAATGAGAAGAACTGGAACAACACAAAAGAACTAGAAAATTCCTTTAATCTTTCCTTAATTCTATAATTTTCAAATTTTCTTTTGAAGAAAGAATATGTTTAAGTTTCTGTGAGAAATAATTTGTAATCGAATGATCGTAATCTAAAATAATATTAATATATATAAAAACGTTATTCTGTCTGTCATTCTGTCATAAGACTAAGTTTTTCCAATTTTGTGACCAAACTATAAGAGATAGATTAGTCATGCAAATGGATAAAATGTAGATCTTTTTAAGACAAAATGCTATAAAAATCTTTCGAAAAAAGTTTTTGGATTCCAAGATGTCGCCTTTTAAAGGGTCAAATTTCGACTTTTTCTCAATTTAAACGAAATGTATAAAAGTTGGAAGAGAACATTATATTAAGAAAATGTTGGTATTGGAAGTTCTATCGAACGATATACATTTGTCAGACAAATGTTTCTGCGTTTGCAAGATACATGCAAAAATGTGAAAAATTTCATGTGAGAATACTTATATGCAATAATGGTTTCAAAAATTCTCTTTACGGAACAACAAGAACAACTGTACAATTCATGGAAATACGAAAACAAATGTAGATCATATTTTCATAAATAAGCATGATATCGAAATATGCGGAGAAGGCCACAACGGGCTGGGAAGTCATACATTCTCCGATCTCAATATTAATTTGCTAAATAAATAAAGTTTATTTTTTAATGCTATGTATGCAAGCGAAGCGACGGTTCCCGCCTAGTAAAATAGAAAAGAACTGTAAACAAAAAATACTGCATATTTGAGGAAATTATGAAAATTGTAAAATAAAAGCTGGATAAATTTTTAATCTTCTTTTAATGATTAAGGTTTTAATAATGTTTAACCATGTAAACAACACACGTATTGCAATTAGATGATAACTCGATGGTATTCGTTACGTTTTGTCAGAGACTCCCATCACACATTTATCGCACATTTTCTAGCAACTACATCCCTAATTATTCCATGGATTCTCCAATGCATATTCGGTAATATCCCACAATACACAGTATACAGGAGACAATATAAACTCAATTCACTGTTGCAAATACTACGTTATCTCTTTTATCAAAGTATCTTTTGATGACAAAAAGAACTTAATTTAATACATTCAAACCCGCATTAACGTAGAAAATGGAAATACGATACATTATCGACGCCAATTTTCAAATTGATTCGTCATCAATTAGATTTATTCAAATTATACTCTAAGTAGTACCCGTAGATTACAAAAGAAAAGAACCAATCAGAAATTCCATTTTCGATTATTAAAATAGACGTTGCTTTATAAATACAATATTACTAATAATTTTGTTAACGAAAAGAATTCACACCATTCTAATCTCACGTCCTCATTTGCAACCAAAAGCATCAAACATGTGTGCTGCTGCAAATACTGATGCATCTCAGAAAGAAAAAAAGAAGATTACATTAAAAAACGACAAAATGAATTTTTAGAATCTTCTTAAAGTTGGACAAAATTAAAACCCTTAAATATTTTTATCTTTTAAAACTACAGCAATTATAAGACTCCTAAATTTTAAACTGAAAATCAGACGTAAATTTTCAAATACTTCTTTCAAAAAAGCGATTTATGAAACTACTATGTTTAACAGTTATTAAATGGGACTTTTTTGTTTCTTACTCTTCGTAAGTTCGAAGGAGTAATGTAAAGAAAATACGATCACCCAATGAAAACCATGTCAGACTGAAATAAACTATTAAGAATAATATTTGGCCCTTGAAGGCAGAAACGCTTATCATCCATTACTTGCAAGATTCTCAAAACTAGTAATAATAAGTTTAATAATTTGGATGCAGTGAAGAAATTCTAATCTTTGGTGTAACTACTACTTCCATAAATGAAATGACTATTATTATAATAGTGTCCTACAGTATTATATATTATACTCACTTGTAATATCGCGGTACTTCCTTTTCTTTGTTTTACATTTAAGTTGTTTTTCTTTTTTAATATTCGGTGACAGTGTAAAGAAAAATTGCTTTTCGTTCTTCTTTACTAACCTAATAAAGCAGAGCCAGAAATTTCCGAATACATTTCCATAGAGTGCCACGAGATGTCTAGTCAATTGAAATAGATCCTTGACATAAGAACAACTGGTTTGGTAAATAATAATTGGAGACCTAGAGAAATAGAATCTCAATCCTGAAATCACCATTCTCAAGATGCAAAAAAATTAATAATTTTTAGAAGCATAATAATGGTTCACTCTAGTTACGAATTTCGAATTAAGCTTCGAGTGAGCTTTGCCATGAATGTATCGGATAAACAGCTCCAAGAGAAGTTGTATACTACAACATACTACTACTACTAATAATTATACTAATGTTTTTGAAATGAAAATCTTTAGCAACTGCTGATATTTTGATTTCCTAATTTTACAGGGTAGTATTTTGAAAATAAAAAACATTTCAAGATCTCTTATCAGTGTAATGAATTTCCTAATTTTGTTAGTTTTAGGAAGTTAACTAACAAAGTTCTAATATATTAAGAAAACAATAATAAAAAAGTTTACTTAAATAGTCATTTATTTTCTTGACTCTCTTAGTTTAGCTCAAAATAAAAGAAACATTTACAATCAATTGTAAAATCAAGGAAGATGATTAAATTAATTCTCACAAAACAAATTTCTTAATCCACAGCTTTAAGGATTTGTTGAAGCTTTAATAAAAGAAATAAATAATCATATTTCGTGAAAAAAAAATATTCGTTGCCTCCCATTTATCGAAAAGTGGTCGGAAGGGAAGGGCGCCGCTCATTATGAATACCAACTCAAAATTGGCCCTTACGCATAATAAAACGGCATCTATTACCAAATAGAAGACAGAGATTCAAATGGTGTGTGTTTGTTTGTTTTCCTAGTCTTTCAAGGCCCCCCGTGTCATCAAGGACACCATTTCCCCCTGGACCACTGCCATCTGGCGGCAGAGACCCAACAGAGGATGAGCCTAAGCTTTTGCTCAATGAATATTTCCCATTCTCATAACCTTTCGACTTAGTTGTCTATTAAAGCAGACGGAACTAGAAGAAGGAAGAAGAAAGCCAATCCACGGATAAAAGATACTTCGAAATGGCGCCGGCGAATCGCAATCGTAAAATCAAGGACAGGAGACAAACCGAAAATTTCTTTTCATTTGGAGGCGATCTGTCATCGAAGGCTGCAGTTTCCTCTGAAATGAGTTTTCAAGTGAGTTTTTGATGAGGATTTCTTTGCTTCCAAGTAAAGAACAGCAATTTAGACAATCAAGAAAACTGTTCCAGTTTAACCTTCTACTAACACAAAATACAAGGAGCTTTTATAGTTTGTCGCTATTACTTTTTTTTCCGATTTCTGAAAGAATTACTATCCTATCACTAAATCCTCAACAATTACTTAATTTTGTTCAAAATCGGCACTTGGTTATTATTAGCTAAGGTCAATGGAAAATAATGAATAAATATTTATTTTGATTTAATTGTTATTTTAAAAATACTACGGCAAATGTTTCAGAAAATAGGTGCGAAAAAAGTTAAATCATTTTCAAACTTGATTCCAAGTGAATTGTTTACTGTTTAATTTTAATTTTTAATTAAATAAGACAAAATTTAAAAATAAAATGATCAAATAAATCATACTATAAATAATGACTTTGTCTATCAATATTTGATTTTGTTTATAGAACTAAGAAAAGGCTGAACAAGCAGCTTAATTTGAGGAGGTTAACATCTCCTACATCGATTTCCACCTCTTGAGAATTTAGTTTGCAGCTCGATAGATGCTAATATGGCTTCTTAATGAAGTACCAGTAGTGGAAACTGGCTTTCTGAGGTTTCTCACATTTCTCTTCCAACCTCAAAATCATTCTTTCGTTTCCACCGTTCTATGAAATGACAACTTTTCTCAAATACCACAAAATTCATTGTCGCCCAAAATTTAGAATCTTTCTATGGCATCAGAAATTTTCGGCTTTCCCAAACAGTTTTCAACGTTCTTCTTTTTTTTTTTTCATAAGAGATAATTACATATCATAGTAAATTTGGTCATCGTAGTCCTTTCCGTTTCTATTTGGAATAATATACATCGCAAAAAAACAACTTTAAAATAATAAGGTACCTCAGCCATATAACGCCATGTATACCTTTAACCCCACCTATCTAATTCTTCATAAATATAAGAGATGCCGATACTGCACTAAAGTAGTTTGCATTGACATGCCATCTAGTGTTGAAGTGAGTAACTAGCAGACCGCCAACATTTTCGAGTGAAATTATATTTCCACCTTTTCGTGTCGAGGACTGGTTCTGAAAGGCTGCTACTATATCAACGTAAGATAAAATATACATTTTTTAAAGTTCAGCAAAGATTAACTATTTAAAACTATATATTTTCTTGATTCTTGAAGATTCTTTTATGCAGATAAGTTAACTGTTATTTTTAAAATTCGGAAATTGTAGATAAACAAGTGTATCATGTGATCCATGTGCTCAGTAGCGCTTTAACGCCATGGTGGTGTTAATGGTCTACATATACGATTTTAGGTTACCTACGACATTTATAAGTTACTAATATGTTTCATGAAAATAAAGATTTTTATCTTATTTATTATTTTGCTTTTATAATCGGAAAATGCCGAAATTAATTAATTTTTACATTTCCTTTTTTGTTTTAGCTACAGATTAGAAAGACTGCGTTAATTTCAAGTGATTTTTTTATTATTTTTTACAGAACGTCAAATTTAGTTGCTTTTTACTGTAATTTTGTACAAACAATGTTTACAATGATGGAATAATTCTTAATTTTAAATAAGTTAAGTTACTAGAAAGTAGGTGGCGTTAATTGGACCAGGTGTTCCTAATAACGCCAGTTTGCAAAGTTTTTTTATTTGAGTTCTCATACTTCTCCAGTATAAGTTATCATATGTTTCATTATGGTATGCTTCAAAAAGAAGATTAAACTTTCTTGGTCATAATTTTCATGTTTCGATACACCTTATTTCCAGACTTACTGTAATTTAAATGTTAAAGTGGCGTTATTTGGCCAGGGTACCTTACTACAAGTTTTTCTATTTCTTCCGAATACTTTACTTATTTTTCTCTCTTTCTGCTCTTTTCTCAAACTTGGCTGATAACGTCTATCAATTTTTTGAGCAATCTGTCTTTGCTACGAAAACGATACCAGAAATAAGGAAAAATTCCAGCCACTTTAGCAATATTGAATAATTATTATTTCAATAATAATTTTGCAATTTAAAACAACAAACCACGTCTGTTATTATAACAACAAATTACCTTTATGCAAGATCTAATGTCTTTTATTTAGTAAGTTATTCAAATTTCGGAGATTTACAAAAATTCCTTCAAAATGCCCAAGCGAAATCTCTTTTTGCTATGGAAATCCTTAATTTTAATTAGATTCAACTAATCTAAATGGTTGTAAATAAAGATTTTAGTTCTTTTAAAAATTTCCAGTTCAAATGAATAAGGATGCTGCGGCGCTGTCTTTCAGTCCATCTTTGAACAATTCATTAGTTCTGCTCAAATCCGATTACCTAGCATTAAATTTTCAAAGTAGCGATTGGTGGCTTTGTAAAGATTGTCTTCAGTCAATTATAAGAGAAAATGGTTTCTTACAATACACAAAACTAATAGCTTTTTTTGACCTTCTTTCTAGCTTCGATATTATTTTTATAGATATTTCTTTCCTTTTTCATGATTCATCCAAGAATAAATTATAGTAAATTCTAGTTTATAAAGTTAGTGGAATCTGGTGGATTTAGAAAAGAATAATAATAAAAAAAAAAACAAGTGAATATAATTTTGTGCTAAAGTATAAATTTAAGAGCGACCCATAACAATAAATAATAATAATAATAATAATAATTCAGAGGTATTTTTTTAAGAAATTCTAGCAATGTAAGTTCATTGTATTTTACTAATTCTTTTCAATTTAATGTAATTATTTTCGACTACTTTTAAAAATTAAAATTATCATTGCTGTATTTAGACTTATAGTCAACTATCATTACATATTGATACTTATTCTCATCTATCAAGACTCTAATTTTTAGAATATTATTCCGTATCTTGTGTTTTTACGTGAATTTTTATGTTTTGCTTATGACCTTGCTATCTCGAATTTTTTTTAGCGTCCCTTTGACTTCGAGATATCGAGATTATACTGTATTTAAAAGAGTAGTTTAGTAAAGTTACTAGATTTACAGTATGGTTTGGTTCAACTGTTTCACTTTAAAGGAATAATGTTTTCATTATTAGTTTTCAATGTTTCAAGCAACGGTTGTGCTCGTCATTCAACTCGAAAATTATGAGAAATTACAAATTTCAGGAAGATAGAAATCCACAAATCAGAGGCGACCTTTATTGAAACTTTTCAGAACGAAAGGGAAATAGTTTTATTTTTTTATGTTTGGACTTCGCTAAAGGATTTAATGTATAAAAACAAAACTACATGAAAGAACTGTTGATCGAAATGAAATATCACTTAATGCTAAATTTGGTGTTTCTGAATGATTCCTGTAATATAAGTATCACAATAGAGCAAATTAGTTTCGATGAAGATGCCCATACAGAGCCTTCATTGATAAACTACAGTTGTGGTATATTCTCATCATGCTCAGAATTTCAGGAGAATTTAAATAACAACAGCATTACAGTCTCATGACAGCAATGTTTCCCAGTTTATTTGTGTTGTGCCTATAAATTATGGGACTAGAAGAAAAAAAATAAGAAATAACCTATTAAATATATCTTAATTTAAATCTGTTCCTCCAAAAACAGTTCTAACTAAAGGAAACACTTGAAGAAAAGATAATAAAACAAGCCACTTTATGTACTTAGCTTCTTTTTAGGACAATTTTACAAAATCTAACTTTACCCAAAAACTTTAATATGGTTCTAGAATTGCAGGGAATATTACTAGAACTTGCAAAAAAAAAAAAAAAAAAAAAACGAAAAAAAAAATGATATCGTAAATCTAAATTATGAATTTAATGAAATTCACGTTTTCATGAAGCAGTACATTGAAATGATGCTAACTATTTTTCTTAACATATTTTATATAATAGAAGCAAGCAATAATTTAGCACTGCCGAAATTTCGGTTCGAAATTTACCCATTCGAAATCTGCATTTCAAACTCATCAGAGGAAAATTGCTATTTTTAAACTCATGTAGTTCACAAGAAACTACTTTACGATGTAGTTTCTTGTGAAAAAGTTTAGTAATTTTAGAGGAGAACCAAATCACAATTCTCATTCGTGATCTTCTCTCTTTTATCATCCTGGATGTTCGTAAGCATTTTATAATATTACACTTTTTTTTTTTATCCACTATTTCCGTAGTTTATTTTCATTTTCAATGGATAATTAGCTAAATGCTGATACAAGAGAATATAAACAAAGCAATCGCTGGAAATTTTATTCTATAAGTTCTGACGGATTTGTTTTTGAATATTCATCTTTCAATAAATGTTCTATTGATGTTAGGGGTGGAGAGGACCATAGATAACTAGATTGGATCACAAGAGGTCATCTCCAATGTTTCGATACCGCACTGCATCGATCGTGACAGCATCGATCGATCGGGGCCCCAATACTTGAGCTCTTAACGGCCGATGAATGTTTAATGGGGGCCTCTGTACAAATCGCTTGCATTTCTGCTCTGCTATGATTATTTCATGCGACGCTGGGCTTCGTGGTAACATCTATTATTCTCGGTAGCAGTTTAAACTTTGAAGAGACCACGTATCTATGGGAAATAAAAAAAGAGCAGATGAATCAGCTAGTGAAGAGGGATCTCACAGGCCCAGGTCTCGTGTAGGATCTCGTGGGCGGGACTTGGAAGAAAAGTTACTTTCAAGGTGAACTGAGCAACGTAATTAAAAGAAATCCCAACAAAAAGTTTCAACTGCTACAAGAACAGTTGACAAGACAAAAAGAAAAAAAAATGATTTCGGGAGTTTAAATTATTTTTTTTTATTTATTTCAGCTATTAAAAACATTGAAAGAAAAAGAAGAAAAGAATGTTTTCAAAGAAATATCATAACTGACTATTGCAAACAAGACAATAATCAGTGAACTAGTGAAGACTATTTATTCTTCCGTTTCCTGATCTGTTAAAGGAAGATTTCACAATTATGAAATTGAATTTAAATCAGCAGATTTCTACTAAACTCGCATGAAAAATGATTAAGAGAATTATACCTCTTCTGTTAAACATTAAGAATAGCTTTTTTAATTATGAATACAGATACATAAAAAAGCTACAATTTAAGATCTGACCGTGCGCGGTTGATACGAAGGTAAGCCATCGGCTTCTCCTCCCCTGTTTTTGCTTCTGAAAAACAGAGATTCGGTTTCTCATGTGGGTATCGTGGAGGATGATCAGCGCTGGGGAGGTTTTCTCAGGATTCTCACGTTTTCCCTGTACTACTTCCACTATTCTTTCGTCTTCATTCTCTCTGTCTGTTCCTATTTCTTTTCCTTTAACAATAAAAAAAACAAAAAAGGGAGGCTATGTCTGACTGTCACCTAACGGTTCCTCAGGGATATTTAACCAACGAATAAATAATCCATGATGAGTAGCATTCACTCATTATGGAGTGTAATCTCCTTGATTAGTGAACTAAGATGGATCCTACACTTATTAAAAAAACTAAAAACAACAATCTAAAAGTGTGTTTATATTTGTATTTAAAAAGCCTATTCAATTCAATAGTCTTTTTAAAATATCAAAAACAGTATTGTTAGGTCTACGAATATTATATCTATCTTTGCGTATGTTTTTTATTACCTTTAAGAAATATACAAATTCATATTAATAATATAAATAATCATTCATCATCATAGTACACACGCAATAATGAATAAATACATAACCTATATAAATACATAAGCAATCTTCTACATTCCTTGATAATACAAGTATGTGAAATTTATATGAATAATAAATAGTAAAACAACTTATAATTTATAAAAGTGTTAAAAATAAGTCATGTATTCATATAAATAAATTGCAAATTTCTATTCCTTATTATAGATTAGAAATAAAGTTAAGAACCTCCTCCTGTTTCGCAGTTTTAGAAATGTAAAAACTCTTAGAAAATTGCAAGATAAGTGTTTTTGCAAAATAAAATCCAAAATTGAAATTGCTCTTCCCACAATGCAAATAGTAGAATATCATATCAACTACGCCGCTTGTTTCTCAGATAA
Organism: Thereuonema tuberculata; assembly: GCA_023159025.1. Taxonomy (NCBI): domain Eukaryota; kingdom Metazoa; phylum Arthropoda; class Chilopoda; order Scutigeromorpha; family Scutigeridae; genus Thereuonema; species Thereuonema tuberculata. Next base: position 128,075,700 of record JAFIDM010012231.1, on the reverse strand, counting down.
GTTAAAACAAATTTAAGTGAATGGGAAGAAAAAAATCCACTGAATTCCGAGAAACTTTCCCATTTGTTCTTAGAAATGATATCACGAATGTACTTCATTTAAAATTTATCATCACACTTGAACGCCGCTTTTCATTCCAAGGTGAGGGTTTACAAATAAAAATAATGAAATAACATTATAAATAAATTCATGACTTATCGATTTATTTATTAGGCTTTGGATTTTTAATAGCAGCAACAATATCAAAAAGGAAAGTAAAATTACGAACTATCACAATATTAATCTAGATTAATTTTTTTTCTAGATTTTTTTTTCCCTAAAACTGGAAGATTTCTTTCCGCTTTAACAAGCAATTAAATATTTGTTTTTCTTTCATATTTTTTAAATACATCTCCTAAGTTAAAAATGGTTCCTCCAATAAGATAGAAGTTGGGGTTTGTCGCTTCCACTGAATAAATCTTTAGTAAAATGGAAGGCACGGACCGTTATTAAAAACTAACTCACCATTTAACAGAAGAACAGAGATATATTATATTTTATGGTTTGTTTGATACCTGAGTTAAGAAAGGAATACAATATTCCTTTTTTCCCCGAATTATCAACAAATTTAAAAATACACAAACCTGAATTGCCATCATTTAATCCAATGATCACGTTAAATAAATATTTTTATTTTTTTAATTTAATGAACTACTATTAAGCTGCAGGTGTTGTACTTTACTTAATATCTTTTTTTAGAAAGGCGATTTACATTTCCAATAAGGAGCTTTTCTTTATTAAAATGAAAGGAAATGGTTGGCTGTAAATGAAGATATCATCAAGCAAACTTGGCAAAGTTAAAAGGAACTTGCGAGAATCTCACAGACAAATATTGGTGAAATCTAGTCACGATTTGGCAATGCTCTGAGAAACGAAGCAGATCTTAACATCCTCTTTGTAAAAAAATTATCTACTTTTGACATCTTGGTGCTGAGAAAAGGAAAGATAAGTTTACAGCTCCTAAGAGTTCAGTCTTTTGTAGATTTAAAAAAATAAAGAAAAAAAAAAATGAAAAGACCTCTTTTTTTCCCAGACTTAATTTCATGAGTCGTTTTCGTATCTTTGCTTATATTAAGGAACTAAAACTGAAAAGACTCCTAAAAAAGAAAAGATTAAAAAAATTCAAAAGTTACCAAAAGCATTAATTTAACTACATTCATTTTGCGTAAAGTTAGAACATGGGTTTACTACCATTTGTATAATTCATTGTGTCAAAAGTATTTTGATTAACAAATCGAAACAAAGAATGAAAGTTTTAAAATTTAACATTTGTATTTTTTTTTATCATTCTCGGCGCCTTATCTATGAAGAAGGCAAACATTAAAAAAAAAGCAATAGGACCTTTTTGTACAAAGTGAACAAAGCTCAAAATCCACTCCTTTTGATGCTGATGAAAAATAGTGTCGTTGCTGCGCTCTATGAGAAACTTACTTCGGACTATTTTCAGAAACAGCCATTGAAAATGGAAAAAACAAATTGAGCTTGCAGAAAGTTTTAAACTTGATAGTAACTTTGGTCCTATTTAAATTTTCTTAATACAAAATCTTAAACAAACACCGTTGGAGAGATACGACACGATAAACAATCAAATTGAAGGCCGGTTACTCCTTAGATTTAAACTTTAAAGACTAAAAACCCCATTGAGACATCGATAGATAATACTCAGTTCACATCAACATACATCATAATTGAAAAAAAAAAAAAAATCTCCTTAAAATAAGTCAAATTTAAAGGAGGACGTTTGTTTGTTTGTTTCTTCGCTGTACCTCCTAGACCCTTTAACCTATCTGGACCAAACTTTGCAGAATTACTCTTTACGACCCTGCGGAAATACAGTGGTGGTCAAAATTATAAGGACAAGGGAAAAAATCGCCAAACTTGGTTACAGTTGGCTGGAAAATTATGCAAATTTTATGGCTGGAAACCAACGATAAATGCAGCATTTTTTATTAGTTTTTATGGAAGTATATGGGAAATTCACATTCATAAAATGTATTTTGGATTTAGACAGCACTGTGATATGGACAAAATTATAAGGACAATGCTATTTGTGTGTTCTAAAAAGCAAAATTTGCATGTTTTTTGTTCAGCACACGGCACTCCCAGACGATATAAATGCATAGTAAGAGATTGCGAACGTCATATTCTATTTTTTCAGTCATGCCACTAGGTCGGAGTTTTAGAAAGGGAAAGTGGTTGCTTTTAAAAGTTCAGGACTTACTGTACATCAAATTTCGACAAAGCTGAATAGATCGAGAACGATTATTTATAATTTTCTTAAAAATCCCGAAAAATATGGACGGCAAAGACGTATAGGTAGGCCATCTTCTGTTCCTGTGCCTGTGAAAAGAATGATAATAAGGCGAGCTTGCTCCAAAAAACAAACATCAACGGAAATTAAACGGGAATTAAACTTACGATGCAGTGTTCGAACTGTTCGACATGTTTTACAAAAAGAAAAAAAGGTTCGTTAGGAAAACTTAGGTCACGACCACCTCTTACAAAAGTTCATAAGAGACTGAGGATGGAGTTTGTCAAAAAATGCATTACTATGGAAAAAGAAGTGCGATGATATTATCTTTTCTGATGAGAAAAAGTTTAATTTGGATGGACCAGATGGTTTTCGCTACTTCTGGTATGATTTCCGTAAAGAAAAAGAAATTTTCGCAAACCATAGATTTAGAGGTGGCTCAGTGGCTGGTCTGAAGAGGTTTCGCAACTGGCGGAACCACTGCAATAGTTTTTGTGCAGGGCAAAATGAAGTCTGAGAGTTATATTTACATATTGGGCAATAATCTTTTATCAGAAGCACCGTCAATTACAAGTGGAGACTTTTTGTTCCAGCAGGACAATGCCTCAGTACATGTTTCTCAAACTTCGAAAGCATGGTTTGATGCTAATTTCGTGAAATTACTTGATTGGCCGGCCAGAAGCCCAGATCTAAATCCAATGGAAAACCTGTGGGGTATTCTGGCACACGAAGTATACAAAAATGGTGTTCAATATCAAAATAAGCAAGAACTCATGTCCTCCATCGAAACAGCCTGGAAAAACATTTCTAAAAACGTTCTTAAGGAACTGTCAAACTCTATGACGTCAAGACTGATGAAAGTGATTGAGAAGAAGGGGAGATTATTAATTATTAGTATGTTTTAGGCCAAAAACATTCATTGTCCTTATAATTTTGGCCAGTTTTTACAATGACATTTTTTGTTTAATACGGCAAATCATTCATATTTTGCATTTTCCAATGTTTTGCATTCTACAATGATTTCTAGCATAAAAAAGCATTTTATGTATAAATTTCACTTTATTTACTTCAGAAATAAATTTTTTCTGTGAAATTTTCAGTTGTCCTTATAATTCTGACCACCACTGTAAAAGGCTACAATTGAAACCTGGATGCATCTCCCTCTCCCCCTAATTTAATTCCTTCACACTTGTATAATTTTCAAGTAGAGGCTTTTTTTTTCCTGTTTTTTTTACTTTCCTTCTTTATTTATGATACTGAATTTTCTTTTCTTTTTTTATTATTTTTAAGTAGATAATATTCTTCTTATGTTTTTTTTTAATTAAATGTTCTTAATTTAAGAACAACGAAAACCCGGACCCTGACAAAAGAATATAAACAGGGGGGGGGGGGGAGACAAATTTACATTAAGGATACGCATATCTCTCAAACCGCTTTAGTGGGAAACACGAAATTTCACATGAATGTTCTTTGATGATTACAAATATGTCATTTGTTGATATGTATTCCACGAATTTTCTATTTATAAAGGGTGTAAAAGGGAGTGGAGGGGTGGGCAAGCTTTCTTGAAAGTATTCGGTTTTCCGAAACCTCTTAAGTTGGAAACACGAAATTTCCGCATTCTTTTGTTAAAATCTAAAACATACGCATCGACGAATATTCGCATCCTTAGGGGTGTAAGGATTAACTTTACAGTAAAGTTACGGGGTTTTCAGGTTAGAAAAAGGGAATATAACATTACTTTGTAATCATCAAGTGCTTTTCTACCAGCTGGGGAAGTTTTGAAGTTACAGAGGTGTGGAGAAGGGCAGAAAGGAGTGGGAGTCTTAAATTCTTCTATCTCGATATTAATTTCATATCTAGAGCTTATCGAGTTACAAAATAGGAATTTAACAGTTAACATTAATTTTAACTACATTGAACTTTGTTATCAAAAGGAAAAGTTTCTAAGTGATCTCACAATTTCTTCGTCATCCACATCACAACAATTCTTTTTTGTAACACGAGCGATGAACGGTTCTTTCTGCTAGTATCTAATGAAGAAATAACAGAAGCCATTTTTTTTTCTTGTATTACTTACTGTAATTCACTTTTTTGATTTTAATTTTAATGATTTTTTTTTTCACTTGCATATTGTCTAACAAAGACTTTCCAGGTATCAATTATAAATATCTTTCATGAGATGTTGTAGGGAATACGTTTCATTTCTGGATCAAACTTTCTGACGATGAATAGATCTAGCAAATCATTTAATCTATTCTTGAAAAAGTCTCCCTAATGACTTTTTTTAACTTGCTGAGTAAATCTCTGTGTTCTTATTTAAGATATTTACTACAGTTCAAATACAATTTGTACTTAACCTGTACCAAGATTTACTTAAACTGTACTGAATTCTGCACAATTTCTACTTTTAAAAAGGAGCTAATTACTAACTGTTGGGCCCACTTTCAATAAACCGAGCAAATAAAAAGGGGTTTTTGCTCTTAAGGTTCTCAGTGGGCGGAGAATTCGAGTTAAAAAAAAAAAAAAACACCCGATGGATTAGATCCCGAAAATGGAATGATGATTTTCAACTTGCAAAAGTTTTTTCTTTTCAAATCGGAAGTGCAACTTCCCTACAAGTAAGTAAGAAATTGTGCTTTGAATGAAGATACGGGTGTAAATACGAAATTTCACGCTCACCTGGAGTCACATCGACCTTATACTCAGAACGACATTGACACAAGATTAATACAGACAACTGGATTTTTTTTTCTTTTATTTTTTTTGGTTTAATGTCTTCAAAGTGGCAACTCGAAATCAGACATTTCTTCACTTGGCAAACGCTCTGCATCCTTTAAAGACGAATAACATTATCATGTGATGCAGGGCAGAGTATAGTGCAGCGCTGATTGCTACCTTGGAAGCAGCACAAGAGAGAAGTGGATTTACGACCAACCATTCCTCATCTAAAAAAAGAGAAAAAGCCACAGTAAGGAAAAAAAAAAGATGAAATCGTAGTCTCACGCCATACATACGATAGCAAGAGAACTCGGCAGCAGAGAAGTTTAACAGCGGATCAACGAAATTCAGCCTCAGCTTCTCTTTTTCGTACTCGGAGAATAAAAAAAAAAAACAGAAAGAGAGAGAGACATAAATGGCACAATCCGATTAACGAGGAAGAAGGATTATTTTCTTTTATTTGCTGTTATTTATTGCTTTCGTTTCGTTTTTGATAATTTTTGCTTCGAATGCCGGAATTAAAACCCTCTGAATAAGATAAATAAAAGTGGATTTTTTTTTGTACAGTAATCACAAACCTACTAAAAAAAATAATTAAACAAACATGAATTAGGGGAAAAGAAGAAACAAATTGGAAAAGGAAATTAGTTTCAGATATTAAAAAAAAATCATTAGAATACTTTTTTTTTCTCAAAAACCAGTGATCTTAAATTTCCTTAAATTAAAATCGTCAATTATAAACCAGATAAAATATGTGAACTTATTTAAGATCAGATGCACCAAAATAAAGACATCTTATGAAGATGTATTCATGTTTCTTTATTTGACATGAAGGTTAAAGAGATCTTCTGTAGAAAGTAGAACTTTTGATGAACTTTAGTAGTAATAACCATATCTGTCATAATTATTAACAGTAACCTTTCATATTTGGCAAATTTCACTGTTTTGAATATATTAACTGTATCCAGTATAGATTTACTGGAATTGAATTTGTACCCATTATTTAGAAAGTTCAATTGTCGGATTGTGATAAATCACTGCTTATTACTTAATCATTCCATAAATATGTTGCCTCTAAAACGATACAATTCTTATTTCTCAATTGATGATCAAAATTTATTTTTAAAGGCTCATTTTTTTATTTAGTCAACCATGATCACAAAATTTGATAAACCTTAATTTGATAAGCCAGCATTGACTGTAGCCAAACTCTCGCAAAAAGAAAAAAAAAAAAAAATGGGGGGGGGGGGTATTTAGGAATGATTTAATCAGAGGCGTTATCTGAATTACAAACTGCAATTACTTCATAAATCTTACTTTCCGGAAATAAGGTTTTAAAACTATACTACAAAGCAATAAGATATTTCGGGTCGTTCAAAATAATGCCAATATACATCTGTATAAATCACCAAAGAATTATAATTTTTGAATCGCATGCTTACAGAAAAAAAATGGAGATTTTTTTTAATTCAACAAATTACACGTATTCTATATTTCAATACAAGTAAAATTCGAGAATTTTCCGTTTATTTTGGACGGACTCGGGCAATTTTTAAACAGTCTGTAACTAATAGCCAGCCTTGATTTTCATTTCTGTTATTAAACAAATTTGTACGACTTGTTTACAACTTAATGCACAAATTTGTTTAGCAGTCAACATTCTTTGGACAGAGTTATTTAGTTAGTTATTTAAACAGTTAATATTTCTTAATGATGAAAACAATTGCGAAAAGGTGAATTTTTTTAGTTATTTTACGGAAATTAAATACCGGGAGAAAAAGAAACGTTGGAATCCTACCTCCTTACGTACAATTAAAGATTTTTGGGCCGGAGGCAACAAAACATTAAAAAGAATGTAAAATAACTATCTCTTCTAGTGCTTCTTTACTGCAAACTGAATCCTCTGTTTCCCGTTCAGCTTTTATAGTTTTATCTTATTAATAATATCTTAATAACAATAAGATCATCTAAATAATAATCTATTGATCCTATTGAAAAAAAATACATTTTCTTTCCATATTCCTAAGAAATCTGCACTGTTTTCTTATGTTACAATAAATTATCATTTTGAAATTATTCTGTTTAGAGTTTTTAGATAACTTTTTTTAAGTTAACTATTTTATGAAATATGAAATCAGTTAAAAAGAAAATAAATACTGCAACAACTCCTAGATTTGTCAATTACCACAAATGGAAGACATTTATTAAAGTGTTATACAGAATGTTCCGATTTCAAAATGCAAACTATTTTAATTTTGCAAACTTTTTTTTTATTTAGCACCCAGAAAGAATAGAAAAAAAATTAATAAATAATCAATCAACATGTTGAAATCAAAAAACTGAAGAATTTTAAATAAAGTCTAAAAGGTAGATAAATATCCCAGATGATAAAGGCTGGTCATAATTACTAATGTAATTTATCGTCGTATCTTAAAAGAGAAGCAGGACGTTTCAACCTTATCTGAGGTTATGATCAGCTGTGTTACTCGACGAGGTGAGAGGGGTTTAAAATAATGCTTTATGACGCAGTTAAAGAATTCATGGTTAATAGTGGGGGTGTTGCCAATATACCAAGATTCTCATATGGTGAGAGAGAAGATATTTGTGGCCTGGTCTATTACTTGAGAATTTTCAAAATTAGGGGTGTGATTAGTAGATTTACTATGAAGAAATAAGCTGGATTTGAATACATTGAATACATTTGCTATTAAAGTTGGTTCGGTGCTGCTTTATTGTTTTTAATAAGGTTTGGATAGTAAAACCTATGTATTGTTTATTGCAGTTAGCTTTAAAACGTTGAGATTTTTGACTTTGCTTTTCTGGTAAAAAAAAATATTCGCAAGCTCGAATTTAAGTTTTCAGTTATTAGTTGTTTTTTTTACAATATAAACCAATTTAAAAATTAAATTGACTTATATTCGTATTTTGTTTTGTAAATTTCTATTACGGTTACGTCATTATTATTTGACTGGACTTTACTAACTTAACTACAAGAATCACTCAAACTATTAATGGTTAAAACCTAAATTACAACATAAAACGGAACACTGAAATATCGAATAGTACTTTAATCATTTAAAAAAATCGTCACGAACAAATCCACCACATCCAGGAACTTTTAAAATCAATTAACTCTTAATGGACAAGTTGAACAGAAGGGAAATCATATCATAGTAGAATCGAAGTTAGTTGGAAACGGTGGAATCTGAAATCAGAGGGAAAAAACGAAAGATAAAATTAGTAGGATCAGCGATGAAATGGAAGAGGAATCAATTTGCTGGGAAATGATAGACGACTGTTTCACCTGCCACCATCCCCCATCTCCCAACAGACTTTCCTTTTTCCTTTCTTATTGTTCGTGCCACCTTCGCTTCTTTTAGAGTGACGACGGACGTTTGCAAACAAAAGGAATTGGGACAAAAGAGTTTTCCAATGTTTTTTATCGTAATTAAAAAAAAAAAAAAAAAAAAAGAATTTAAAATTCAAAGAAAACTTTGCACAATGTTTAAATAACACCCACCAATCTATAAAGCAGACGCTTGATTTTCCTCTCTGCTATAGAAAACTATTCTCTAAATTTAAATATAAAAAACAGAAGCAGATGAAAAATGTTTTCATCACAAAATTAACAAAAGTCAAATCTTAATTCTAATTCCACTTTTCCTTTGAAAAAACTTAAAGGAAAAAAATTGTCTTCAAAACAGCTCAGCCTTTAGCAAAGGATGGAAAATTTTAACTGATCCATCTTTAAACGATAACAGGAATTGGAATTGAAGGAAAAGGGAAATAAGAAGCAGTTATAAAGACTTCTTTTTTAGATAATAGATGTAAAGACTAAGCAGGAATAGTCATTTTCCACCATTCGAAAGGTACTTATTTTACTAACTTTTTGGTTTCATGCAAAAATTAAAGTTTTTTTAAAACTGAAGATGATATGTGGAATTACAAACAACAATAACAGCCCTTTAAAATCGTTCCCTCACTGTAAATTAAGTTCGACTTTGTGGTTTTCGAATAGTGACAAAGGACAAAATGCTTAAAAATCAACAATGTTTGTAAAGTTTCCAAAGTTTTACAAATATAATAAACTTGTGAGTAAAACAGTGTGTAAGCAAAAGGTAAGATTTAATGTTATACTTCTAATTATATTCTAAGATGATTTAGTAATATCAATAAATCCTTATAGAAAGCCGCAAACAACAGTATTGTAGACTACGCTATAAAGACAAGTTACTTTACTTCAACGTTCAGAGTTCAACGTATATATTCTAGTTTTATTTATTTGCTTGCTTGGTTGCCTAAAGTTATGCTATTAATCATAAGAAAAAGACTGAAACATTTTTAAGGGTTGCAAAAAGTGGGAAAAGCTAAAGTAAGTTTTCCTCAAGAGATGGAAGTCCACTGACTTCATCATTGAGTCATAAACCACTTTGCAATGTGTTGTCTGCCTTTTTCTGTATAATATACCATTTTTCTTTCAATAAGTGTTTAGAAAAAAAGAACAGTCAAACTTTAAAAGGCTTCTACTGGGAATGAATAAAAGATTTATTTAAAAACAATGGAAATCCCACGACGATATCTGATCTTAATTGAACCACAGAGTTCCATCCTGTCTTCTATTTCCTCCTTCGAATTATAAAAAAACAGTAACGGTCGTAAAACAGTGGTGATTCAGAAGCGGAGAGAGAACATTTATTTGGCCATAACATTGGCGATTAGAAGTGATTCGTAAAAGCGGTCATTCGCAGTTAAGGCTGGATCACGATACATTTCTTCAACGATAACCAACCACTTTTATGTTCTCCAAAGGAGAAATGGAGTGGAATGAAGAAACGAAGACGACTGTTGGATAGTTGATATGACGAATGGGTCCTTATTTAAGGATACCAACGCAAACAGACAAATCAATCTACATAAAAAAATTGCAAAAACAGCTTTCGATTTAAATTCAGAGAAATAAAAAGGAATTCAAATCCTATAAATTGGAAAATATATATATATATATATATATATATATATATATATATATAAAATCACACTTACTGAAATCAACAGAAAATAGAATATGAAAATAGGAATCGATTTTTTTAATCTGGAAAATACACAACTGTCTTATTCTAAAATAATTACAATATTACTATAAAAAAACAACAAGTTCAACTTTCAGATGTAGTTTAGATGGTTCTGAAACCTAATCACATAGATGGAGCATAAAAACAAAAAAATCTATGTGACAAACTGAATTCCACTGAAGACTTTTCTGATAATTCGAAAATGAATAGTTTGGGAATAGTTTTAGTCAGAATTTTTCGTTCTATTACATTTCTAGAACCAAGATAAAGACCCACTACGAAAACAACTGGATTTTAAATATTCAAGAATAAAACATCTATTGGAGTAAGAAAGATTAATTAAGGTGAAGGAAAAAATGAATTTACTTTTTGCATATTTTAAAAGATAGAAAAATTAAAACGTAGCCTATGTTATACAATTCGGTCGGAGTATACAATTCTTGCATTGAAATCGTGAAAATCTTTCAAATTTATTGCCTGCTCAACTGAAAATGGACGTAGTGGAACAACCCATGCAAATTCGGACAATAATTTGAATATTTTCGTTATAAAACATCACGATCATGTGTAGTTGGAGTCATTTAGTGTGTAACCATGTGCTGAGGTAAAATGCCACTTTCAAAGAAGCTGAGCGATTTTCATCGTGAAGCAGTCATTGGCTGCCACTTTAGTGGCCAGAAAGTGCGATCCAAAGGAGCGACATTGAACCTGCCAAAGTCGACAGTGGGTGCTATTATCACGAAGTGGAAACGTGAAGGAGTGGAAACACGAAGTCATGGAGGTGGTCGAGCCCGCATGCTGACCGATAAGAGACCGGAGGGCCTTAAAGCGGTTGGTATGGCAGAACAAAGGACTGCCAGCAGGCAACGGGAACAACTATCAGTACCATGACGAGTACTGATCGGGCTGCTGCCCACAAGCCTAACATCACCCCTGTAAACGCCCAGCGTCGTGTGGCCTGGTGTAAAGAGTGACGCTCGTTGTAGATGGACCGCTGGAAGAGCATAATGTGGAGCGCCGAATCACGCTTCACACACACTACCGATCGGATGGGCGCATCTGGGTTTGGCATTTGCCAGGGGAGCGGCTGCTACCTGAGTGTGCTATCCCAAAAGTGAAGTTTGGCGGTGATGGTGTGATCGTGTTTCTCCTGGCTTGGATATGGTCCCTTGGTTGTGATCGAGAGGAACACGGCATCCACACATCCATATACTGTGTGTATCTAGACGTTCTAGACAATTCCTATGTTGTGATCGCAGTTCGGTGAAGGGCCATTTGTGTTCTAGCATGACAATGCGCCGTGCCATAAGGCCCGTGTTGTCAGCGCCTGGTTTACGGAAAATAATGTTCAGGAGCTGTGGCCCGCCAAGAGTCCGGACCTCAACCCTATTGAACATCTGTGGGATGAATTGGAGCGCCGGATTCGTGAGCTCCGATGCGTCTAAAAACACGCATCCAACTTATGCAGGCTTTGAGGGAGGAGTGGGAAAAAATACCGTTTGCTTGCTATCAGAAACTGGTAGAGAGCATGTCATGGCGTGTGGATGCTGTGCTTAGGGCAAAAGGCCTAATAGGTATGCGCTATTAGACATGCTGAAAATAAAGCGTTTGTTCCTTACCACAGGTGTTCACTTTCAATTGAGCGGGCAATGCATTTCAAATATAACTTAGATTTCCCAACATTTTCTAAATTGATTAACATAGCATACCTGAAACGTTAAAAAGAGCAATAATGATAAAATTTTTGAAAACTGTATACGAATATTTTGGAGCTCTCCCAAGTTCTTTATTGTTCGTAGTCCGATGATAAGTTTTATAGTGCGCTCGGATATGATCTAAGGCTGCAATGTATAAGCAGTCGACAATGGTCTTATGCATTTTTATACACAACACTATGCTTGATTTTAATACATCATTTATATTTTTCTTGTCAATATATTCAAAGACAATATTTTAGCCATTATTCATTTTAAACGCATGATTGGAATAAAACAAAATAGCACCGATAAAAGTCAAAGACATCATACCTGATGAGGAAAATTTATAGTGAACTCACAAGATGTTAATCGTAACCTTTGTCTTAGCTTCGAATTATTTTAACGTAACATTCATTTGCAAAACTAAAGGTTAACATAAATCTATATGCCATGAGTGAATAAAATATTTTACTTCAACACAAAGGCTAATGAAAACTTTGTATTAACATTGTATATTTTTAGTATTTATTAAAATACCTATTTAGTAAATATATCACAATGCTCCTGCCAAGCTTTTTCGTAAATACTACATTTTAACCTATTCTGCTGTCATCGATTTTAAGATTATCTGTTAACAAATCACAAGATTGTTATTCGATCACAAAGGTGGTCAATCTATTAAGCTAAGTGGTTAAGCAAAGATACTGTTCGTTTTCGTTTATGAAAACCTTCAGCGCTTTTGCGCATGCGTCAGGTCTCCTTCGATTTCATCAAAATAGGGGTGAGGAGAAATAAAGGGATGTTTACTTTTTATCAGTGTTAGTTTACTAGTAGCTGCGTTCTATTTGCGCTTTTCGGGAAAGAACTATGGGAAGAATAAATACAATTGCAAAAATGCTCCTCCGTTATCTTTTTCTTAAAAGCGAAAATGTCCAAAAGAATTTCTTAGGAAAGTATCCATCTCAGCGTGTCACCCCTCTGCGGAGTAAAATTATCCGTCAGTGGTTATTCTGGCTTTCGAAAACGAACAGTAATTAACGAAGATTTTTCTTTGCTTTGTTATTCACAAAAACGTCAACAATCAATGAGAGGCTGTCATGAAATATAAGAAAAGACTACTCTTATTTTCGTCTTTGTCATTAAACTGTATTCATTTTATTTTAATTTGAAATAAATTTCCTGAATTTAACATATATTTAGATGACACGAAAAAGGGTAAATCATAAAGTGAATAATTGTTTGACCAATTAATAAGACTCGAACAATAACATCAATTTTTAAAATAAAAAAGATTGGTGGTTTCCATGATTTGTTTGGTTTTTTAGTTGAATAGTTGAAAATAAAAGTTAAAAAGAAAATGATTTTTGTTTCCTCTAACCACTGACGACTTGAAAATATGTATTTGAAATATTGCCTTGAACCAGAAAATGAATTATATTCAAGGATTCTTAAATATTACGAAGAAAAAAAATTACCAACAATTTAGAACCTAAATATCCCGAGTCAAGTGCGTTGAGCCTTTGAGAAGCCATTTGGAAGGATTTCCCTCCAACTGTGAAGTTGAAGATGGAGTAAAGAGATACGTAATGGAAAGTAGAGTCAGAACAAAAGAGGAAAGAGAGAAAAAAAAGAACATAGAGCGAAGAAACGAAACGAAATATTCAGTGGAGGGTCTCTGCGGGGGAGGAAGATGACGATGACAGTAGCCAAGATTTGACATTGGTAAATGCTCAGGAACACCGTGTTACGGTTCAATTTATGAAAAAAAAAAGAAAGAGATAGAATGAAAAGAAAAGAAAGGAAAAAAAAAAGAACAATATACCAGCTAACAATATGGATGAAGATGGCATCGGTTTCTACAAACCGTTCTTCACGACAACTACAAAAGGAATGGAATAAATATTTATTGCGACGTGTGGAATAATCTAGCGAAGCAACGCATATATCAACATTTAGACTAAATGAGGTAGAAGAAGGTTTTGTTTCTTTTTTGGTCTTTCGCAGCCGCGGCATCGATCTCGCGACGACAGATATACATTGATTGAATTCAGGAAAGCATCGTCAGATAAAAATGGATTCTCTTCTCCTTATCTTTTTTTTCCCCCTTCTCTTCTTCTTCTGCACTTTCTCGCGGTAACATTTGCGGCGCCGGAGTTGCAAGCATTTCGGGATCTCGGTATTTCCAAAGATGAAACTCGCAATCCCTACGATTTATGCAGAATGGAACTCAATTTGGAAAAATCTCGGAGTTTTCTTCTGATGAACGACACTGAAGAAGGCGTGGGTGGAATAACTCTTCATCATTGCACCACTAGCAATAACTCTTGGGATTTTTTTCCCTCCTACTACATTACGCATCAGAGAAACTTGTTGACAGAAACTTTGTAAGTAAAAAAAAATAAAATAATAATAAACAAAGCCTTATATATAATTATATAATATATTATATATATAATAAATTTATAAATGGTAGAATAATTCTTCAGGATGGAATTATATATATATATATATATATAAATCATAACAATGAAAATTAATGAAAAACTGAATTACAGCCGTTTGAAAACAGCTGTTTGAAAACCAGTAAGAACAATTTATCTTACAACAAAATAGTAGTCTTGTTTCTGCCCTTACGACCGACTTTGCATTCCTTAAGTTACTTTTATAATTTTTCCGACCAAAATTAGGACAACTGATTTTGATTCATTAATTTAACAAGCTAACAATAATCAACTTATATAATTGGCTAAGTTCGTCTGTCTGTCCGTAACTCGATATAATTAAGCTATTAAGATAGATCCAAGGTTCTCAATGGTACCATTGAATCAAGGGTACTCAAATTGGATGAAATATTAGTTCATTTTGTCATTCCATGTTGTTTCCATGAAATTTTATTCTTGGGAACTGACCTCGACAACTGAAATTCTAACAAAACATACGTTCAAAACCAAATAATTCTGTTACCACTGCATCCATTTTAATGAAATTTGGCATACTTACTCAGTTGTTTACGCTGATTTCGAAACTCAAAACCATTTTTGCCGTAGAGCTTCGTTCACAAGTTAACACAGTATTTAGATTTCATTTACTTTATATTTTGTAGTTGATAATAAAAAGATTTTTCAGATTTTTTTATGCCTGTCGTCCGACAGGCTTTGCTGCTAGCTAATAATAATCTGTAATCTACTACATTTTCTACAAGTTTTTTATTATTCTGAAAAATAGATATTTTCCATGGAAGAATTTAAAATGAGTTAAATCGCATCAAGCTTATGATAGTTAGTTAATGGTAGTCAATATCAATCGCGATATATGATAACAGCTACTAATCTGACTGCAAAATTCGTGGGAGATGGAAAATTTCATTTGTTATGAGGATACTTTTAAATACAAAATAAATGACCAGAGACCAGTTGTGCAAAACATTTTTTTTTCTTTTGCTCATATTTGCTTATATACAAACAGGTTGTTTCTTTTGCTAATTATTTGCACCACAGGTTGTTCTATCCACCAAGTCATTAATTGCAGAAACAGGATCTTCAGAATCTGGTTAAGTTAAGCATTCATTCAGCTGGCTATGGAGAAGCAGCTGCTTCATTAGATAAAATCCAACAAATCCTTTATTTTGTGCAGCGATCAAATGTAAATGTAGCAGTACATAAAAAAATCATCATCGATAATTATTTTGTTATTTCATTATTGCTGACAACAGTATCTTTTTTAAATTACCTTTTTTCTTTGCTATTATCATTGGATAGTAATGTAATAAAAACTCCATTGAAATTACTACTTGAAGAATTACTCAGAATTAATTTTGCATCTTAATGCTTTAGTATTTCGTTTGGAATGAAGTGAAATAATTTGAAGTGCTGATTTAGTTCACGGTAATTCAGAGAATAATGAGGAAATCTTTCTTTAAACAGGATTCTTAACTAGAGAATATTCTCTGGGGTAAGAAATCAAATGATTTCTAATTAGTATGCAATAGGAAAAAGGATACGACTTTTGTTTTTGTTTTGGTTGAACGGTTACGATCATTACAACCCCCTCCCAATATGATTTCAACAAATAAGAGCTAAGAGGGCATAAAGACAATCCATTGTAATCGTAAAAAAAAAAAAAAATAAATAAAAATTGGTTTAAGAAACTCAAGGATTAGTACCTGAACGATTTTAAAGGTAATGAAATTTGAAGAAATTGATTTGATATTTCCTGATATTGATTTGATATTGTTTGTAATCAAAAAGATATTTTCATCGAAACAAGCTAGATTTGTTAAGTTACAATGCTTGGATTCCGTATACCTCATTGAAAAGAAAAAAAATTGTTTTGTGTAGTGATCATCACGGAATTGCATCGGAAATGCAGGGTTATAAATGTTGGAAACAGAAACAGGATTATTTCTACGTTGTCCAAATTCGACAGACCGTTGCAAAATAATTTAGTTAAGGAAAAATTAAGTTAAATAACTTAATCAAATTTTTTTTTTCTTTTTTAAAGAAATTCATTTGGAAGGTTTTCTTTAATATTAGAAGTGATCTCATGGTAAATTCTAAAAAAGAAAATATGATTCACCATATCGTTTTATTGAATTCATGTCATATCAAGATAAGGTATCACTAACTTTTTCGATTTTGATAAAGAACATTCATGTCAAAATTCGTGTTTCCAACTCAAACGGTTTCAGCGATACAAGTTTCTTCAAGAAACTTTATCCCAGATTTACAGTCCTTAATTCGGACTCCGGGTTTTCGTTGTTCATGCATTATTCTGGGATGCATATGAAACTTCGGACCAAATTTTTGTAAAGATCTGTTGAGAATTGGCTACATTGCTTCAAGATAAACACACAACTTGACAAACAAACAAACTTTCGCACTTATTATATAGATGAACTATATTATTAAAATAACAGAGGAGCTTCAATTTTTTACAAAAGCGATGATTTCTTTCCAACAGATGAAGATAATTTTCTAATCATTAAGAACCGTAACACAAATAATAAACACTGTTAAAGGATGGAAATTCTTTTTTAGCAGTCGATACCAAACTTTATCTTCTGTCTATCTCTATTACTAAAAAAGAATTTCCATCCTAGAAAAACTTTTTTCGTTTATCTGAGACTCAGAGTTAAATATTACTTTGATAAATGATACATTACATTATGTGTTATATAATTTGCTTAATATGTAAACATAAACCTACATCATTTCTGCATTTATTCATATGGTTTTAAGAGAACTCCAAATCCTGTACTAAATTATTCATCGAAAACAGATATATTTAATATTTTGAAAGTAATTTTCTGAATTGATGAAAACCAAGACAGAGGACAAAAAACCCTTTAACAAAATTGTTATTTTTAAGGTTTAGGAATTCTTTGAGCTAGCTGTTTCCAAAAGAAAAAAATATTAAAAACTATTAAAAGTTTAGTAATGATTAATAATAATAATGATAAAAAAAAACTTCGGAACTTTCAGATTTTAAAAAGAACTCTCTTTCATCAAGATATTGTTTTCGATCATCTAGAAGAAGTCGTTAGTTTCCAATAACTACTTTTCATTCGCAGGTGGGAAGACGATCCGTGGGAAAAGAAACGACCGTTTCGTAGAAATTTGACCAGAGAAATGGTTTATGGGGAGGGTTATTATCCTCGTTCCAATCTTGGCAAAGGGGATGATCACCGGCTGAGGGGATCAAAGGGGAGTTGGCATTGATTTAAATTCCCAATTGGATGCGAGGGAAGGAGCTGAGGAGAGGCGAAATGCTCAGTCACCAGTGATGAGAAGATGCCATTGGAATGGCAAAAGAAAAATACTGGAATTGCAGCGAAACGTAATAAGCCACAGATCTAGAATCTTAAGCACTAAGGTACTCTGCAAAATAAGAATCCAAAATTGACTAGTTTTTTTTTAATCGTTCGGGGATTCGTTTTCAAAGAAAGAGAAGTTTCGTTAACCGGAGTATCCTTAATTTGAAATTGAAAGAGGGCAGTTAAAGCTTGCTTAACTCTCGCTGGAAATTGTAAAAACAAAACAAAACATCAGAATGAAAGAAATGAATACTCTTCAAAAATCACCCATTACAATAATGAGTGATGAGTTTAGCTTACTAATACACTTGGTTTCTTATTTAAAAAATAGAAGACAGCAGAAACTTTCCAAATAAGAATCCGGAAGATTCTGTTGCTGCCACAAACATCAATATTCACTGTACAAGTTTTGCAGGTAAAAAATTTCGGTCAGAAAAATAGACACAGAAGATGGGGTTATTGAAAGTAGGCAATAATTATCCTATAGTAAAAAAAAAAAGCATAAATAATAAAAGTACTGAAGTGCATAAAGACGTGAAAGCTGAAGAAATAATACAAAAAAATTCTAAATAAATTGACACTTTGTAGTTAATTTGTTAAGCGAGACTAACTTACTGAATAACTCAGAAAGAGCATTTGCAAGAAAAAAAAAAAAGAAAAGAATTCATTTTCTTGTGAAGATAGATATATTCTAAGCTAGTAATATTACTAGCTCCATTGCTAATTTTTTCATGTATTAAATTTAAAAAATTTATTTTCTTACTAAGCAAGAAAAAAAAAAGAATAACATTGAGAAAGAATTTCAGAGAAAGTAGAAAATTTTATTATAAACTTAAAAGAGAAGTGAAGACTTAACTTCAAGTCTCTTTCTTATTAGCAAAATTCCTAATGTACATAAAAAAAAATTATTAATTTCTTATTTACGAACAACTGATTTACTTTGGACAGTGAAAACGTTTACAGATCAAAGAGGATAGCTCAGCTAATGGAGGCAATTCATGATGAAATGATGGTAGAAGTCGATACCACAGAAAGGATAGGGCTGCAATTTTGGATGCGACCGATCTACATTTGGATAGGAATAAGCACTAAAAAATTCGTGGCAATACAAAAGCCATCGTGAACTCTTAAAAGAAGAAAAAAAACAGAAACAAAACGAACTTTATCAAATTTAGGCTCTTCAATGCCGTTCTTCAAATATAAAAATGTCATCAAAACAGATCATATCCACTGTTAGAATTGTATTAGTTTTACGTGAACTTAATTATTAAAACTCGCACAACTATTGTAACGTATGTCCAATATGTCTTCGTTTTATATTTAAATGAAAGTAATCAAAGACATAGAATAGCAAATACTTTTTAAAAAATATGTTGGCTTCTGTAATTCTTCGTGAGTTTTCAATTTTAATTAATAGAAATAAGGTTTATATGTAAGGGCTTTTTAATGAGAAAATTATGATCGAAAACGAAAGAATTAGTTTAGTGAATTTTCTATATTATTTACTTCAGTTTCGAGTAGACTGAAAATTGACGAAATAAAAATTAATAATATTCTAAGTATGAGAAAGTTTACTTTAAAGCTTTTATTTTGATTATAAAATATTATATTTGGACTTGAAATCTAGTAGAAGTAACAAATAATAAAGAGCTTGAAGCAATGTTTTTTAAGAGGATAAAAAGGTAATCCAAGACACTATTTACTACTGCAAGGTAAAATATAATGTTTTTCTGTCCCTAGAAACCACTTTTTATTTTTAGCCATTTTAAACTGAACGCCGCAATCCTTTAACAAATTATTACCAATAAGAAAGAATCGTAGACTTGACGATTCATTTTACTCAAGATTTAAACTATTCTTTTTTTTGGAATGTTCAGTTAGAGAAAAAAAAAAGCACTACGTGGTCCTTAAGCTGTCTATATATGAGGAGACAGCGGCATTGTAATCGTGTCATTCTTTGTCATGGCACGTGCAAGGGGATCCCTGAAGTTCTGCCGGGAATATTTCACTGTCGTCCGAAAAGGAGAGGCATTAGCTCTGGGGGTGAGCACAGGGCAAACCTTCCACAACACGCCCACCAATGCATCACTAAGACAGAACCACTCATCACCAACATCGCCACAAAACGATAATCAGCCATTTCAAACCAGAGAGCATTCCCATGGAGATTACTCTTCGCAATTGCTGAGACAGAAAAAAAAGAAAACAAAAAAAGAAAAGCACTGACACAAAACTTCAAGCACTGAGCGGAGGATACTGACAAAATAATAATAATAATAATAATAAAAGCAATTAATTACCATCTACTGATAGTAATTGTTTGATTGTATTCTGAGTAAATTAGCATAAAAAGAAATTTTCAATATTTTGTTTTGCAGGCGCTGAAAGTTTATGCTGTAAGATACAGGGTCCTACACGTATCGTAATGCCTAATGGCGTGAAACAGTTACAATATTTTTAAAAATACTATTTTTGTGAAGACCATGACATTCCTCTGTACAGGTAAACGGGGCGTTACGTTCCTGTGGATCGCCGCGTCTATCGACAATGAGTAAAATGGGAGGCTTCTAACATGGAACAGCAGGAAGGTTGCATTCCCAAACGATCGAGATCCCGATCTTTCAAGATTACTATATCGAAAATGCAGCTACTTTTTTCCTTAAATATTAAGGCACAAGAACAGTAAAAACAATATTCAGAACTTAATAAGCATATAAATATTAAAAAGAGCTCTTTATTTTAAGATTAATATATCGTAATCATATTTTCTTTAACTGTATCAGCACTATCAAGAATGATTCTCACTGTAGAATCATTCAGTCCCAAACCCTTTACATATCAATGCTACGCTCACCTCTATCGAACCGATTCAGACATTCTAGTTTCATCTCTAAAAATCTGATTTCCTTTGCTTCATTTGGCAAAGATTCAGTCTTCTTTTTAGTCTTTAGTCTTTATTCTTAGACTAAAACTTCTTTTTCCTTAGTCAGATATTTTTCTCAAATGGTGAAGAATTTACAGATAAAGATATAATTCAATAATAATAATAATAATAATTAAAAATAACGATAATTCAATAGGGGCAGAAAATAAAGCTCAGCACAGGGATACAAACAAGATGCATGCGCGAAATCTTCCACAACCTGCAAGAAAAAGTATAGTCTTAAAGTATCTTTATGCACAGAAATGGAACTGCGGTTATGCGAAAGCATGGACAACGAAAGCGCATGTAACGAGTTACCTGTTCTTCCTTCATATGATGCAAAGAAACAAACAATTAGTGCAAGGTTAGTGGTTTCTGTGAAACGACGAAAATATTTATCAGTTTTAGTTTTTAGACAGCACGCCTCTTTTAATTTCGAATTCCTTCAACTTAAAGAGACGTGATCTCAAAGGTTTCAAGATCCTCACAGCAAGGTCTATCTATCTACCAATTTCATATCTCTCAGTAGCAGTGGCAGAGGACAGACACTCTCAGCGGGAAGGTAAGGTTTCTAGCTCTGCATAAAAACTTAAAATGGCAAATCTTATAAGCATCAAGCCTTAAGGCTCGTAAATTCGTAATAATCCATATAATATCATAAAAACAACAATTAATGATTTTTTTTCTGTTACAACAGATTGATGAATAAAAACCTGCAGTTTGATTTAGCAAAATATTAGTGGTTTTATAAGAAAATATTGGCCTAAACAATTTTACATCCGGATGATAGTAAAAGAATATGGCAGTGCAATAAGCAAATGGAAGAGGATACTTGCGCTCTGGAATTTTTAATTTCAATATAGGGCAGAGTGTTGTACCAAGACAATAGTGTACCTTGGACCAGTTTGAATATCTGGGATATACTGGGACCTATTGATCTCTTTCAGAACTATGTCTTTCTTAGTGTCGTACTTGACCACCAGTCTGCATTTGGCCGCATTTGCGTAAGGATTACATATGCTGGAGCAAAAAGTTATTTTTACGAGTTAAAAGTAAAATTTTTCGTCCCCGATTGAGTGTGAGTTCATGTTCAATTCGCATACAAGGATTATTTACTGTAAATTTGTTGAAATCCCCGTTATTTGATGAGTATAATGGTGATGACAGTTTGTAATATGTTGTATGGTAGGGTGCAGACAGTCATATTTGTTGAAGTATAGACAATCGTGTATCTCGGGTCGCAATAGCGTCTGTATCTTGCCAGTGGATTATAGTACAAAAGGTTACAATATATTTTGTGTTTGGAGTTTCAATGGTTGATACCAAGCACAACAAGGCCTCTGTGCTAAAACCGGGAGGAAAAGAAACGCTTAGACTCTAATTTATTAAAAAAATTCCCTTGAGGCGATTCATTTCGATGACCAAGACTAAAATATTTCATAAAGAGAAAAATGTCAATCAATTGGTAGGAATTGGTAATGTAGACCTATACTTTGTCTTCTTTCCATTTAATCTCCCTTTTTAAGTGTGGTTCAAGTATAGGATGATTGTTCCGAGATACACGAGCATATTGCACCTTGGTCCAGTACGCAACATAATTTTTATTATTATTCTTTTTTTAATTATTGATCTGAGTTAATGGGTTATTTCCAAGGCAAATATGTAAAAAAGGTACCAAAGAATTAATTGAGTTTATAAAAATCTCAAAACTGCTATTAAGACACTATTAAGAATTTATTACTATAATTCAAAAAAAGTGGACCAAGGTATAACACTTTCCCCTACTTCATTCATGTAATTATTCTCTTAATACAACAAAATAAAAAAAAAAAATATTTTGTTATTTCATTCTACAGCTGAAAAATACAATTTCTTTTTGCTTCCGTTCTTATGAAAATTTCTGAGGGGCTTCATGTAGCAGCATTTCACTTCTCTATTTCTCTTACGCCGTAATTATATAATAAAAATTAAATTTCTGCATTCGATTCTTACAGAGCACGTTAGATGAAGAATAATATTACTGGCATAAGTTTCTGTAGTATGTCACTATCACCACAGAAAGAGGACTAACAATTTTTAAAAGAATTTTCGAAATCAAGTATGTAAAAATGAATATATGTTAAATTAGCTTTTAATAACAGTAAAATACCAAAACATGAATTTATCCTATTAGGAATATTTCTTTTCAGAATCGTGATTAAATTAAAAAAATAGCAGTTTGAATTCGAATTCCAAATTATGGATAATGCCACATTGGAAGCAAACACCTAACAATAGTTTATTATTTTCAGTGTGTAGATTTTTATTTTGATTCTTTCACAATTTGGATAAAGCTCAATTATTAATCTGAGTAAGTGATGATTCTATTCACTTCGATGACTACAGGAAAATAAATTGTCCTTTAGCAAATTAACGCTGATTTCAAATGATCGGACTTTTAGAGAACATTGGCTTTCAGTCGCACAAAACCAGTTCAAACACGCTTTCACTTTAATCATAAATTTGTGAAATTTATTCCACATTTTTACTATTCTAATATCTAAATCCATTTTCCAGGTTTCAGTCAAAAATAAGGAATACCTGTAATATATGTGTTGCTAGATTAATATATAATTATTAACTGTAGATTAATTAACTTTGTTAATTATCTAATACAAAAGAAAAGAAACTTAACAAAAATTAAAAGTTAAAAATTTAGAGTAATATTCTCATCAATTACGTCAGCGATTAATAAATTTTTAACATTTTTAATACTTTTTAGTGTTTCAGAATTATATTTTTCCCAATTAATTTGAATGAAAAATTTATATTTTAAATAGTTTTCCAATTATTATTATTGGAAACCAAAATTATTATTCAATTTATTGATTTGAAAGATTTTTAACCAATTGTATCTAGTTATTTTTTCATTATGTTGATTATTTTTTTCCCTACAGACATTATAAATGTTACTCATAATTATTTTAAAAATATTTTTTTCTTTAATAGTCAGTATTTTAATTTTTTTCCTAATCTTGTTTTTTTCCAAAATGAGCAAATTGCTGAAATTTATATATATCAATGAAAATTTTAAAAATTAATTTATTAATATTTTGTTTGTTCATAAAAAATCCAATACTCTAAACCATAATCTAAAACCGAATTGACTAGAGATTTGAAAATTATTACTTTTTGTTTAAATGGAATAAGTAAATTAATGTGATAAAAGAGATAAGTGTAGGCATTTAATTTTTTTATGATAAAACCATAATATGTATCCCAGTTAAATTTCTCATCTAAATATATTCCCAAGTATTTTTGCTGTGTTACAAATACAATTACTATTATAATGTACACTGGAATTCATTTCACTACAATTATGATAGTGAAGTATGAGAAATAATTCTTTATTGAAGATTTTATTTTAATTTTTAATAACCATTGCCTTTGTTTTTTTTATAATTAAAAGTCATAATATTATTATTTGCCCACTTTATTACATTATTTAAATCATTCTGTAGAGAATTAAAAGCGCATATGTATATTTATTTTAGTAAATTTAATACAATTATTTATAGAATTAATATACCAATTAAATAATAAAGGTCGTAATTTGGATCCCTGAGGTACACCTGCATTAATATTGTAGAGTTTGCTAACTTAAGTTTGTTGTATTTTAATTTTGAATTTTCTGTTATCTAAATAACGTTTTATGATTTAATAGATATTGCCTCTAATACCTAATATTAATATTAAGTTTTTGTAATAATAAATTATGATTTATATTGTCGAAGGCTTTTTTTAAAGTCAATGAAAGTAATGTATATGATATTCTCATTATTAAATTTTCATTTATGAAATGATTTAGGCTTTTTAAAAGTTTCACTATACTATTATTGGGTTGGTAAGTACATTGATATTTTATTAATATATTATTTTTAATAAAATTGTAAATAGCATTTGATAGACAGCTCTCAAATATTTTTTTGAAATATTTGAGATTATTGAAATAGGTCTAATTGTCAAAATTGTCAATTTTGCCACCTTTATAAATAGGAATAATGTACGCTATTTTCCAAAGATTAGGGTAAATACCTGTAAAAAAAATATTATGAAAAAAATTAACAATTAACGGGGAAATGTTATCCTTGAATTTTGTTTTATTTCATTAACTGAGATAATATCTATGTCAGTAGAAAATTGTATCGTTTGTTTGTTTATTGTATTTGTTATATCCAGTGCATTAGGTAAAAGCGTAGCAATAGAAATCAAAAGAAGGATTTTTTTTTTTTTCATTAAGTAAAGAATGGTGACTCCTAGATTTTTTATTAGCGGCCCGTAGGTTACAGCTTGCCTGTAAAACGTTCTTGCTTTAATGCTTGCAGTAGTGGCCAAACGGTTAGATATTAGAATGAAACCTTCACCATTGTGTTCAGCATCAAAAAGTAAGTGACCACGTCCAAAAAAATCAGACCTCTAGGATCACTCCCTGACCGGATGTTGGTGGGTCAAAAGTGGTCGATTCCGATAAAGATGAAAACTGGGGCGATAGACGTCCCCCAATATCGACCCTTCTGAACACATTTTGTTTATAAAATTGTACTTATTATGGTGCCGCTTTGCTTTTGACACCGTCTAAAAGCATTAATTTATCTTGTTTTGTTCATTTCTTTGTGCGAAATTTTTATATAAGTTCCTGAAAATAACGCTGATATCATATTGCTCCAATAGTTTGTTCAAATGATTTGTTGCTGGAGGTTTTCTGCTTAAAAACAAAATTCTTTATTAATAATTTTCTATATTTTAGCATTAGAATTGTGATCTTTTTCAACTATATGTTTGTAATAGCTATTTCTCCGTTCTATAAAATTTTAACCAATTTCTCTTTCTTTTATACAATAATTCATACTTTTTATTATTTCTATTCGCTTTAAGTTTTTTAAATAACTTATTTTTGTCTTCTGTGTATTTTATGATTTCCCGAGTCATCCAGGGATGTTTATATGTATTATTAAAATTCACAGAATTATGTGTGTTTTCTAATTTATTTTTATTTTTAGTGATGAAACAAGCTTTCTTTATTATTTTGTAGAGTTTATTAATATATTTATTAGGATCTTGATTATAGTTATTTTTGATTTCAGTGGTTAAAAGATTTATTTTCTTAATAAAGTATTCCTCGTCCATAAGATAATTCTTTTTAAAATTATTATATTGGTTTAATGATGTAAATTGACCTTTTTTGTAATTTCAATTAATATACTATAATGCTTTGAGATATCCCATTCTATGATATTAGCAGTAATTTCAGTATTTCTCATATTAAAGAAACAATGATCGCGACAAGTATTACTGAAGGAAATTTTTATAGTAGCTTTTCTTGTAGTTTCATAAATATGATTAGTGAATCCCATATTGTAGAAGGTTTGTAGGCAATTGCAGGTTATTTATTTAAATTAGTTTTTCCTATAAATCACCTAAATAAATCACATTGTACAAATTAATCTTTCCAATTTCAGATAAATTTCTTTAATTTTAATTATTTAATAAAAACGATTTTGTTACTGTGAGGTGGTTCGTAAATAGCAAAAAGTATTAACTCTTTTAAAGTGGGGGATTTATTATCAATTTTACAAATGATAATTTCATAAGCTGTAGTATTGGAGTTAATATTAGTAATTGCATATGAATCTTTATACAAAATTAAAATACCATCACCTCTAGAGTTTGTTCTTAAATTGTAGATCTTATTGAAGCCAGGAATATTACATAGAGATATTTCTTCATTTTTTATATAAACTTAATTAGTTTTAATGCTTCTTATATTTAAGAAAACAATATTATTTGCTTGATTTTTTTGGGGTCCATGAATTTAAATTATCAATAATATTTAATTAGCCTCTTTTAATATGTTTATGATACTCGCTTCTATGTAGTTCTGTCATTATTTTTTTTTTTTTTTTTTAAGAATTGAAACTACATTTTTTTAATATCCTCCTCACTTTGGATATATATTATTTTTGAATTTTCATTTTTTTTTGTTAGTGTATTTTAATTTTTTATCCATAGAATTTGTAGGCCTTTAATTTAGTTTCCATTTTTGTTTTCCAAAAAATGTTTTTTTAAGTTTTGGGTTAAGTTTTTATTTATGTAAATTTTGCTACTGTTATTATTCTTAAAATATCTGCATTTATTACATTTTTATGTTGCTTATATCTAAGTAGCTAATTATCTCTATATTTCCTGTTTAGAAATTTAACTATGATAGATCTACTTCTATGTTTATCTATTTTTATCAAGGGGGTTATCGAAATCTAATTTTGTTGCGATGTTTTTATAATTTCCTCTAATTTTTCATTCTCATTTTCTTCCACACCCAGAATACCAATATTGAATTTTCGTTGTTGAAGTTCTAACTTATGTAAACTACTTTCCAATTGTTGAATTTGTTCTTGGCAAGTCTTATTTTCAAATTCTATTTGTTTCATTCTTGTTGACTTCCTTGATACTTATTAATTTTATCGAGAATATCATCATATTGCTTCTTTACAAACGTGATTAATTTTCTTATCTCCATTATTTCATTTAGAATAGTCTGGCATAAATTAAATCCGGTTAGTTCGACATTCTGTTTATGGGGAGACAGGTTGTTTTGAGTTGCATTTTGATTTGTAGTACCCATGTTATCTTCTCTGAATTTAAATCTTTAATAACTTTTTTAGTTCTGATTATTAGTTTAGTTCTGATTTAGTTTCTGTACTATCAAATTTCCTTTGAAGGAATTGAAAAGGTTATATTTCAATATTTTAATAGGTTATATGTAACACATTGAATTACTGCAAACCAATTCAGCGATTTTAATGCTTAGTGTATCAGAAATTTGAAGACTTGTGAAAATGACTTTTGTCTTACAAGAATAACTTTTAAAATGTATCTTATTATTCTTTTTATTCTCAATTTACATTGTAATAGTCAATACGATGGGTTAGGCAGAGATATAATAATAGATCCATACAACCGTGACTGTTAAATGCTTCGTGGCTGTGTTATGAATTTCTAATTCTCAACCATTTCAATTTAAACTTATCAAATTTCCAGACCTGTATTTTGTATGAGCCACTGGACGAGTTATGACACTTCGAAACAAATATGTCCTGGGATGCTTATGAGAACGTAACTCATAATGTTTCCAGATTAAAACTTCCTAATTAATTGCAACGCTCTGCAGTAAAGAAATACAGAAGTAATTAGGAGTGAAACCTTCGGAACAGCAATACTGAGATTTAACAATAGTCAAATCAAATCTATTTCTGCTGCGGATGGGCCCGAGGATTTCTCAGCCCTCTGTATGATCGTTACAGTGTTAAAACTGTAAACCATTCCACTCCACTAATCTCGACTGACCACTTTAGTGACCGATATCTTCGGTGCTCTCATCACCACTGAAGCTTTGAAAAGATAATACTTGCCTACTTATTTTAACAAATTGATTCTTAGAACTTAAACGCTACCAATAGATTATCAGATGATAATTCCTGTGCAAAAAGAATCTGTAAGAAGGTGACAAGAAAAAAGTACAATTATTTCTTTGCAGTTAAGTTGTCGTTAGCCTGTTAACAGAACAACAATTTCTGTTTAAGCCTATAAATTTCTGAGACATATATATATAATATCTTCTGTTGAAAATAACTATTCCGACAGAAATCTCTCAAATGCATTTCTTATTTCGTTATTTTCTTCTAATGTAAACATACTTTTGTTTTTAAAAGATCACAAGTGAAATTAAGTAATAAGAAAAAAAAATCATTCTTCTGAAAATAACATATTAGAATAACTTTTTTTTTATATATATATACTTCGTACACTGCTAATTTTCTATTAAGTTCTTTTAAATAAAATTAACCAATTTCATGCAGACATTAATTTCATCTAAAAACATACATACGTTTCTTCACATACGTTTCAGGCATTCCTGAGACGTTTTAAGAAAAAGTCTAAAAAAGAAAATAAAACCAAAAGAGTAAGATTGTTCTTGATCAATCTCGGCTGTCTGTGTTTGCAAATGGCTTATAATGTTGTGCCTAAAAATAGAGATATTAATATTGAAAAAACAAAAAGAGTAGTTGGAACAAATGATATTTTATATTAATGTATTCTAAATAATTGTTAAATTCAGAAACCTTTTTTTTTTTAATTCTAAGCAATGCATTTTTCTAAGACTGTTTAACTTTCGTCAGTTTTGGTTTCGATGTCAATTAACTTTTTTTTATATAAAATTTTAAATGAATAAAACATATATGTCTTTACGGAGGATCTTAATAAAATGTTTTCAAATTTAATCTTCTTTTTTTTCCCTTCTTCAAATAAGAGTTATTACTATGTCCTGAGGATGTGAATTTGAGTCCCAACTTCCTTACAATTACATGCGGACATTTCCTCTGCTGTCAATAAGCCGCAAGGTCAGAAAGACAAAATATTTCAAATATTTTCAGAGCAGCCACAGGACTTGAGGCAGGCGTCGCTAAACTTTATTTCTAACTTTCATTTTCGAAGTCAATGAACCAAACTTGGAGGTAGCCAAAAAAAAATTTTTTTTTTTTTTAAATGAAGTTTTAGACGAAAGTGAAGAGATTCAAGAAGTTTAAATTGAAACCAAATTTCCTACAAAAAAAAAAAGCAAAGTTTACCAGGAGAAGGAAATGCAATTTCACCTTCTCTGAAAGAGATCGTTCTACCTAGAATCACATCACAGTAGATTAAAAGAAGGAAAAGAAAACCCTAAATAGACGTGTGGCCATTTAAGTGGAAGTAATATTTTTACAGGACTTAGCTTAGTTGATAATGAACTCTAAACTATATATTTCGTCTTATCAGTTGAGTTTCTTTTTAATACGACTAACTTTCTTTTCTTTTTTAAAATAAGAATATTTAAATATACGTACATTAATATGTAATCAGCTATAAAAAAATATTATGAAATAAACAATAGAAATAGAAAAAATGAATGGAAACTAGCTAGATTGAATATTTATTTTTGTTTCTATTTCAATCCATATTGTTTTCAATAAATAATACTAAGTAACAGTTTTTTGATTTTATCGCCATTTGACGTTAGACGAGTTCAGGGAATTCATTATCTATCTTTTTCCAGAAACTGTTTTGTAAAAATATTTCTTTCTATTTTAAAAATAAAAAAAAAATTGGGAACTACTTCTCTAAAATAAAAAGAAAAAAAACACTTCTTCGATAAAAAAAAGGAATTAGTTTTTTTCTTCGTATTTTGTTAATACTTTTTTTACTAGATGCTACTCATTATAGTTACCCTGCATTTTAAATAAAAACTAGAAGAAATGATGGATTTCCTAAGGTTTTATGAAGTTATCTGGAAAAATTCTGTCCACTTTTCGTAGCCTGCTAATACTTATGCATACTTTAGAATAATAATTGAATGATTATTAAAATAAAAAAAATATTAAATGTTTGAAGACAGTAAAAACAGACGGAAAAAATTACCAAGTGAAAATGTCTTTTTAAGAAATTAGTTTAATTTTTAAAACCTGAAATGTGAAAATTATTTCTTCGCGACTGGTTTAGCGACAAAAAAAGCCATATCTTTCTTCTCCGATAAAAAATAAAATGGCATTTTGATTCACGAAGTTTAAGTGAAAAGTTACAAGTGCGTCTAGTAGCCCAGTGGTAAATAGCACTGCTCTGAGGATCGGAAGAGCTGTGTTCAATTCCCAGCGGAGGACGAGGTTCTCAGGTTCTTTCTCTTTTGGTCGGGCCTCCCTGTAAAATGGCTAAAAGTAAAAGACGGGCGAGAGTTGAAATGATTCCCGTTTAAGAATCAACGGAGCCTATATCTCCAACGCCCCCTAAGACCTGCATGGTGCGATTGTGACATCTTTAGTCAGTTGCAAAAGCCTTACCAAGGCTTAATGAGATGTTGAACGTAGATCGATATGGAAATAATGAAATATTTTTATTATTTTATATCTTCTCTCTACTAAAACAAATATATTCCTTCCATTTTCATCAATCTTTAAAAATTCTTTAACGATATTTCGCAGAAAAAATACCGTTCCGCTTTGTTAAGTTTTTCGCAAAATAAAATAACAATAATATAATCTATCTAAATCCCTGTGTACGATAATACTGAATATATGTTTAGCGTTAATGGATATAAAAATTCCAACGATAATTGTTTTTAACGATAATGGAGTGTTTGATAGCAAATGGAAGGAAAAATCACATTAATATTATTGTTGTTTTATTTTGCGAAAAACTAGCGGAACGATAGTTTTTTTCGCGAAATATCGTTGAAGAATTTTTAAAGGTAGATGAAAATGGAAGGAATATATTTGTTTCAATATATAACGAAGAACTTTATTGTAATATCTTCTCTCTACGTTACGGATGTATAGGCCTACAACGCACTCTGAAAAATGACTAGCTATTCTATCTAAATCCCTGGGTAAGATAATACTGAATATATGTTTAGCGTTAATGGATATAAAAATTCCAACGATAATTGCTTTTAACGATAATGGAGTGTTTGATAGCAAATGGAAGGAAAAATCACATTAAACTCGAAGTTTTAGACTGAAAAAAAATCTAAACAAATGGCGTTTAATAAATAAAAGCATTAAAATTACAATCGAACTCCAACAAACGGTCAGATCTGATAGAGCAGTAAGCGACGTGATAGGGCTAATCGCTTTATCGATACACAAACCATATACAAAACTGGTGTTGTTTGGATGGCCGTAGTGGTTCCAATCGGAATATCTACGCGCACTTTAGCGCGGATCAATCCTCAGCGAACACAATCTCCCAAAACGCCTCTCGAAATTCGTCAACGGATACAGCATTTTTGATGGCAACCCGAATTGCATTTCTTCATCGTGGGAGTTTACATCACAAAACTAGAAGCGATAAGCTGATCAACAGCCGAGATAAGTGGGCGGCTTCGCCTTTGAAAGTATCATCACTCGCGCCAAGTAACGAAGAGACGATTACAATTTGGAAAGTGGCTGCTATTATGAACACATTATGATCAGACGCTTGCGCGCGCAAATAGAACTAATTCACTGAATTAAATAAAAAAAAAATCCCCAGAGATTAAAAGTGAAATAAATGTTTCACGCTAATGAACGAATAACGAACACGGTTTTCGGAAGAATTCTGCTCCGAGAGATTGTAATCTCATCAGCTACTCGGCGGGATTTAAAGGAAGGAGAAAGTTTAGAGCCGGATATTAGAAAATGGAGATGAGGTATTTGACAGTGTCATCGCTGAAGTTATAATTTTAGATCTTCACCGCAATGTTTAATAATTTAAGAGTTAAGTACCAGACAGCTCTTAATGTTGAAGTGTATTGCTTCACTACGGTACTACTTTCAAACTTGCTTTACTCACATACTTAATGGAAACTCGCTACTCTGCGTTGTCCATGTGCAGAATTTGTACATTTAAAAGGTCATTCATTAAACCCGAATTTCTCTAAGCTATTTTGATTACTTTATTTATATTTTTCAGCAGAAACTTCCATCGTTTATCAGTAATGAAATAACTAAATACTGCAAACATACACAAGAAAAACTTATATAATTAACTGTGTATACTTTAGCAAAACTACACCAATATTTTAGAAATTTGTGGCGACAGCCGAATATTCATGAACATTTTTCTAATGGTAAATATACTATCAAATGAACTACTATGACTCACCAAATTATTAAAGAGAATATGCTTAAAGAAATAACAATTCAATCTGAGAAATACAAGTTGCCTTTTAGTTGACTTTTGATATCTTTTTCTGTATTATCAAGAAGCATCCAGAGCTTACAAAAAGTGTTCATCACTATTTCGTTCTACTCATCAATACATTTCAACTAGGATATGTCTTGAGTAAACAAAACCGAATTCTTCTTTTAAAAATAGCATATACTGACCATATTAAAGTCAACTACAAATGGTTTTATGCTGTCGAAAGTGAAAATGGGTAATTTTGATTCAATTCCGCTGTGCAAGGGAAGCTTAGTTAAAGTTAATCTACTCTACTGAAGTCCTTGTGGCCAATGAGGTAGAGCGAGACAAGGCTCGTGTTGTTTCCTGACCCAACAGGACTAAGTTGAGGTCGGAAAAGCGAAATGTCCGCCCACATTTAATCCTCGGAAGGAAATCTGCTACTCATTCAACACAGGCTGGGAGGATAGTCTGGAGAAGAATTTAGCCTAAAAAAAAGTCTCGAATATCCGGCGAGATCCTTAGGTTGCAATCAAGCGCCTTACCTTACAAATGGGATAAAAGACTATGCGTCCACCAAATGAGCAAAAAATGGGTGAATAGAAAACTATTTTAAAAAACTCTTCGTTTTCAAGCAGCAATTCATCGCTAGAATTCAAAGTATTTTATTGGTATTATTAAGGAAAAGGATTGACAATGTTTCTTATTTTTAGCAATAAAATTGGTAAAGCGATCCTTATTACATTTCCTAATTTTCATAAGGAGAGATATTTGAAAAGGAGAAAGATCGGTATGGAAATGCCATCTTTCTATTAGATGAAGAGTGATGTTTACTTTTACTTAAAATTGCATTCAAAAAAACTTTTTTGTTCTAAGCGGTTTTTTTTTCTCTAAGATTATTAATAAGGGACGTTAGACCATATCTACAATATTCTACTGATATTTTAGCAGTCTTGTAAATATAAAAAGAATAGAAGAAGTTTCAGTTTTCATTTGATCTCCATGAAATTTGAAAAAAGGTCTTAATATTTTAGTTTCCTAAGACAGTCCTAGTAGAAGTTAAGTAATTTTTTGAGTATGAACAGGAACAAACTAAGTTTACTTCTTTTCCGAATTTACTGGGACATCATGTGATGTGAACCTAAAGATAACAATGCTTTTTTTTTAAGCAAAAAAATATAGTTTTTATAAGTATTTCGTTTCTTGCCAAATATTTTTCTGCATTTAATCACATCGAATCATTCTGTATTCGGTTCAGATACATAATTACTTAAATTTGAATATAACGTCATCATTATAAAAACTGAATCTTAAAGATCGTTCATGATAAATGTGACCAGATTGAATTGTAAAAAGAAATACATATTTTACAAAAATCCTTTACATTTAGAAGCAATCATCATTAAACCAGGTTGACAACGATTCTGATAAAGCCTTCATATAATTTAACAGTATTTAAACGCCTTTTGTGTAGCTAATCAAGCATTTTACAGTTCCTCTTGTATTTTTCTTTCTCATTAGATCTTTTGAAAGCATAGGATTGGAGGGGTAGCTGTCTCCTAGCATTAATGTGCGACTGAAGACATTTGGTAATTAAATGAAATGAGGGTGCGGAATTTATCTAGTCATTGTTGTTGACAGAAATTTTACATTTAAAAATGTCGACACAATTAATACTTATCGGACATAATATAAATCAATGAAAACTTTAAAGTTTATTTGGCACATAAATTGGCATAACTAAAAGATATCTAATTTTGTTATCCAGAAATAGCACTTATCTTCATTAGTATTACTGCATTCAACATTTCTTAATGAGAAATAAACATTAAGTCAGATGACTCCAAGGTTTGCCAATTAGGCAGATATTTGGTACAGAGTCTTTAATCACAAATGTCTTACTTTCCAAAATTAAATAAGATTTTAGTTTTAATAATGCGACCACGAAATATTAACATCAAGTCTATAAGAAAAGTAAACGAATCGGAATACTCCAAGGAAAATAAATCACAAAATATTTCGAATCTTTACTATCTATTAATTTGCCATCGGCAAAAAAAAAAAAAGAGAGAGGATTTCTTTCCCCTGTTTCTTAGCAAATTTAAATTCAAGCGGTGATTTTTATTTTCCTCCATAAAATAAATAAAATAAAGAATTCAATTAATGTGAAACTTGAAACATGAAAAATTTAAATTTTATGAACTTTAATTCTTTAATACGGTCAAGTTTCACATCAATTCGATACAGTATTGGACGATGGCTATTTATATACGTTCTTTGAATTCGGAATTGTTTTCTAGTGCAGCAATTAGGGGAACAACAACACAGCAAACATATCTTTCAACAAGATATAAACTGTAGTAACATTATCAGTTCACTGATCGTCCATCACACTATTAACTCTGCCATCCTCTACCATTGAGCACTCATATTGGAAACAGCTACTTTTAATTCAGCAGCGAAATGCATTAATTATGCATATTCAATGTGAGTATTGGTAGTTTGTTTTCCATCCTTTCAGAGTTAGACAATAAGAGTTAAAGTCAACAAGACGTCTCAATATGAACAAGAATAATAGCCACTCATTGCGTTATGTGAATGAGATGCTCTAAATCAACAAGATTCCATACAGGAGTAAGTGCCCTCAATGTGATTTGCTTTATGTAGGAAGTGTTGAACTTGAATGAAAGTCATAAATATGATTAAACTAAAACCCACAAAAAGCCATCAGTGGGCAAAAAAATTCCTCAGGTCTCCATATTGAGCACAAATGTTCTTGTTCTAAAATAAAAATTCAGCCATATCTTAAGTGAAACCAAAATTTAAAATGTGCAAATCCAAAATTTATAATCAAAACTAAGTGATCAAGTACAACAAATAATTGCTTTAATTCTTTACAGATATTTGTCTCATCAGCACAAAAAATGTAACTAAATAGTAAAAAAAAGAACAAAAAACCTGTTTGAATAACAGATATATTTCAAACGCATTTATTTTTAATCAGTGTTATTATTAGTCGGTGTTGCCCAGAATTCTCTATCCAGTAATGTGTCTTTCTTTGTAAGTTCCACATTTATTTTAATTTAATTAATTAAAAACAGTCTTGGATATGAAAAGGTGCCTTTTGTAATCTAGGTCTTTGTAGCCTTAGTATCATATAGCATAGGCTTTCAAAAAATAATACTTTACTTGTAGCCGATTTGTAATCAAAGAATTCTTGCTCAAAATGTAAATCTAGTACATAAATAAGTATGTAGGCAGGTAGATAAATTCCACGGAGGCCCGCGACGGCCCAAGGGGAACTAGAGTAAGGCCATCAAAATTTCATGACCCGGGACGCGTGGAGAGACCAACGGACGCCCTCCTGAACTCCCGGGAAAAAAAGAAACTGTCTTTGATCGAGCAGTCCTACTTCGATGGGTAAAAAGGAGTTCAGGCTAGTATCCATTTTACGAATTGCTGCGTGGACCCGAGATGGGTTTGAAGGATAGAACTTATTTGAAAAAAATTCACCGGTGATCGAACCTGAATCCTCCTGTCCACAGTCAACACATATCACTTCGTTACCAAACCTGTCAGACGTTAAAAAAAAAAAAAAAAAAAATCAGAACCCGTAAATTTTCAATTGATGATGATTTGCTAATGAAAAGAACTTGATAAAAACATTTGTTGTTCCAGAGAGAAAATATCAATTCAAATGATGCAAACTTTAGTTGTATTTTTAATTTTCTGCGGATGATTTATAAAAGTCAATATTTTCATTAAAGTCTCACTTAGCATATCTGTGACTGAAGAATCGTGTAAGAATTGATCAAACTTTTCGATCATACTCAAAACTCCGCGTTTTTACAGATTCATAAAGATCTTGAGATTCAGCAAAACAGCAGATAAATCAAACGATCATTTCTTTTTTGACAATTCCTTTCGCTAATCTATTAGTCTGTGGAATGTCACTTGTTTGACCTATCGCCCTGCCTTGTAAATCTTTGTAAATATAAACAAAATATGATCAGTTTCCGTGTTATATAACACAACTTACGAATTAAGTGATAAGAATGAACGATGCAACTAATTCTTCTGAAAGCTTCAT
Source organism: Thereuonema tuberculata (assembly GCA_023159025.1). Taxonomy (NCBI): domain Eukaryota; kingdom Metazoa; phylum Arthropoda; class Chilopoda; order Scutigeromorpha; family Scutigeridae; genus Thereuonema; species Thereuonema tuberculata. Next base: position 128,039,368 of record JAFIDM010012231.1, on the reverse strand, counting down.
GAAGCCAGGTTTTTATCAGTAGCACCAGGATTGTTTTTCTTGTTGTATGGCTTTTTTCCCCTTTTTTTCTTTCCTTTTGTTTGACTCAAAATACAATAGAATAGAATGCAATTGTGAGAATTTCCATTTGCAGTCGATGCGCTTTTAGATAAATGCGCTTTATGGCCCAACCATAAATTTCCACGGCCCCAATTACCTTTAAAGATAAACGTTATTTATTCCATACATAGATAAAAACGATGCGGACGAATTCGGCAAGAAATTCGGCTTCAATAGAGTCTCTGAACTCGCTTCTTATTTTTTTTCCCTCTCTCTTCCTACGCTCAAGACGATTTATTCCCGCCGACTTTGCATTCGAACCCATCATTGCTGTGAGGGTGGAAACGCAATAAGAAGAGAAGAGAATTTTTACCCGTCGAAGTGGGACTGTTCGATCAAAGACGAATTTCTCGAGATTTACCCTCCCTCACTTTCGAAAACGACCTCTCGGCTCAAATTTCTGCGTCTGTTTAGCATTCGACGATGACCCACGGCCCATTCGTCACCCAGATAATTTATGTAGGCCCTCGCCTCCCCTACGGTCTTGTATCTTCCAGGGGAGATTGCGAATCGGAAGCTGAAGCCCCTCCTCGGAAAGGCCTTCTTATCGGACCGAAGAAGAGACGAAACGGTTGCGGTTTATTCTGCAGTTCTTTCCCTCCTTCCCTGCCAACCACCTCTGCCGCGTGCAGCTCCCTCATCGACGATAAGGAAGTACTCGACCCCAATGTCAATAAGCCGAGCCGAGGAGACTCCGCAAAAATCCGGCCAAAAAAAAAAAAGAAAAGTTATTCCGTAACTTGTCGGGCTCGCGATGGTCAAGGAGGGAATCGGTTGACGCTAGCAGACTTTGCTGTCGGGGAAAAAAAAAAAAAAGTATTGCCCCAACCAATGTCCAAGCACTGGCGTGTGGAACCGAATGTAACCGCACTGCGGTACATTCCTGTAATACAGAAAAGCAAATCGGTTAAGTGGCTTTAATTCGAAGGAATTCAGATCCAGAGAATTTAAAAAGGTTGTCTCCAGTTGAGGTAGATCAGTGATGCTGCTAACATAGTAAGCTAATAGAATCAGCCAAAGATAACATGTCATCATCCATTCGTCTTTCAGGATACCATCACTTTTGGGGCACACTGTAAAGTAGTCCCACTGTAATTGTAGAAATATTCTCAGTTGTTCAGATGTTTGTTGTTTACTATTAGAAAAGAAAAAGGAGTGAATCATTCAGTTTTGTAATTTGAAGGAGAAACCACAATATTTTAAATTGTATCTTGACAATTTATTTCATTGTTTCGTCTGAAAATTCAGCACGGTTTTGTATGTAATATTGTTATAGAAAGAAATAGGTGCTTTTAAATCAAGTGGTATTTTATGCCAACCAATTCAACTGATCTTAAACAATCCCTTAGTTAAACTTACAAAACAAATGTAGCATATATTTATTTAGATATAGATCTCAACCGCGTGCTGCTTCTTTATCTGGTTCATTTCATTTGTAAATTCAACTGATTTCAACAAAATAATAGATAAAACATTCAACTATCTATTTCTATCTATCTATTCAACATTTCATCTATCTGTTATAGTATTATATCTCTTCCTTAATTCACTTTTTCTCATCATATTTTTAGGCCATATATATTCCTTTATCAAAAAAGTAAACTTAAAATAAAAATACAAATAAAAATGGCAAATGTGGAGCATATAGAATAGAATAGGCTTCCCTTTTTCAAGCCTAAATACAAATAGTAATGATTTTAAGCAATTTACAGATGTCATTTAGCATGTTAACAAAACATTATATTTTCCTGAATAGATTCATAGTATAATATTGTAATAAACAATAACATTATCATGTTTAGTAATAAAGCTTTTAAACAATCTAATCATTCTAAATCTAATTCTTCAAATCTGACAATACAGTTTAATATTGTCTATAAAGCTTTTAAATAAAAGAATTAGATTTATAATGGTTTATTTAAAAGCTTTATAGACAATATTAAACTGCATTGTCAGATTTGAAGAATTAGATTTAGGATGATTAGGTTGTTTAAAAGCTTTATTACTAAACATGATAATGTTATTGTTTATTACAATATTATACTATGAATCTATTCAGGAAAATGTAATGTTTTGTTAACATGCTAAATGACATCTGTAAATTGCTTAAAATCATTACTATTGGTATTTTAGGCTTGAAAAAGGGAAGCATGTAACTTTCCGAAAATTTGCCATTTTTATTTTAATTTTACTTTTTGATAAAGGAAGATATATGGACTCAAAATTTCATCTATCTATTTAAGTAGAGTTAATTTCGAAATCATTGCTTAATTATATGTTTGCCGTTTAGGCATAGAGTTATATTTAGACGGTAGTATGCTATATTTTAAATTGACTTATATGCCTGAATCGGGATTGGAATATCATCCTACCTACTGCCAAATTTCCTTTCATTCACGTGTCTGTCTCTTTCTCATTCTCTTCTTTCGGCTGTCTATGGCCACTGTCAATACTTTGGGTCTATATAAAAGGCCAAGAGGCTGTAGTACAAATGGGATTTACCTCTATCCAATAGAAAACAGGTTAATATTTTTACCAATTAGCTTGACCTAACACCTATAAGTTAATCAGCATATCTGCTGATATGTTTCAATCCTAAATAGATGTAGGTACATTCAACTGCAACATTAGCCATATGCAATTCGTTGTACCAAGAATATCCTATGTGTAAAAACTAAAAGCTTTTGTAATAATCGGTCAGAAATAATGTTTTTTCTTTAGCTGTCAACCGAGTTGATGGGTCAAGAATAGAAAAGGTCTTTGATCTTTACAGCAAGAAAACGTACTTATTAAAATTGAAATATAAAAAAAAAAAAACAACAAAAAAAAAACCAGTTTTTGCTAAAGATATGTATAAAATAATGTAACTTTCCTAATGAAATGAAAGAATATGTGCATAAAAGAGATCAAGATATTTAATCAGAATTTCGATTGATTTTAGGATACTTAAGTTTTGAGAACTGCTACGTTATCATTTAACTTAATACTTTAACTTTAAAGCTCAGAAAATGCTAATTCCTCCTCATTCTCTTACTCAATCTTACTGTTTGGAAATTCCAATTATTTATTTTTTTTGGTTTTGTTGTGAAGGTTAACTATTAATTTTCTCCAATCTATCGCCTCTAAATCATCTCAGTCAAAGAGATGTAAATAACGAAACCCAATTCTGGTTGCGGAGATGTGACGCTACATTTTATACGACGTCGATAAATGCTGAATTACAATGAAACTTTGAAACACCAAATTACACGGACATGCGAGTGGTGTTGCGAGGAGGAATAGAATCAATGCGTCTACTAATACCACTCGATGACTTTGGTGGGATTTGTAATGATCGATTAATCTCGACCCATACGGAAACGCAGTCTTAAAATATCAGAGGGATCCTCGCCAAACATGCTAATTCTCATGTAAATGAAGGGAAATTTTTAAGATAAACAATAATTTATGTTCCCATTCGAAATAGAGAACATCAGAAGTGGCAGATATTCGGTGATAGTAAAGTTCGTTTACGACCGAAAAGGATAAATTCCGAAATATAACATGAATCGAATAAAACATTGACAAGTCTTAAAGTCGTTGTTAAAGAGCAACAGACAATTTAAATTGCTATTAATCATACAGGATAATTCTACGACTTAACATTAATAATAAGATATCTTAAGCTTAAGAAAGTTAAATACTGACCATTAATTAAATCAATATTTCGCTTAAGGAAATACTACGTCACTCTTTGGAAACTACGGCAATCAAACAACTTCTACATAGAAGATTAGAGCAAAGAAAACGTTAACTCCGAATATGAATAAAATAAAATTATAAAAAATTAAATTTTTACACATAAATTGCAAATTACAAAAATTAAATGATGACTTTAAAGAATAGTAGGATATCTTAGTCAGATGCTGAATCTAGTAGAGAAAACAGAATCGGATTAGAAAGGTATGAAAATTTTGAATGAAAACGGGCTTTTGAGCACGAAAGCCATAACTGATCTTTCAAATTTAAACATGTGCGGTCGTAAGCTTTCTCCAAATCCAAAAAGATGGAAATTAAGTACTCAATAAATGCAGTGCGAATAATATCCTCTAAGCGTACAAGATTGTGAAAAATTGATCAACGCTGGAGAAAACCATACAGCATAGAAAAGAGATGGTTGTTGCTTTCAAGTTACCACACAAGTCGTAACTGGTAAGTGTTGTGGGGCGATAGTTATTCGGATCACTGCTGTCTTTGTAATGTTTGGCAAAAGGTATAATAATGACTCGATGGCAACAATCTGAAAGTAAATGTTCCAGACAAATTTTATTAAAAATAGAAAGAATGGCATTTAAATGACTTATGTGATAAGTGACACAGTATTTCATAATTGTATTCCGTCAGACCTACTTATTGTTGCTGTTACTGAAGGAAGACAATAATTCCTCTAAAGAAAATGAAAGATGATATGGGTCTGTGTTAGTAGAAGCAAATCTAAATGGAGTAGCTTCGGCTTGTGGTTTAATGACTTCGATATCATGTGACAATGTAACAGTTAGAACTGCGAGCAAATGCTCGTCCAAGTGCTTCAGTTTGCACTGAGATAATGTCTATTTCAGTGCTATTTTCTTTAAGTAATTGTGAAGGTTGAGAAGAGTAGAGTTATGAAGAGTTCATATTCTTAAAAATCCTATTCCCAGAGGATTTTTTTAAAGAATTTTATTTGTGACAGAAGATGTACAACGATGCCAGGACTCTTTCTGGGTATTTCATCGAATGCGTAGAGCTAAAGCTCTTTTGGATAAAAGATTGAAGATGAGGAATAACATCGAAAAACATTTCAGGTTTTCTGCTGACTTAAATTTGCGAACGTGCATTCCTTCAACAAGGTTTTCACCAAGGTTTAGGATGCAATGGGAATTGTACGGATGTTTGGGGAATTATTGTACGAGAAGCTAAGATGATTATTAATGGTATTAAACAGATCAATAGCCTCAAGATTACATCTACTAGTGAAGTTGAGCCAATCGTCCAAATTTCCATTGAGAAAACGGGCAAGAATAGCAACAGAACGAGAGAGTTTTTTTAGAATGACTGGGAAATGGTCACTGCTTCAGGGTTGTGAATGACTTCCCATGAGAAAAATAGGGAAAGAAAGAAGCAGAACCAGTGCTAAATCGATTGTAAAAAATGAAATTGGCGAGGAATTGAAGTGCATAAATGCTCCTGTATTGAATACATAAAGATTGCGTCGAACTAAAAGATCTTCAATAACGGTTCCTCTGATATTTGTTGACGAAGAGTCCTAGACTGGAGCATTAAAGTCTTCAACCGATAAAAAAAAAGGGGGACATTTTTGTACTAAAATGCTAAACTTCAAAAAAATCCGATCAACTGTTTTAACGTGATGGGCGTAGAAACAGACATACAAAAGAAAAATTTTCAAGTGGAATAATAAGATTGATCACTCAATAATAAACAAAATTTTGTATCACAATTTTTTTTAAAATAACCAACTGAAAGCAAGACAGAAAGGTAATAGTAATCTATTAATGATTAATATTAATCATTAATACTAATTAATAATATTAGTAATGGAATATAATAAAGCTGTAGAATTTTTAGGTGCCTTCCTGAACGCGCCTATACAGAACTAATGCATACCAACGTATCAATTCAATCGATAACTACAAAGATGAATTGAAGCTGAAATCTACCATTCGTATATAGAATCGTATTAATTCTATATATATGCACTTTAATTTTTTTCAGTGATTTTCAAATTATACTTCTTATAAATTATTATCTAAAGATGAAACTCTAAAACAAATTAAGTATATCAATTTCCCAATTACTTAATTCTGCAAATAATTTCTGGATGATAATATAAGTAAAAATAGAAAAATTTTAATTAAAAAAACAAGCTATCTTTAATCTGTTTAGTAGATATTTGGCCGTCAACTTAATGACCCTTGATTCCTTTATGTTCACTGATTACGTTCCCTCATCATTCTTCTTGTTTCCCCTACGTAAATCAAGTCTCATTGACTAAAATTGATTTGATGTATGTAGCCAATTTCCTCGGATAAATGCCTTGCTTTTTAATTTCCGTTTTTAAGAAATTATGATATGTAACTTTATGATTTTTAGAAATTTTTATCATTATTTTTATTAACTTTCAAAACTGTAGGTAGCTGATCTAAATTTCGAAACACAATTAGTTTACAAAAATTAAGGCTCTCGCAAAAGGAAATAAGAAAACATATAATTTCATCAGAGGAAATTGGCTATTACTTTAAGTCAATTACGAAAAGAGCCCAAGATCCAAAGGATCTTCACAGAAAATTCACAGAAGAATTAAAATTAACTACGAAAAATATATTCGTTTAAATAAAAAAGGTAAATTTTAATTTGGATTATAAGCATTAGATTACCTTGTTTAATTTTTAAAAAAATCAGATAATAAAAATAGGTAACGTTTATATTTATATCAATAATAATTATAGAAAATTTAAAAAAATACATTTTATTCAGCAATCAGTGGGGAATTCCGGTATAGTACGAAAAAATTAATTGCAATATTGTTTTGATTTATATCAGAAAATGATTTGATACAATAATTATTGTGAAGTGAGCTAAATTAACCAAAGCTCTCACAATCCTCAAATAACTTACAGTGGGGTGTCAGTCTTTTTACTGTCCAAAAAATACATAATGAACTTTTAGCATTTCTAAATATTTGGTATTGCTGTGAAAACGAGAATAGTCTTGATTTAAGCTCTTTACATGTGTGTCCAATCTCTTATCAAAATCAAAAGAGAATTCAAACTAACCAGCTATCATCTATCTTAGATTCGGCTTTCTAGAAGATATTTTTTGTCGTTATCGTATTTACAGTCGAACAGATGACCATTCATTATTTTTGTTTAAACTCTATTGTAAAAAGTTTTTGTTCCAGCCATTTTCTCTCATCGATGCACAATTGTTAGAGTACTACAAAAGTTTGACCAAAGCTGAAATACCCTTTCGCATTTGCTGATCAATTCAAAACAAAAGAGCGCAACAATAAAGTTTAAAAATTGGAACAATCTACTGAAATACTAAACCTACGAAGCTTTTTCTAATGAAATTGTAATTTTTAAATTTAGCAATCTATACAGTACCTATGCTCATACAATTACTGAGCTCTATTTTAGGTGTGGTCAACAAAATCATGAACAACTTAATTCGATAATAACAGATCGGTGGCTATTAATTTACAATACTGAAAATGCAGGCCAAGCTTTTGACTATACATACGAACAATCCACGTGTTATGTCGTAAGTGCTATCGTACGTTATATTCAATATACGCTGTACAGCTACGAAATGTTATACACTGAGAAAAAGGTTTTTTTTTTTTTTAGTGTAGTATTATTTCCTCCATACAGAAGAGGAAGGCAAAATGGTCCAACTGGATGGTTGTATGTGAGTAGTTTACATAACGCTTCGGAATTATGCTGATGAATTAAAACTTGTTAAAGGTTAAATTGTGATGTGTTTGACAGTTCTAGTAATTCTGTTACACTGGGCGGTGCAACCAAGTTCCAAAGCACCGAAAGTGTGTAACACCTAGGGCAGGATCACGTGGATATCCGAAAACAGTGGACACCAACATCAATCATGAACGTGTTTTCAACTAACTTGTGCAATCACCATGGTCGATGTCAACAGAGAACTGCTTTAAAATGGATATGAATTTGAGGTTACTAAAAAAAAAAAGTCACTGTATAATTAGCAAATGACTGTGGTACAATAGGCGACGCCTCGCAGAAAAATCACTGGTTTGCAATTGTTTGGCAACCTGAATCACTTACAAATAGATATTCAATGTCTTCAATATCTTTTTAACTGACCGTAGATTCATATCCAGTTTTAAGGAAGTTCTCCGTTGAATTCGACGTAGTGATTGCATAACTTGATTGAAAACATCTTCATGATTGTCATTAGTGCCCACTGTTTTCAAATGTCCAGCATGGCCCGTCCCTTGTTGCAACATACTGTCAGTGCTTCGGAACTTGGCTCAGTAAACATACTGTGTGCTCATCTACTGTAGTGTTCTGTAAACTGTTCACACACAAACCGTAAACTTGCCTTCCTCTTCTGTATGAGAAGAAATTATGTTCCACTAAAAAGACGTTTTCGTCAGTGGACACCATCACTGAAATTGTTTATAGCTGCGCTGCGTGTGTGGAATATAACATAAATCAACAAATGCATTATAAAAAAAATGTGCTGACATGACACATGGAGGTATTCGCATATATAATTACAACGTGGCCTGCATTTTCAGTACTGAAAATTAATAGCCACATTTTACTATTATTACTAATCTCAGCAGCTTTCTGCGTTAATGGATTTTTTTTTTAGAAAAATAAAACTAACCAATGGCTTAAGAAAATGTAAGAAGGAAAGAAAGCTAGTACTCAAACTCAAATCTTCAAAGAAATATATGACTTAAAAATTGTTGAAGGTAAATTGTGATTTCTTATTGTCATTAACAAAATGAATTGTTATTGTTAATTGTTCTTGAATTCAATGTTACAATTTAGAAATAGTTTACGAATACATACTGCTGGCAATATTCAATATTCAGCGTATTACGGAATCATCGCTTTTGACGCACTGAGACAACGAAACGTGATATCGACGTTTCCTTGAGGATTAATCATAAAAAAAGGAATTTTTATTTTAGTCTTTGTCCAAAAATTGTATAAGACTAAATATTTCAGCAATAATATGATGTTTTGTATTCTTGAGGAAACTCACAACAGCCGGTTTTTTTTTTTTTTTCCACCCAAATTTCTAATTTCTATCACAGCCTTAATTTGCAAGGAGCGTGCCATTGATGTAAAAAGATTTTCAGTTACTAAACACTGTAATATGTTAAGGAACATTATTTACTTTATTTTTTTTTTTTTACATAAACAAGACTTTCATTATTGATATTTAACAATCCTCATTTATTAATCAAAAATTTAACATTAAAGGTCTTCAATGAAAATAATTTTTTATATATATAATTTTACTCGTTGGTAATGGAAAAACTCCTATGCAAAGGCGGTATAGAGCCAGGTGAAATGGGAAGCCGATTGATTTAGACCAACGCATTTGCTTACTGGAGTGTCTTGCAAACGAATGATCCCGTCATCGCTGCCAAAACAATTTTCCCTCAACGGGAGCTCAGTGCAGCGGAAACGACCGCCGCCATTATTTGCCTGGAATAAAGTATTAACCCTGCGCTCTTAACCCTTTGATAGCAAACAAAAAATTGAAAGCAACAAAAATGGATTTCAAATGGAACGCCAATGTACAAACAAATAAAACACTGAAAAGCATTTATTCAACAAATAAAATCAATTAGGGAAAGAAGGCTCATTGCCAAATTGTTGCAGCACGGATTGGCTAATGTTCAGAATTAGCCAAAAGGTTGTGGTTGGTTCAATTTAAATTATTAAGGAAGACTATGTTTAAAAGTTCAAATGCAAATTCATCCCTTGGCGGTTTTCCTGGTTTTGAGTAATTGCAGCCAAGAAATCTGATTTGATTTAGAGTGAGAATTAAACTTAAATCTAACTTCTTAATGATGTAAAAATAAAAATAGAAAGTATTACTGTTAATTACGGAAAATTTTATTCTTGTAAATATATTCATTTACAGCCTATTTAAAATACCTCAGCCTTTTGATAGAATCTAAGAATGAAATAGATGCAATCTTTCCTTTGATATGAATGAAGTATAATTTCAGTCGAACCGAAAGTAAGTATAATACACCGGTATTAGCTTCCCGCTAATCATTCCGAGACAGTGTGCTAAATAACCTTCGTCAAACAAGAAAGCCAAAATTTTATATATGAAGTGCATTCAGATGAAATAAGAAAACTGACATTCTTCGGCAATTGTTCATACGAATAAATTTAGAAAGTTACAAAATAGAATAGGAGGGTTTTTTTTTTTTTTTTTTTTTTTTTTTGCACATAAAGGAAAGTTAATTCTTTTATTTAATATCGTTTTTACTAAATAAAAAAAAAAATTGGTTTCATATATGATAGACTAGAGTGACCTTTTTCTAAATTCCGAAAATGTGTTTGATTTATGGAAATTAAAGGTATCATTCTATATATGAAAATGTCTTCATTGCTTTTAAACAAAACAAAAAAAAAAATCGATAAAAAGAAATAAAGATTTTCTTTACTTTAAATTAGTCGTTAATTTAACCTGTGCAACCGTCCATGGTTTCTCGTTTGAAGACATCAAAACAGCAGAAAGTCCGGTTTTCACTAAAAATTCCTAACATATTTTTGGAAAAACAGTTTCTCCTTAAACAGGAATTCCCCAAATTCACCTGAGGTTTTATTTGGCAGGCGTATCAAGAACACCACCAACGTAAGCCCACACACAAGGTTAATTTAATCCCAATGTAAAAACCCCTCAACCTATAAAACTATTTCATCAATAGATTAGCGAATTATTTTTATTAAAATCTAAATATTAAAAATTACACAGAACGAACTCGGAACTCTACAACTTCCAAATGTGGAATTCCATCCGGTTTAGCAAAAATGTCAAAAATATTAAGCCGCTATTTGCATTGACTGAGTTTTTAGAAATTAATAGCGAAAATTTAACGTTGAATCTAGAATGAGGCTTATTTGCCTGTCACCTGAGAAGGTATTTAGTTGATTTTATTTTAAGTGTTTACTTATCAAATCGAAATCTTGGTTGCAGGAAGTATTTGGATTAAAAAAAAACAAACAAACATTAAGTTCTTTCGTCTACGACTGCCTTGCCAAAAGTGCTAACCGAAAAATGTAAAAAGACAAGAAAAATTACCAAATGTTCTTCAATGGGGATTAAATAGATGACTATTTTTCTTGATTGATTACGGTTCACAGCACAGTTGGAAATAGTTATACATCTTTCGTTTAAATATCAAAACGGTCGACTTAGCACGCAACATACTTGCTAAAATACATTTATAAGGCTTTGGAATAATGATGAAAAACTATCGAACAACGAATCCTATGCCCTTTCAGTTCCATTTTTCAAACAAACAGATTCAGAGTGGACATCGGCACCAATCCATCATCACAAGCTGAATGAAATTGCTATTCTCTCTTTCGTTCTTTTCTTTCCACGTCTTTTCACTGAAGAAAGAAAGATAGTAACCAAAAAAAAAGGAAAAAGTTATCATTCACAGATGAATGAAATCGGTCAACCGAATTGGCGAAATGAAATTAATCAATGAGACTCACAAAGAAAAGGGGAAAAAAAACCAACACAACTGACAGTATTCTTATTATTGACATTTAAAAAAAGAGAAGAACGGTTTCTTACCAGGAAATAATATTATTTTCTCTGTGAGACTTTACTATATAATGAATGCACTAGATATTGGAAGCAAAATATCAACAATATCAGGAAGAAACGTCCTGGTATTCTAAACGATGGTGTGATCCTCCTATTGACAGTGCCTGACCAGACGTTGCACAGGACTTAGTGCACGGTTTCCACTGGGAAATTTTTGAACAGCCGCCATACACCCCGGATTTGCCTCCAATGATTAACATCTGTGCACTGCCTTAAAAAAGCACAAGTCAGGTTAACGTTTCATATGCAATTAAGTAGTGCAACGTGGTGCAAAAAAATGTCTACAACAGCAGGACCCTGACTTTAACGCGTCTAGAATGGACCAATTGAAGAAACGTTGTGACAAATGCCTCAATTTTTGAGGCATTTTCGTCATTGTTGTCATGAACTCTTTCCTTTTCCTTTTCCCATAAGAGGATTTTTTTAAATAAAAGAAGTTTAACGTGCCCGAATAATTCAAGAAAAATATCAATCGCAAGGCACAAAGCTAAAGTTAGGATTCGCACTTCGAGTTGTCATCGGGAAGAGACTGGGACGGACCGTTTCGTCCTCATTAGGACTCCTCAGCCAGCCAAACTCCTCCGATGACAACCCAGAAAGTGCGCACGGTGTCAGTATCCCGACTCTCGCACCCGAGAATGGGATCTCCCACCGAAGAAATCCTAACCATAAATTAAAAAAGGGGGGAAATACAAAACTTCCTTGTCCTGCATTAAAGCAAGCACAAAAGGAATTTAACGGCTGCATCAACTAAGTAAAATAGCCAAGTGTTTATGAATAAAAGAAGTTTAGCTTTGTGCCTTACGATTGATATTTTTCCAGGATTTTTTTATTTTTATTATTTTTTTTATGGTCAAAAGCCTTTTGTGGTGAGCATTTACCTGTTGAAGGACTTGAATTCCACATTTCATTGTTGTTTTTATTTATTTTATTTAATTTCTGAGGGGGGGGTCACTTAGTTTATTAATAATACGACACATTTCATTTTCTTCCAATACAGATTTCCTTTTTTAAACAAGCCTTTTTTTTCTGATCGACCTACATAATTAATCATTCTTTTACAATGATCTTAATAATCTTTGAAGAATATAAATAGTGAAAAAAAAAAAAACTCACGAAAAAAATAAGATATACAAGTAATAATAATAATAATAATAATAACTAAACATACATATGTACTTGACAATAATAATATTTCTGTATTAAAAACTAAAGATAAAATATAAAGTAAAGGTAAGACTTTAGAACTATTAAAATAGTTTTGCCGGTCGATGTTAACACAGCTACTGCCAACCATTTACAATGAAGACATTTTTTATGAGTTCCACAATATTTCTACTATTTCCTCTTCTATCAAAAAGTAATAAACTTAATCGGACGAGTTTTCTTCCGGAGAAAGCAGCGCCTCTTTAAAAAAAAAAAGGAAAAGTTTTATTGCCATAGGAAAAGAGAAATAATAAGAGAGGAAGAAAGGAATGAAGTAAGCGAATTGCGCATGAACCTAATAACTTCTCCACCCACGGACAACCGCGCTTTAAGGCATCATTTCTTCCTGTTGAAAAGAATTCCTGAAAGTTACATGAAAGTGGAGAACGACTCGTAACTTCCTATAAATGACTAATGCCATTAAGTTCGCTTCTAGGCGCGCTCCCACCAGTCCTTTCCTAAAGAAAAAAAAACCCTCTCATGAATTCGCAAAGAATCGTGTTGTACAATAATAACAGCAGGAGACACTGTCTTCCCAATTACCGACAAATATGAGCACAGAAATGCAATGAATGGACTAATAACAGCACACGAATCAAATAACAGAGATGTGGCACAATCAGGCGAACAAAATTCAGGGAATTAGTAAATGCCATGTCCTTACAGATGGATTTGGACAGTGTAAAAAAGCACAGTCTCAGAGGTTTTCAAATTATTATACCTGAAAAATCTCAACTTTATTACATTTGTGTTAATTAGTAATACTTTAAACTGAATCAAAGGTTTTTACTTTTTTTTTCTTTAATTAATGTTAATTATTATTAAAAATTGGTTTTTATACCTTCAAAATAGAAGAACTACAACAAGATTTTTGCATCATCTCTTAATATGCATTAGAAAGTAAAGAAAAATAATTAGAGCAAGCAATGCTCAATCGTTCTCTTAAGTGTGATCAAATAAGTGGCAAACTACCTGTCCTAGGAAGATAACTTCCGTATTAGGTTAATGTTCTTAAAAGAAAAATCCATTTTATTGAAAGTAAAAAAAATAACGAAGACTCAAAAGAATGCTTTCGCGTCTCTTGGCCATCATCGACGAAAATCTGGGACGCCGTATCGTCTTCGTCGAAATTCGTCATCAACAAAAGAAACAAATAATAAAAAATACATTATAATAATTATAACTTTAAATCCTTGTCCTTTGGACTGCCAGGCTCAAAAGGAATTTGAAAAAAGAATAAAAAAAACACATACACTAAATCGTTTAAATAAAAAAAAAACTTTAACGTGCTCAAATTACAACATTGAAAATTTAAAAAAATTACTCTGAACTGCCGATGATGGCCCAGAGGCGCCAAAGCATTCTTTTGTCTCTTCTTTGTTTTTTTCACTTTCAATGTTTGTAATTTGTGCACGTTAAAGCATTCTTTACTCAATTGTAATTTGTTGATGTGCATCAGAATACAGGCGTCAAAGCTAAAGTTTAAAAGAAAAAAAAAATACGGTTTTATCAAAGTATGCCATAAGAGGTTTCATCCTATCTCAATTTTATAGTTCACTTTCGAACAAAGTGATTTTGATTCCCTCCTAAACTGCCTCTGGATAGACATAGGCAGGAACCAAAAAACTTGTCGTACCAAACAACAATTATTATTTTTTTTTCTTCTCTTTTCTTCAGTGTTAACTGAGTTTTAAGTACAGAGTACGGGTTTTAGCCAAAGAAACTACTATTGAAGGTAGTTGAGGAATTTTCTTGTGATGTGGCAAGTTGAGATTATTATCGCCTTTTGTAACTTAATATATGTGTTTGGATTCAAATAGAGTATTTTAAGACTGTTTTGAATTTGCTTCGGAACTACTCCAGTAGCTGAAATAACAATGGGCACTATATAAACCTGTTCCATACTCCAAATTCTCTTTATTTCCATTGCTAATTCTTGATATTTGATGACTTTTTCTTCAATTTTTCTCTTGACATTATGGGAAAGTGGTAATGCAATATCTACCAAATAACATGTTTTATTTTGCTTATTAGTTAGAATCATATCTGGTCTGTTATTGGGAATGGTTTTGTCTGTTAGAATCGTCAAATCATAATCAAGTTTGTATGAGTTATTCTCCAGAACAGTTTCTGGATTGTACTTATAATTATGTGTTATTATTATTATTATTCCTTTATTTCAAGTATTTTGGATCTCCTGCGATTACAGGAAAGTTGTTTGTTTTTTTGTTTTTTATTTAGGTTATTTCATGATAAGATATTTAAAAAATGCTTTGTAATAAATACAACATTAATTCTAATAAATTTTAATTACGTAGCAATTCCTAGTTAAAAAGAAAATAGAAAAGAAAACTCGCGAGAACTTAAAAAAAAGCTAGGATTTAATTATAATAAGCATTATAAAAATACTAAGTAAGAAAAGATGAATGAGCTGTCCTATCGCTGTTCCTGTTCTTCGCCGCTAGAGGTCCCCTGACGTTCTCCCGCAGCCACCAGGTGTCTTTCCCGTTACCCAGAAGTCATCAGCACACTTCCCCTTTCAATACATTGTAAAATTTCACCCCATTTCTGTTTTCAATTGCTTGAGAATACCATCTCTCGGTGAAGAAACTAGTTGCATTTGTATTTATTTTATTTTAATTGTATAAATATTCTTCATTTAAACAGGTGTATGGCTTCATTTTTGATGTTAAGAAAAGGTCTCAGAATATTCATTTTAATAGAATTTAAGCACTGCTCTATATTAGAAAGCTTTGTATATTTTTATTTCATAGCTATAGGATACAACAGTCGCGCAATAACTTACAATGATTTTTGATTCATTTTTCAATTTATTTTGATGTTGTAATGCACAATAAGAAACCAATTGCTTTTTTCAACGAAATCATCCTTTTCTTGGTAAATTTAAGAGTAAAGTTAGGAAATCGTAACTAATGAGTGTTAAGTAAATGGATCCAGGATCCCACTTCCTTGAAGAATCAATATTGTCACATAGTTTCGCTATAAACGCCGTAAGCTATAAGCTTTTATTTTGAAATAATCCATAATTAACGTGGCATCATTATCAGTTTCTCGCTGTCCTTCTCACAGCTAGAATTCTTGTAGAAGGGCCTTGGAGCATTGTGACCAAACGCACATCAAAGACAGATCTCCGCTCATGGGGTGGTTTTTAAATATTCATGCTTAAAGGTTCTCCGCTTTAGAAAGAAAACGAATCTTGGTTTCGCTTACCCCACCCACATTTGAAAAATAGAGCAGGAGAAAAAGGAAAAAAAAAAAAAGAACATAGCATCCCTCGAGACCCAAGAATCATAATTAAGTCAGAGAATAGCTTTTTTCTTTTTTTTTTTCTTAGTTCCACTCTCCCGATTCATTTTGTCCTCCTTTGCTTTCGTTTCTTGGCGCTTTGTTGTTTTTTTTTCCCCTCTTCCTTTGATCGTACATAAAGTAGCAGCACAGTCCTGACTTTGGCCTCTTTCCAGCTTCTCCAAGTTGAGTTTTTGAAAGTTTCTCCGCGTCTCAATGTCACGTGAGAGACGATACTTTACTCACTACAACAACGCCATCATCTCAATAGAGATCTCTAGTATTCTTGAAATCTGACAGCTGCCCAGGCGTCAAACTTTACGAGAAAGATCCGTAGAAAGATCTTAAGAGGATTTTACGAAAAGTTATTTCATTTTCTCTTCTAATTTTTTTTTTTAAATCACTTAACCAAAACAACACAGATCTTTGTAACATCAAATCTAAACTACAAAAATGAAACATTTAGTATTTGCAAATCCCCAAACCCCACTTCTTTACTGGAAGAATTAAGGGCGAATCTAGCGACGCTCTGGATTTCCCAATTCTTCAGAAGATTAAGCGCAAAGTTAAATTTTTGAATTAAGAAAAATATCCGTAATTGTCAAACAAAAAAAAAACTTTCAAAGAAACTTTGAGTAAATTCGAAACTAAGTCATTTTCAGTTCGTCAATCATGTGACTAAAGCTGTAGATACTTTTCCATAGACTTTAAGCTCCGCATCGATCCCAGGGAAAGTTTGAAGATTTTTCCCGGTAGATAGTCCTAAACACATAATCACGTATTTCTCCTTCAGATAGTCCTGGATTTTATCCAACTTCTCATAGAATACAGAAGTAGTTTCTGTCCTGGAGCTAAGGGGAACAGGCTTTGAATTGACTTTACTAATTATATTAAGCCGACAATCATCGGAGCCTCTACCTTTTGTGATGCTCATCACAAAACCAGTTACCAATTTTTCCATGATTGTAATATCATCAACAAAAAAGAAGATTTTAGTTAATAAAAACAAAAATCGAAACATATATGAACTCGTAAATATTTGTTGATATTTTCGCACTATTTTCGTTAAAAGAATAATAGTTCACCAATTTCGCCTGAAGTTCATCAGGATTTTTTTCATGAAACTTTTATTCAGTCTTTACGCTAACTGTTTTAATTACTTACATAAATTTTTACAAATACCTTATTTTACTTTTTCACAAAGTACTTTTTTCCGTTTTCTAATCTAAGAAGTATTTGTAGCAATAAAGCAACTTAAAAAAAAACATCTATTTAACATCTCACAACAAACCTTAAGTTTTCTTAGAGAGAGAGGATAATTAAAAGTTATTTAAATTTAAATGAAGTGAACCAGTAGAGAAAGTAACACAGCGAAAAGGAAATAAGTAAATAAATATAAATAAGTAAACGAATAAACAATAATAATGCAAATATTAAAATTTGAAAATAAACGTAGACTTTTCGTTCGTACCACTTTACAAAAATAAACCAAAGAAGAAATAAAGAAAATAATAATACAGAAATTTTAAGGAAAGAATTAAGGAAAACAGAACTTTTTTTTATAATTTTGAATTTTCAACGGTTTTTTTTTTTTAATTATTAAACACCAATAACATGAAGAAGGATCAGATTATATGTTAAGTTGAAGTACGTGTTAGAAGTATACGTCACTGCCGCTTAACTAAATCAAATATAAGTCAAATATGGGACTTTATTGAACGAAGACAATAAAAAGAAATGCAGAATGAAACTTATAAATTAACTAATATCTCAAAGGAAACCAACCTCTCTTAATATATCTAAAATAAATTAAATCGCCTTTTATCCTGGAAGGATGAAATCTTTTGTAAGAGAGCATATCTCCTGTAATATTTGTAAATTCAAGAAACACTCCCACGTTTCTTTTCTTAAGCAGTTGGTTTAACTAACTGCAGATATAAATCCTCGAACTGGAACTCTAGAACAACTGAACAATTCGACTGAAGTTTTGTTACAATCGACTTCTCAAAAATGAGTTTCTAAAGCAGTTGAAAATAATCATTTGATTTCCGTACTTAGAATATGAAGAAAACATGAAAGATTTATATGTAAAAGCTTTTCTAACAAAAATCAATTCCGCATTCAAAGAATATCTTATGTTACAACAGAGCTACACGAACTAAGTTTTATTTGTAAATGAGAGTCAGAAGATGTAAGAAAACTATTGCAATAATAAAAGTGATTCGAAGAAAGGAAAAATTTCTTGGGAAAAAAGTATTTGTTACTTACCAGTTTTATAAGTAACATTGTAAACAAACTTGGTTTAATAAAAAACACTGTTAAGGAATAGACTGAAATTATATCAGTGTTCAAAACTGAAAAAAAATTCTGAACTAAAACAAAATCAAGAAGAAAGTATTTCATATACTAGAGCTGATGGCAATTTGAAATATCGTAACATAAGTTAAAAGAAATGATTAGAAGTAATCCCCCCCCACCCAACATCAAATTCAGGACCCAGTTACTAAGTGCAGTAACGGGCCCCTCTTTTCACGTTAAGAACAAAATCATGGATTCTTAGCCAAAAACATCGCGAAACACCATACGATTTCAAATTTCTCCCTTTTATAAATATGCCAAACACAGCTATTAGCATTATTTTTAGAGTAAATTAATTTAACAACAGCATCAACCTTTTCCAAAAGGTTCGAAATGAAGTTTAGAAAAAAGCTTAGAAAAACTTTGCTCTTTGCAAATATTATAATCCAGAATAGATCTATACAGACGGTTAAAGCAGAGAAGACGTGGACTTAATTATAAAAAAATAGAAGTGATATAAATTGTTTTTTCGGTTAAGACCTAAGCCGGAACCCCTTTCATGGTTGGGCCACAGTGTGACATACCAATTGACACCCCCACCCCCCTACATGTGGAGGCCCTGATTAGAAGGAATAATATTGGATATTTATTGTAGGAATTTCAAGGCTGAAAATTATTAGGAAAAAAAATGAAACAACAATAAGATTTTAAATTTAAGTCTTCACAAATGCATTTCTTTGTGCTTTTAATATTAAACAACCTCTTTCTTCATATAAATGTTTACGTTAAGAAATAAGGCAGAAAAGAAGCCAAAAATTTAACGTGCTGTACAAAGAATTTGAGAAACAAAAGACAAGAAACAAAAGAGCAGCACTTAAATTAAATGGAAATCGCCTTTCCGATTCAATTATTAGTAGTAGATGATTCCGTAGAAGGATGAAACGGCCGTACCCAACTCCTCTCGTAATTATTGAATCGGAAAGGCGATTTCCATTTAATTTAAGTGCTGCTCTTTTGTTTCTTGTCTTTTGTTTCTCAAATGTTTACGTTATTTACTGAACTCATCATTAAGAGCAATGGCAAAATTAGGTTGAAATCCATTATTTAATAGCTGTCTGTCACAGTTATCAGTCAATATGAGCCCCAATTACTGAAAATTTATTAAATACTCCTTCGATGTAAGTTTTTCTTAACCATCTGAAGTATTACAATCTAGTCAGGAATCTCAGGATACAAAAGTTCTAATCAACAAGTAACAGCGAAAAGAAATGGAAAGGCTTTATTGAAGCACATAAAAAAAAAATCATAAAAAAAAAATAAGATAAAATTTTACTTTTTAAAAAGTAATCAGGTAAAATGAATATCCATTTTTAAATTTTCAAATGTCAATTTCCCCCCTTTTTTTTAATTGAATTTATCGTTGTTCTCAAAAGAGTAGAAGTTTGTTTTCCCTTCTCAACTTCTACAGTTAACTTTCCATCTTAATTTCCCTCCACCTTTTTCCTTTTCTTTCAAATAATCTCGAACTTCGAATCTCTTTTCCGTTTCATTTGTTTGTTTTTCTGATGGAATAGGAGATGAGAAAAAACAGAAAGAGGCGAAGAAAAGAGAATGGGAGGGAGACTTAATTCGTTCTTCATATTCCATTACTTCGCTAAATACAAGAGATGTCGTCAGAGATTACGACTGCGCTCGAGAACACCAAATCCAATCAAAATCTTTTTTGCATTTTGATAGCAGTACTTTTACGGGTGTCAACTTTCTTCAGATTGATTTTCAAAGTTAAAAGTCCATTGCTTCATCAAACGCAATTTAACGAACAAAGAAAATTAATGGAAACTTGTAATATGCAACTACCAAAGCTTTTTTTATTCCCCCTCTCCTAAATTTTTTAATAATACCTCTTTTCGTAATCAAATAAGAAACTCTCTTTTGAAAATAAGTCAGATTAATATAAATAAATGAAATTATTTTCAAAATATAATTTCGATTAGCAATGTTCGTTATATTTTAAAAATTTTCTTTCTTTTTAATATAACTGTTTTTGTTTTTTTTTTGTTTTTGTTTTTTTAATTTTCTTCAGATTCTCAAAGCCGTTGAGTAGCTAATTAAACTAAATAAATAAATATTTTCTTGTTAAATTAAGTAAGAAATTATACTTTAGCGAAAATTTCACCCATCACTGAGATACCGGTAATATAAAATATCCTTGATGTAAATCCACAGAAGGCAGGAATGAAGACAATACTCAATTCCCAAAGACTAAAGTTATCATGATAGGCAAAGACTCACGGGCGATAAAAGTGTTACTTTTCCTATTTTCACATTTTTAAAGATACATTTGGAAAAAACTTCTCAGAATAACTGCAATATTTTTTTTATACAAGTTTACGTATAAATTTATTGCCATTTTTGAGTTTCAGATCTCCATTCCTTAACTACTAAATTCTACAGTTTTATCACAATCTGTAGCTTTTGTTGAAAAAAAAAAGCACCCGGACATTATGAAAAAACGATTAAGAGAAAAAAAAAATACAAGTAGATATACGGATTTGAACCGACAACCTTCAATATATGAGTACGAAATCGTAACCCATCAAGCTGCAGCTAACAACTCAAATGAAATAGCTTAAACATTAGAAATTTAAGCGGAAATAGCGAAATAGCGGAAATCCAATGAAAACAATGCCAAATATCTCGAACATGGGGGGCGTTGGCCCTTAAAAAAATTCTATTCCTACGGTGTTTGGTCCTCTCAACACGATGATGAAGTCCGTTTGTCGATCTAACTTTTCGTTCGGTAGTTTTTGAGGGGGAGGGGCGTTGGCCCTTCAAAAAAACCCTATTCCAACGTTTGGTGAAATCCGTTTGTCGATCCGAGCTTCCGTTCGGGAGTTGTTAGGGGCGGACGGACGCGGACGGACAGGACAAACGCAACAGATATCGATTTTGGTCCTTATCACAATAGCTCCTAAATGGGTCGCTAATAAAAATAAGCTTTATTTTATTCCTAAATAGTCGTTATTTTCTGAAACCTGTAGCCATCCGTCGCTAAACGAAATTTACTATTTTCAAATTATAATGAAGAAATCTCGTTATGAATTAGTTTTCTAGCAACAACCACACATTTTAAGGCGGAACAACGTTCACTTTCTCTCGTTACACGATCTTGGGGGAGGGTGCTACAAACTTAGCTCATTTGCCCTAAACTGGATTCGAATCCCGGGACTAGTACTGATGTTAATTCCTTTTCTATGTTTGTTTGCTTCTTCTTCCCTTTCCCTTGCTCCGATTATTTCTCGATATTTGTGTATTTTAGAGTCTGTAAGGTAGATTTACTAAAGGCTGCAATGCTAGTGGGTGAACTTTCAAAAAATCAATCATTCGATTATCTCTTAAAAAAAGATGAAGAAGTACTGAAAAAAATGTAGGAAATAAGTAAGGGTTTACAGTAAATACACTGGAAAAGTACAGACAGTTTAGACCTGCCTCACGGCACGGTCATCTCCTTGCGATGAAGCAGATCGAGACAGTCTGTATTTTTAATTTATAACAAATTAAAAAAAAAATCTTAATTTTTAATGGTTGGATGATTTTTTTTTAAATATGCATTTTTTTTTAAGTAAATATGAAAAATAAATTCTATCCACACATTAAATTAAGATCTAACCAACTTTAAAAAGAAACTGTAACAGTAAGTTTAGTCTTATTATTATTAATTTTTAATAAAAGTAAGTAAGCAACTGAATTATATCAAATTTACACAAAATTAATTTTTTTACTTAACAATAGATCTTTTGGAACACAACTCCATCGTTAAGCAAAGAAGGTTTCCAAAACTTATATTTACTGGGTTAAACTAATCTCCTGAAGTTTATAACTGGCAACATTCATAGTTAAAATTAAATTCTAAAATTTTAAATTAAGCTTTATAAAAATCCATGTAAATGAGATTTTTTTATTCTAACAACTACATTCCATTTGTTGTCTTCAAAAATTCAGTCATTTTCCTAACTTAATATGCTAACTGATTAGGTTCTATAGACTCCTTATACTGCATTAAATAAAGTTTTATTCCGAAATTTAGCTTCGTTTCGTTTGATTTTGCTTTCTTTGATATTACTGCAAATATGCAGAATTTCTTCATCTTACTAAACTCTTATTTAAATCATAGTTCTAGTTTGTTTCTAACTTCGACGAACTGAAAATGTAAATGCCTCTAACGTCAACCTAGACAGTTGCATTTTAAACTCAGATAAAAAATGGAAACCAAAACAAAAGTGAGGCTTGATGGAAGCAATATCCAATACACCTAATTTTGGAATGACCGAAAAAAAAATGGAATCTATGTTCAATCTCAGCGCAACTAAATTTTTTAAATATCATGTTTTTTTCTTTTATTCTGTATTTGTGCGTTCTGTTAGGATCGGGTGGTCAACGACAATGCTCCGAGTTTTCTGAAGTAAGGAATATTTCATAATAGATGTTGCTTAACTTTAAATTTAAATCTCCTAAATGAAGCATTGAGAAGTAAAGGGAAAAAAGAAATTTTACTTTCAATGAAACAAAAAAAAAAAATATGAACTAAAAAAAATAAATTAGTAATAAAGTTTTATTGATGAGTGATTGAAGAAAAGGATCCGATAGTTATTTAGTAGTTAACTCTCAATTATTCTGTAATTAGGATAGTTTACGAAGAGAAAACTTAGGCCTTGATGTTTGTGACAGATGAGACGAGTTGGTGACAGCCTCTCCTCCTCAGTCAAGTGACCCAAAGGATGAGGATGGGGGAGGAGAAGAGGAAGCGTGATGGATGAAGCGCAGCAAGATACTTTTCCTATTAGCGAGCTCTTCTTAAGGGAGCAGATATCACAGTGACAAATTGTTGACAAACCCCTTCCAATAAGCCGTCGTTTCCGGTCAAGATGGAAGACAGACACCTGATTTATGGGCTGCGGTGCACGAGATGATTATTTAAGTGTGTCGTAATTTTTCGATCGGGGAAGAATGGTACAGGAACGTTCACAAATGACGTCAACGATTGGGAGGCTACTGGTTATCTCGAAGGAACAGCGCCAGCAACCGTCATGGACGAATGATGCTATACACGACCTATCAACCCAGCAGCGGCCAGCAAAACAGTCCAAAAGAGACAGGTGTTTTCACCGATATCGGTCTTGGCTCTATAACCTTTATCCAAAGTAGATCCAAATAAATTATCTGCATTCTTTTTAAAGTTTTTATCATGCCAAACAATAGTCAATATTATGTAACTATCAGTCTGAATGCTGTGGACTAACTTTCTATCTTTTTCAAGTTTTTTTATTTAAATGTTAAAGAAATATGAATACTGTATAAATACCAGTAAATGAACTCAAATATATAATGCTCATAAGAAAAAAAAAAATAAAGAAATATTGTAAAGTCAATTTATTTTTACAAAAATATTACGAAATTCAATTATCAAAGAAACTAACCTTCATCACATTTTTGAGCTTTAAACTTTCTTTACTTTTTATCGCAGTTAAAAGCAAAATCCTGACAAAGAAATGTATCGATAAAATGCAATCAAAAGACGGAGAGATTGGAGCAGAGAAACTCACTAAATCCACATACAAAATCCACAATACTTATATTCCCAAGTATAAATATGATAACTGCTCGCGAATCACGCTTCACGGATCAATACATTTCGATTCAGGAATTCTGGTCATATAAAATGACTATTTTTTTAATAACTAAAATTATTATATTATTTTCAAGATAAAGATCAATTGAACAGATTCTCAAGCAACACATATCAGACAAACTCTCACTGCGTACCGAACAAATTACACAAATTCTAACCAGATGTTGTGCAATACTTATTTAAGCAACGCACAATGATGAAATTAGTTTTAATGGTCTCTTACCAGCCGAAATGTACTCTGTGGCATTTTAAAATGATTCTAATTCGGCAAGACCTCTTTAGCGAAAAACGTATTTATGCAGTTCTTGTGGGATACAGACAGCTATTGGTGGATAGTTAGATGGTTATTTCATTTGTTATACAGGCAAAATGACGAATCAGGTATAATGAACTCTTTAGGTGGACTCTTTTTTGTGGATAATTTAATTTACTAAAATATTACTGCCTCCACTTACAGAGTGACCACAGATTAGCACAATCTGTCGTTTGAAGCTTTTTTCCTGATCTCACTCTCAAGAAGCTAGTTTCAAAGCTACTGAAATGGGAT
The DNA here is from genome assembly GCA_023159025.1 of Thereuonema tuberculata. Lineage (NCBI taxonomy): Eukaryota > Metazoa > Arthropoda > Chilopoda > Scutigeromorpha > Scutigeridae > Thereuonema > Thereuonema tuberculata. Next base: position 128,014,835 of record JAFIDM010012231.1, on the reverse strand, counting down.
TTTTTTCCCTCACTGCCGTAAAATACACTATTTCAATATTTTTTCTATAACTGACAAGTTATCCGATGTGAATCTAAAACATATTATAGTTGCTCAGTATCGTAATTTTCTTTAAATAAAAAGTCTATGATACTTACTTTAAAAATGTGAGAACAGCTTATGAAACCACAACGAAAGGATAATCTACCCGAGGGTTATTTGCTATCATAATGGGTTTCTGGAAGAAGATGCTTATGTTATGGCTTTAATTATCACTGCTATCTTTACGACACTAAACAAATGGCATCCTTGGATTGACTTTTAATTATTTAGAGTTATTCTGTAAATACAAATTCAAGATAAACTCATTTTAGCACACTTATTGTCATTTAATAGTTTTTTGTTTTTTTTTCCTTAAGGTGATTATAATTTTAGTCCTGTTAGGAACCGTTAGTTCCTATCAACAGGTGCTGTTTCATTACAGTGAATAAAATATTAAAATGCATTACAACTTACATATTTCTTCTTATCATCATATATATAAAAATTGACTCAACAAATCCTACATCTCTTTTTCTCAGCATTCTATATTTCGTCCTGAATGAGAGGACTTCTTCAGGAATCTCCAATAAATACAAAACATAATATAAATTTAATTTGTAATATGATTTGTTTGTTACAATTTACTTTGTTATAATAATTTGTGTTCGTAAGAAGAGAAAGGTTTTCTCTTTCTTATTTTCTTCCTTTTATTATGTTATGTTATTATGTTTTGTATTTATTGGAGATTCCTGAAGAAGTCCTCTCATTCAGGACGAAATATAGAATGCTGAGAAAAAGAGATGTAGGATTTGTTGAGTCAATTTTTAAAAATATTAAAATATTTGTTTTTATATAAACATTTTTGTATTTTGTAATTGCCAAACTGGTGTTGACTTTGTTTTAGACTTTTCTATTTTTTTTTTTTTTCATTATAAAACATTGTAAATCTACAAAAAAAACTCTAAGCTATAAACTACTTATAACTATACCGATGAGATAAGCATAAATACATATAAAACATTCAACAAATAAATACATACAATACATTCACAGCTTCATAGTTTTGCTGTCATTTACAAACCTTTACACATATACAACAATTATTTAATATACTATAACTAAAAGAAACAAAACAAAAGAAATATACATCGTTTTAAGATGGCTATTTGGGTCAAATAGCCAACGAGCAAAATGTACAGACATACAAATACCCAGACAAAACAAGACTTCTTCTTTTTTTTTTTTTTTTAATCCTTTATATATTCAACAATCCAATTTCTTATGTCTTTTTTGACTGCAGAAATTCTGTCTTTGTTTGATAGCGTTTTTAGATCAAACTCATTATACATCTTTTCTAGTATATAATTTATATTTCTTTCACCATACTTATTGTTAATGAACGGGTACTCTAATGTTAATTTTTTTCTTGTTCTTAGATTGTAATTTGTTGGTTGCTTGTTTATATTATTATCTGTGATTTTGTAGAAATGGTTGATCATTAGATTATAATAGAATTTTTGTGATGCATTGAGTAGTTTATATTTTTTTATCTGCTCTATTCTTTTTTCTTTATTATTCCAGATTTTTGGTGAGAGAAAGAGTTTGAAAATTTTTTTCTGTATTTTGTTTATTTTATTGACGTTTGTATTATTAGTGTTTGCCCAAATGACGTTTGCGTAATTTATATTTGAGTGTATAAGTGCATAGTATATTAGAATTTTAATTTTTGTTGGTAAAACGTTTCTTATATGATAAAAAATATATAATAAGGAGTTTAGTTTATTGCATATTGTATTTATATGATCATGCCATGTGAAGGTGTTGTTAATTGTTATCTCTAAATATTTTATTGTCTTGACTTTCTGCACTTTAAAGCAATTGTTACAGTTTTTGTTTTTGTGTAAACAGTGGTGTTTGTGATAAAAAATTTGTGGTTCTTGATTTAGGCAGTAGTTTTTTTGGATGAATGCATAGAAGTTTTGTTTTTTTCTCATTTATTATTAGTTTGTTGTCATGTGTCCATTTTTGTAATTCCTTTAATTAATTTCCTTTAACTTTTACACCTCATGGCAACGCAATATTAAATAGAAAATTCAATATTAAGAGATTAATACAAGTAAGCATACCAACATCAACTGTTTAATTGATGATTTACTATGTAATCGATTACGGAACCAGTACATTAATTTCTAGGCAAAAGTATTCGATTTCTGAAACTTTTTATTGTTTTAATGATTAAATTCTATGAGATCAGAATTCTCAGTCAACCCTAATTTGAATAAAGTGCCTTTTGTAACATCTGCAACTTAAATTTCTTTGAAGCCTTCTTAAGCAAATAGCATTAGATTTTATGTCCTATATAATAAGTAGAATAGATCTGTTGCTACGGAGGCAATCTGAGAAAAGATATGTTATATTGCTAAGCAATTAGCTGGCTCCCGCTACTGTTGCTGAGCTACAGTGATTACAAAAAACAGCTGTTTTGATTTGAAGTTTCACTATAAGGTGCTTCAGTCAAGTATTCAGTCTGACTGCTTGTGGGCTTTCTTTTAGATCTCTCACATACGATAATGGAAAATCTATTAGATTGCTCGAAGGATAAATTTCAAATGCTACAAACTAAGGGATTGTATTTCGGAAACTTGTCATTAAAAGAATAAAGCAATAAGGAGAAGTTCCTCTATCCGTCAGCAAAGGCAAAACTATGTCGAAAAGAAGAGTTCAATGGGAGAATAACCAATGGCTATGAAGAGACTCGATTAATACTTAATTTTTTTTTTAAGAAACTGTTTGTAAGATTTGAGTAAGTAATGTAATAAATTGAACTTTATTTCGCTTTAACCCTGTTGATAAGATAGACATCGCAGCAGATAACGATCACGCAATTATTAGCCGAATGAGGAAAAGGTTGAGGTCAAGAGTCAAGATCCTCCGCCTTTAGCCTCCAGAAAAGAAACCCAGTCCTCACTTGACAGAGAGCTAAGAATATAAGTATTTTACTACTCATTAATTTCAATAATAAAAAATATTTCACTATTACAAATAATATCAAGATTTATTTGTTGGCGCAAAAGAAACAACGGCTAAGCGACGTCAAGTAACAACAGTAAACTCAATAATACAGTAAAAAGTAAAAGAATACAGACTAAATCTAAACTGTAAAAAAGCAAAATAATTAAAACAGAGCAATCAAAAATAAATTTATGGTAAGTAGATAAAAACTTACAGCCATTTACCACACATATTAACCATTTCAAAAAGACAAGAAGTGTAAGGGAAAAAACCCAGTAAAATGATATTAAAAAATAACAAGGCAAAAGACAAAAGATTTGAGTGAATAATTACAAAGAACATGTAGGAAAAATATAAATGTTTATCTTACAACTAATGTTATCACTTAACGAAACAAAATTCGTTTAAGACAACTTGTTCCACACGGTTATTTTCATAACAATTTCCAAATTCATCAAAGTGTGGGAAAATCTTCCGAAACATCTTCTTAATTAACATTTAGATCTATCTAAACATAGCTTGTTTGGATAACCAATATTATTAGGAAATGTCAGAATTCATTTGACTGGCTGGTTGGTTGGTTGGTTGGTTAGTAGATTTTAATGGCGCAAAAGCATCTGTGGCAAAGCTGCGCCAAGAAAGGTAAAAATTAGAAGAAAAAGAAAAGAAAAGGAAATGAAAAAACTAACTATTAAGTAATTTGACTGGCTCAACTCCAGTTTGGAATTCATAACATCAGCTGAAGGCGAGCCTGCAATTTATCAAGATTAAGATATACAACTCTTGAAGGAGATACAAACTAGCCAACTAATCGCTATCTTCAAAATTGAATATATGTTGTCAACTTCCTACTCTCGCCTATCCTTAATTACTTGATTAGTATTATCGATAAATATCCGTACTAACTTAAGTTCCAGGAATAGTTCGAAAGCCACAGTCCATAGTAAGTTTCACTTATGTAAAGCACTTATCAACGGCTCGTTAGCGAGTCGAAACTAGTAGTTTGTATTTTAATGTATTAAATGTTTTTTAAAATTATTAGTCTTTGTGTTGATCTTAATTTTTAAACTACATAAACTTTATACACACGTTAAAAAGCACTTGGTTACTTATTTAAAAATTTATTATTCTTTAATGCTTCTCTCTGACTGTCATTTACAATAGAAACCTATGCAATTTTCGGATTTACCTAACTTATTTCATCTTCACAGAGGTACAGAAGAACTTAAAGTACGGGGTGTTTTTTATTAATATTTTCAATAGTATATTTTCTTTACACAGAAAAATTGTCTCATTGCAGAGCTTTCATTGCTCCTATGTTGTTGTTAAGACAGTATATTTGAAAAATTTCAAATTGCTGATCTTCCGAAAAATTATGTAACACCTCACGAGAAATTTCTTTAAAGTAGGCATAAGACATAAAATTCTATTCCAGGGTAACTATGTAATGTATCATCCTTGTACCTTAATAAAGCCGATTATATTATTAATTATTATTTTAAAAACAATTAGTATTTTTAACACAACCAAAAGATTTATAAACGACGGTATATTATTAAAAAAGTTTATTTTAATTTGAATTTGAATCCCAAGCACATTTTTATAAAACGTTGGACGAATTTCCTACTTACAACTTCAAAATGTATACACTGAGTTTTGTGTTAAAAGTCAATTCACGCTCAGCTAAGATATCCTCGCAATTCAGCAGTGCTATTAATTTGAATCCAGAACAGAATTTCTTCTTATTGCTTCGTTTCCATTCTGAATTCTCATTTACAGATGAAGAATATAATTATTATGTAAGTTTCTTACTCAGTAAATTCAATTGCGATAACAAAAGGAAAGATTTATTTCATATAAATGTCACGAACAGATACTTTATTTTAGAATAGTACTTTATTTTAGAATAGTTTCTCTTCAGAAAATTTAACAAAAGTTACTTACTCACAAATCTGAAATGTTGTAAAACCTTTCTTTAGCAACATCGCTGTATTTATTATTCATTATTAAGTCATTCAGTAGCTCCAATGACAATTTTCAGTAAAACTATTTGAAAAATTTATTCTAAGCCTGAGTTTAAGCCTTAGTAGCTTAACTTTCATAAACAAATAAATTAAAATATCTTTAGGCGAATTATTAAATTTGAATGAAAACAAATGTCAGCATTTTGTTAAGAAGCATCAATACCAATTTTAAGATATAGGAAGAAACGCTTCTTTTTTCTCAACTTATAGACTTCGTAAGTTTTCGTAAGTCTTGTAATGAAGTCTCGTTTTGTTGCTGCTTAGATAATATTTGAAGGAATTCCTACAAAATAACTAGTAGCAAAAGTTTTCCTGTAAGTTGTCACTGAGAGACTGATAGATATGAATATATATATTAAAAATACAAGATCGGAATTGGCCAGGGGTCAGCGTCCCTTGGTACGGAAAGAGTAATCTGTATCCGGAGGCGGAAACAGAGACACGTCGGAACGTATCGAGTTAGGAACTGGACTTTGTGATCATCTGAGTCAACAGATAAGGCTGCTGCAGGCATCGCTGCGCTGCTTTGGAAATGAGCACGAACTCGCACTATCTTTAATCCAGTTTGGGATAAAAGTGACACAAGAAGAACTGAAGCGTTAATTGGAGAAAATCCACCCTGAACAGACCCCAAAAGAAACTTCATAACACTAAACTTCCATATAAGTATAAAAAAAGAATGGAAAGTTATCACAAAAATTCCTTGTCAAATATAATAATTTTGTATGAAGCAATTTCGGAAACTATTTTATCGCTTTTAGTTTTTTAAAAGAATTTTAAAAATATAGAACTCAAAAACTTAGCTATACGAGTTTACTAATGTTAAGTTTAACATCTAGGAAGAAACATGAGATTCCTCAACGAACTTTGAATTCATTTTCTTTTAAATGCTGAGGTTTTGTTTATAAGTCCTATATTTAAAAGGAAAATCAATAGAAAGGAAAAGTCTCCAGACAGAGATAAAATTTAATATCTGCTAAATACAAAAATTTCATCTTTCAAGTTTCTATTTAGTTGGAAATCAATTAAATCCTGAAATACTCACGGAAGTTGCTGAATTCAATTCATATCAAAGCACCCTCAAATTAAACAGATTTAAGCTAAGCATCGATTTAAGCAGAAATGCATTGTTTTGCATCTCAAATTTTTCTAAGCGGAAAACTGTCTCTTGAAAAATATGGATAACAAGTTTCAGAAGATCTATTCAATGGATCAAAGATATTATGGGGGATAAAAGCATTATTACAATGATTTCATTTTCCTTGATAGATCAAATGAGCAGAAATATTAACGTATACCATTATTTTAACAATAACAAAATGTTTGTAGTATTAATAATCTACAAATTAAAATTTAATATTAAATCTTTATTAAATATCTAAATCTGAAAAAATACAAAAAATTTATTCTATAAAATTATAGATATGAGAGTGAATAAAATTTTTATGACGAAATAAAGATAATTAAAATCAATTAAGTATCGAAATCACTGAAATAAAAATTTGATGCATTAATTATCTTTTGGTTCATAAACCTTGAAAATAGGATTTATGTCTTGTTTTTATAAGAATGTCTAATTGCCAGTAAGTTTTAAATGCAACTTTTAAGAAATAAAAATCGTTTTTAAGAGTTTTTTAATAGTGTTTCAAGCACAAAGTAACTGATTTCATTTTAACTGTTTTAAAATAAGATTACATTTTAAATATTTAATGTAAAGGTTGGAGTGTTTATTTCTGAAATATTCATGAAAAACTTTCCATTAATTTCTTTTGCGTCTTTCTTTCTTCTAAAAGGTATTTTGTCAACAGATGGCAGCAGCTTCCTAGACGAGAGTCGTTTCATAGGCTTCAATACATGTTTTATACATGCTTGAGAAAAGTCACATTCGTTACGACAATTCTTTTCGTCTACTTTCTTTAACACATTTCTGAAGGTCTCCAAACTGTTCGGCCATTTGCTGCAATAATTGTAAATCAGCAACATCAAAGGGAAGGAGAAAAGCAGCAGTTGGGTTTGACCTTTTACAGAGTTTATTGCTAAACAATTCTTTTTTTTTATTTTCTGCCTTAACAATGAAAACAGAAAAAGAAAGAGAAAGAATAATAAAAAAAAAATCGGAAAGATTCATGAATGAACGGCTGCAATTTAGTTTCGTTTCGACAAAGGTATTAATCACGAGGCGAAAAAAGTGGTTTGGGTCAGCCACACCTAAGGAGAAAGACGACTTTTGGAGCTTTCCACGTCGCCAGCCATTCTCTGGGTAATTGGACAATGAGAATGTTTGCCATTAGGCAAATGGTCTCCTGAGACTTCGCTCGTGATCATCTCGATCACAGTCTGTTAGCCCAACACCGTCTGACGAGCAAAATGACCCAATACGAAGAAGCCTATGGAGAAATCAAATTATAGGAAAACAAAGGAGGAGAGAAAGAGAATGGGAGAGAAGAAGAAAAAAAAAACCACAGAGGAAAATCAAAAGCGATGTTCATGACTAAAGACTTACGAAATTAGGGATCAATTAATTCCGAAGTAAACAATGAACTTATTTGTCTCCAAGCGATAATTTGATCTGAAAATTGATAATTTAGATTTTTTTTTTAATATCATACATTTTCAGTAGATGGAGTTCCTATGTTTGCTGCATTTTGCAACAGTCTTAAAAAAACAAAATATCTCAAATTTTCCATTTGAAGAGGTGCTGAAGCGGAGTTTCCGCATAGGAACTCGAAAGGCTCCACAGGATGTAAAGTAATTTATTTTTTTTTTAAATTTTAATCACCCTTTTCAGTGTGTGGTTATTTTTCTAAAATGAATTTATTTAAAATATTTAGCTTCTTCTTTCGATTGAAAATTTATACAACGCAATCGTCAGAATTGCTTTGTATACGATATAACGTTAATGTTTTTACTTGTAGATAGACTAAATTATTCTTCAATGAAGTTATTATTTTTTTTTTCATCAATTACATGTTTTTGTAATTTCATTTCGTTAATTGTGGTTAATCTGGGCAACTAATTTTCGATCAAAGAATTAGTGATTATTGCTTTAAAATATGTAAATAATTGCAAAGAAATAAACTGCAATGGAAAAAATAACATTAAAGCAAGTGAAAAAAAAAGAAAAAAAGAAAAGAAATTGAGAGTTCTATAATCGGTCTCAGATTCTTTAGATTAGAGTGGCTAACTTTAACAAGGCACATCAATAAACAAAGGTTCTGGTACCCTGAGCTATCATCTTGGCAAATTGGGACAGTTGTTTCAGCCTTATTAAGCTTCGTCATCCAGATTTACTCTTGATGATAGCTCAGAGTGCCTGACATGTTGAGGTTACTATTTCAGCTACCCGAAGTGGGTCCAACAACTTCAATACAACAATGAAAAAAAGCACCGTGCACCGCATGGTCTTGAATTCTTTGTCCCGGCAACTGCCGGGCTCAAAAGAATTTAAGTAGGGATAGAGAACCCAATAACAAATAATATAAAGAAAATATATTAACGTGCATGAAGCTATATAGATTAGTGAAAAAAAAAATAGTAAAATCTATATTGTGATGCTAATCTTTTGAAATACTAAATTTGAAATTTTGAAAATTAAACTTAGGGGCCACTTCGGAGAGCAGAAATGGTAACCTCAATTTTGTCACGCATTCATCAAGGGTAAATCTGGATGACGAAGCCTAATAAGGCTGAAACAAATTTAAATTAAATTTGAAATTTAATTTTCTTATAGATTTTTTTCTTCTATTTTATTACTGTCATTAAAAGGTACCACTTAAATCTGAAGGGCCCCTTGACTGCGGCCTGGAGGTACTGGGTTCGATTTCCGACCCAGCGGAGGTCGGGGATTTTCTCCGCAGACGGTCATAGGGTTCACCCACCCCTAAGTTAAAAACGAATATCGGATTTCTTTCCCCGGGGTTTAAAGGGGGGGGGGGGCAACCTCAACTTAAGTCATGTTGGTTACGAAGCGTTGGGAGCCATACCTCCCGCGATCCCGAGAGCGGGACACTTAACTTTAACTAACTTAACCTGAACAATAGAGGGACACTTAAACTTGAAGCTTGTTATCAAAGGTCTTGATGCCAAAGGTCGAATCTCAGTTTATGATTCATTATAGATACTTTTAAAATACAAGTTCATCTTCAATGTACCAGTGTTTAGCAATGTTTCTGTTTATTTTGTGTGTCTCCAATATGACGACTTGGTCTCTCCGCTTTATTAAATCAAATAAGATTTCATTACTGTAAAAGTATTTAGAAAATTCTATTTAAAGCTTTTTTTAAAACTTTTGTTTTTTCTTTTATCTGTGCAAATCTTCAGCTCACCCCTCTACCAACTCATCTTTGTAACACCTCCATTAATTCAGTAAATGATAAAATTTCAGCTAACATTATCGCAACCGACAGTTATCGGTGTCACGTATTTGATACTATTTTAAACATCACTAATGTAGGCGATGATGGGCAATGTATTTATTAATTTCTATTATCTTGAACTAATTCTTGTAAAAAGGCCGTATGTACCTAAGTATATTAATATTTTTTATATAATATAAATAGCTTATGTAAAATTTTATATTATTTAAAATTTTATATTTACGTAAAATTTCGTATATTTGCTACACAGGATCAGAAATTTTTTCAGTGTTTTTTTCACAGCAAAAGCAAATGTACGAAATATGTCAGATATTATGATAATAAAATTATTAATAAGCCTACGGATTAAGTATTTTATCCTTAATATTAAATATTAAGTATTCGCGTTTCTTCAAATATTTAATCCTTACGTCCTTAATTTTTCGGCAAAAGCCATTGTAATTTACGCAAATTCATCCTTCCGATGTCTTTGCGGAGTCACATTTTCTGTTTAACATTCTAATAATTATATTAATTTTACATTTAAAATTTTCATTGTCTTAAATGTTTTTTAAATAATAACTAGTCGGCTACCCGTCGCTTCGCTCCGGAAGCCTCCCTTATGTAACGGAAAACAATTTTTTATTTATTAAAAAAAAAAAACACACACACACACAAATTACATCAAGGAAACTAAAACTAAAATTTTTTAAAAGCTTTTTTTTTTATTTAATTTTTGATGTCTATATTCTCTCAATCTACGACTGCTTTTAGAACCACCTTGTAAATCATATATCTATGATATATTTTTATTTTTTACAGAGATTAGAATGTAGGCCTAGTGGTCTAATGACAGACGTCTAACTTCTGAGCAGTATTCTACCTAATAGAAATAGTGCATGTTTCTTTCTTGACTATCTTTTTTTTTTATTCCTATTGATACTTTTCAGTGGTTTTCGAGTTAGAAATAGTTATTTTTCAGTATTCTACCTAATGAAATACTGCTTCTTATTTCTTGACTCTTTTTTTTTTTTTTAATTCCAAATGATACTTTTCAGTGGTTTCTGAGTTACAATAGTATTCAGTATTCTATCTAATAGAAATACTGCTTCTTTCTTTTTTGAGTCTCTTTTTTTATTCTAAGTGGCACTTTTCAGTGGCTTTTGTGTTCCAAATATTGATGGTTTCTGAGTTACAGATAGTGATTTTTCAGTATTCTATCTAATAGAAGTATCGCTTCATTCTTTTTTGACTCTCATTTTAATTATAATTGTCACTTTTCAGTGACGTTTGAGTTACATTTATTGATGGTTTTTGAGTTGCAAATAGTGATTTTTTCGGTATTCCACCTTAAAAAAAGAGTGCTTCTCTCTTTCTTGACTCTGTTTTCTTTACTCCAACATCTGGTGTGTATACCCACATATTTTTCAATATCACATAGGATTTGGTTAAGTAAGAATATTTAAAATATTGCAACGTTTCGGCAATTACCGTTCTAATTGTCAGTTTCGAATTACAAATAAACTGACTGATGTGAAATAAATAAAAATCTTGAGATTCATAAAAAAGATTGAATACATTCCTTATTGATGGGGGAAAGGAAAGGAGATATAAGTCAAAAAACCATCCCACCCAAGACACTTCGTGTAAAATAAGTTGCGAAGACTCATTTGCTCATAATGCTTTCACTGTTAAAAAGATATGAGATCTCATGTAGAACCAAGCCCCTAACTCTACGAGGCCTAACTCTACAAGCCCTAACTCTAAAAACCCTATATCTTGGTCAAAAAGTATGCCTTGGCCGTTTCGTGGCTGTCACACAGACAATCCCATGGAGTTATGTAAAGGATATGGAGTATACCAAGGCACACTTTTTGACCAAGATAGTAAGGTTTTTAGAGTTAGGCATGTATAGTGAGGGGCTTGGCTCTACATGAGATCTGATAACTTTAACAGTGAAAGCGTTATGAGCATCTTGGAAACGTATTTTACATGAAATGTTTTGGGTGAGATGAAATAGTTCCACATGAGCTTGGTTCTACATGAGATCTCATATCTTTTTAACAGTGAAAGCATTATGAGCATATGAGTCTTGGCAACTTATTTTACACGAAGTGTTTTGGGTGGGATTTCATTTCTTTTTGTAGGATGAGATCTGATAACTTTTTAACAGTGAAAGCGTTATGAGCATGCGAGTCTTGGCAATACCTTATTTTACATGAAATGTTTTGGGTGGGATTTCATTTCTTTTTGTAAGATGAGATCTGATAACTTTTTAACAGTGAAAGTGTTATGAGCATGTGAGTCTTGGCAACTTATTTTACATGAAATGTTTTGGGTGGGATTATCTATTACAACTAAATTTCGTTTTAAGATTATTTAGAAAATGGATTTTTTTTCAATACCCTACTTTTCTGTTTTTGTATTGGTCAACTTGTATATACAAGCTGTTTGCACTTTTATAAGAAATCACATTATTACACAGTATTATTTAGGCCGAAGCATTGAGGGTACGACGTATTTCAGATCTTAATAAAATCCAAAGTATAAAAGCTAGATAAATGAAACTTAGCGTATTTCATTAGTATGGTAACTGCATCTTATCCTGAAAATTTGAGCTCTCTAGTATTATCCAGGCCGAAGCTATGAGGGTTCGATAGTACATAACCAGACCCCCCCTTTATGAGGGGTTGGAATGTGAAAGTTACGGATTTCTTAATTTTTTTGTTGTTTGTGTGCTAATCCTAACCTGCATACCAAATTTCAGCTTTCTAGGACTTCAGGAAGTACCCTAGAGGTTTTGATGATCATGAGTCAGTCAGTCAGTCAGTCAGTGAGTGACGGAATCGACGTATTTTAGGTATTAATAAAATCTAAAGTATAAAAGCTAAATAAATGAAACTTAGCGTATTTCATTAGTCTGGTAACTGCATCATATCCTGAAAATTTGAGCTCTCTAGTATTATCTAGGCCGAAGCTATGAGGGTTCGAAAATACGACGAAACACTTCCAGAAAAGGTACGTAGTGCCCTTCCTGCCTTCGGCTCCTCTTGGCGGGGGAACTGCCGTGCCCCCAGATATGAAGAGAGTTGTAGTCCCTAAGGCCTAATGGATAAGGCATCCGACTTCGGATCAGAAGGTTGCAGGATCGATTCCTGTCGCGGATGTTTCATTGTAAAAATTATTTCTATTTTCCATTCTCTCAGAAAATTGCGCCGGACAGACACACAGACACACAGACAGAGAAATAAAAGATTTTAGTAATATAGATTATGCTTCTAAATTTTAATATAATAGGAAAAATGATTTTTTTTAATAGCTTAGACGAGATATTACTAAAAAAACTGAGAGCCTGATTATATTTGTATTTGAATAACGAATAATAATTAACGAGTCGAGTAATATTCTTTTCAGTTATAACAACCATCACTATCCATAATTTTTAGATCCTTTCTTAAATAAACGCCACAGAGATCAATGCAAATCCAACAGCTCGGTAATAATTCTTGAGTTTATGGATCCATTTCAATAAACCAATCGAACGACAGCTCTGAAAACCTACAACTTTTTATTAGGATCATCGTAAAAACATAACACCATCATGAAATAAGACTATCCATTACTTCAATCCCGACTCTTCCCTTAGACCTAACTTACAAATTTTATTGAATAGAGCAGAATTTCAAGAATATTACTCTTAAAAATTCCATTGCCGAGAATCTCATATAGTCTACCACTTTTCCATCTTATGCTAAAGTGATTCTTGTGGAGATGATGAATAACATTCTGTGAATGAAGATTCAACTTTCTGAATAAGTTTCAGGCTACTTTAATTAATAGATAGATCTCGTTGCTGGAAATATTAGGGAGTTAATGATTTACATGTTAATTTTCCGTTTCCAGAGATGAATGTAGGAAAGCTTTTTATTACAAGTAATTTACGTGAGCAAATGTCAATATAAACAAGGCTTTTGGCCGAACACACACAGAATGAATATCAAAAAATTTTAATGGCACAATTTTAATATTAATTTTTTTTATATTCATTCTCTGTGTTTTTTGTTACTTGCTTAATAATAACAAATTTCCTATTTTGAAGCGTAGTTCCCTTATTAGGTTTGATTTCCTTTGATTTTCTTAAATTTAAAGCTGTAAAAGCAAAACAAACAAAAAAAAAGTCTTTAATTTAGATTATTTTAAAAACCGATTACAAAAGTATATTTACGTTTTCCATTTCTTTAAGCCAAGTAGGAGTATGCTATAACCTCCACAAAAGATCACTTAATAAAAAAAAAGAAAAAAAAATGTGGTGGAGTCGCTGTAAGAGAGAGAAAAATGAAGCCACTGAAAAGTCTCCAGTACCTATTGTCTTTTCCGCAATTTCCTTTGGCCATTTATCATGTATGGAACTGACGGTCGGGGCTTTGGTCTGAGTCCCGAGGCAGATCGGTTGCTATTTCCTCCTCCGCAAGAGCACAGCCACGCTAGTCTTTGGGCTGTTGAATATTTCATCGTGGGTCGACCACCTCTCCCATTTAATTACTACTCAGCTCCGTCTTGCGTTTGCTGCATCGCTCGCAGGAGGCTTCTACCACAACTAAGTAACCAACTCGTCGCCAGAGTTATGAGTTACTATTGCCGATGGGGACACAAATTCCCAGTCACAGCAAACAGTCCCACTGCTTTCGATGGATCTTCACTTGTCACAACATATTAAATTGCGGTCAGAATGACTTCAGCCAATTTTATACGTCTTCGGTTGTAGTTCTCTCCAGGTAGCAATAGTTTCAGTGGATGCCATTTAAGGTCTGCGAAACAATTACAGAGTTCAAAAACATAAAAATATGTTCAAACTCTGCTTCAACCAACTTTCAAAAATATCTTTAATAATTAGTTAAAAGTTTTGGAATAAGCGCTGAAAGTTTTAACAGTTCCAAAACTCCGATTACTGCTCTGCCACCGTGACGTCATTTGTGAATGGTGTGTAAATACTTCAGGGGATATTTCATTTTAGGGATAGTGATGATTAGTGTTGATTTGGCTAATTAGAATCGATAATGAGATTTATTTCCAATTAAAGCATTCATTTCCAATTAAAAATAAAAAAAAGAGTAAGAAATTACTTTAAGTTCATAAAAGGTGTTTAAAAATAAAACTATGACATTCAAAATGCATTACCTAACTTTATGTTACTTTACCTGAGATGGCATCGCACCTGATTTGATCAGACAGTTTTAGATCAACACTAATCAAGCAATCGTCGGCTTTCCCCGCTATCCATATTTTTACCTATTAAGAATCCAGTTTACTTTTCTAAAAATGTACAACTCTATCACTGTGAATCAAAGCTCTCCAGCTAAGTTCGCATCTCCGCTGACTTGAAATTTAACTGACAACTTACATTAGAGCTATAGTGGAGATGGACATATTCACAGATACGTGCAGTGCTGAATTCTGAATCGATAGAAAATCTAACACCGAAGAGAAAGATCGGGTTAACTTTTAACGCCAACTTTTGATGAACAGTCAACTCTTTCATAATCTCAGACTTCAGAGTGCTCTAATACTGTATACTAACGTTGATGTGTCGATCGTAATCTCCAGAAACGGAAAACAATTAGGAAAAACAAACAAAAAATACAAAGTTCAGCACATGGGTTCTGCAGTTTAGTGAAAGCTAAAATGAACGTTCACAGTTCATTATTTTTCAAAATTTATCGTGGCTTTTATGTGTAGAGCTATTTATTACACATAATCACTTTTAATGTCAGAATTTATTGGGCTGAGACACCAAAGGCTTCTCGATTATTCTACGGCAAAGAATTAATGAGAAGAGAAAGCTTTTAATAGTTCCATCTTCCATTACAACGTCCTTAAAGAGGATAGGGTCAATAGAAACTGCCCTAATGATTTAGGGACTCCCTCAATAACCCTCCAACTCTTTCCTCAAAACTTCTACAAGTTGCTCGTCCTCAGCTCTAAGTGTCGATGATAATTTCTGTCTTTGCAATAACCCTATTAGCAGAGAAGGCATCGCCGCATTTCGGAGCTGCGATGATGTTACCCGAGAGAGCTGTAAAACAATGGACTCGTCCGGCCTTTGTGACGACTGGCAGATGTAATACCTTCCCCCCTCCGCTGGGATGCAGCTCTGATAATAAAGTTGGTAACATGAATTAGTGGGGGGAGGGAAGACAAAGATGAGAGGGAAAATACTCATTACTGGGTTCGATCGTTTTATATTGTGCGCAATGTATACAGTCATTTATCTTGTGCACTCGTACAGATTCCTAGTCATAAAATTGGAAACCGATGTCCAAATGCAAATGCAGATAAGAAACAATTACTGTTAATGAGCCTCTATTATTATGATAAAATGCAATCTGCATAATTATGCCGTCCACCAATTAAATCTTTCCCCGTCACATACGCTCTCTCTTCGTTTGCAACAACAGAGACCATTGCAATTTATTCCCCTTTCAGAGGCGCCGACGCTTTTGTATTCGCAATTTCCTTCCTTAATCGAGTCAAACAGGAACGCTACACTTCCAAATGCTTCATTTGCTACTCATACGCGCCTCATCATTACCAACATTTTATTGAGAAGGCAAAAAAAAAAAAAAAGAGAAAGAGAAAGAGAAACCGAGGAATAATAATTTGTAAGTTTCTTCGAATATTAAGCATCTGGCAAAGTTTCTCTCTAGTTTTGTTCTCGTGGGTTATAAAATTACGAAACTGCACAGTGTGCCTAATGAAATTACAACTTAGGCTCGCGAGAGGGCGCCACATGTCAGAGCTCTTCTTCGTTCCGGAAGTCCTTCGTCGCGATTGGAAGATCTTCAGAAGTACAGGGTCTACACCGCCCTATCCACCTCTCCCTCACTCATTTGGAAAGTTGCTTGCGCCTGCCGCAGAGGGCAACCCTCTCTGCAACATCTGCACCGTCTTAACTCACTCTTGGACACCCAGGGTTCTCTCACAAAGGCGGGTGTCTTCTTCCCACGTGTTGTATTTTCTTTTCTTCGCTGAATTCCACTCGTAGCAGAAATAGCCCCATTTCCTTCCATAAAATTCTATTTAGCCCCACCTGCTCTGGCACAGACCAAAACGAAGAGTTCAGCTGGCAGCTAAAGTAATAAATAAGAAATTCACTAACAAAGAAATAGGCCAATAAAAATGCTCCCATCAATGTGTTTCCAAAACGACCAGATAATAATAGATTAAGCTTTTAACTTCACGAATTCACATTCAAAATTTCACCTTTCACAAAGCAGTAAGCATTTCACAAGGTAATGATGATACTGAATTACAATAAAAGAAACTCTAATGATAACGATGATCTTCCTAATTTAAATTAGATTTTGATTTATTAAAGAGATTTTGTAACTTTTTAATAATTTCAAATACTGGAAAATGTCTAGGGGATCGTTGGGGTATTAGAACTCTTTCTTACTCTCCTTTGCTCGTCCCAGAATCAAAGAAATTTCACTCGGCAGGATTTTCACTTGACTTCTCTTGAATTGTGCCTTCATTTCCGGTTCTGCAACGGAACTACTGCAATGTAATTCTGTAACACGCTGTAGACAATGGAGTGGAACAGCAGAGATGTTAATATCCATAGTTGCATTAGTGATGAAGAAAAGAAAGTTTCTAACTATTGACAACTAAAGAATTAAGTATTTTCACGGATTAAATCTACATTACATAGTTTTATGTAAAAAATTAAAATTTTATTAGACTGTTCTTTTATTACTGGTGTTTAATGGCTGCTGTTTTACAATATAGTAAACTCTACGGCAATAATGAAACTGCTCGTAATTTCGGATAAGATCAACAACTAATCCAAGCCATAACCTTACTTTAAATTTTTACCTTCCGTTATTATAGTTTAAGTCGCAAATAAACCCAAACGTTATAAAATATAATATTCCATACATGTTTTAGTTTATCTCAGATTTATGTGGACTACTATTAGGTCGCTGATAATACCATTGATGTATACTTGATGAGGTCGGCGCGATAATGAATACTAATGAGTGAAATTCACTTCTACGCTGATCTAACAGATAAAAAACATGTGTCAATATCGTTAGTAATCTAATAATGATCCAAGAAAATCTATACGAGTTATAGAAACATCTACACAGGATAAAAGAGCTTTGAGAAATAAATTATTTCTCATCTTTTAATTGGAGATGATTTGATGCTTCAAATTAGATAGACGGAGGTCAATGAGAACGATACACTAAACATGATCAAAACTTAAGACAAATTAGCGAAGTATATTTGTGTAGTTTAATTACATAAAGGAGAAGAGTTACTGAATCACATAAAGGCAGTGGTAAACTGTTCATCAATTTCCTTAGGTTTCCGACGTGGAAATTCAAAAATAATAGTAAGAAAACCTGAAGGAAACTGATATGGAACTGTAAAGGAGAAACGGAAGAATCCCTAGAAAACCTAAGTTCTCCAGTTTGATAACGATTAAAATAATCTCTGCGCCGGATGCTTACCATCTACGCCCTTTAATAAATTCGTAAATTGTACAACAACTAGTTATTAAATTAATGTCATTCTGTTATTCCGCTAATCAAGTCTGGCTTCTCATTACTGAACACCTTGAAGGCTTTGCTTAATTTTAACCAAAATTCTTTATAAAGCTGCATTAATGTTAAGTCAAAACAAAAGGAATTCTCAGGAATAAGCTATCTTTTTACAAGAAGTTTCGGAAGATTTTAGAAAAACATTTAAGTAAAAAAAAAACTCTAAAGTTTTAAATTAAAAAAAGTGATTTTTACTTCCTCATGTTATAAATTATGCTTTTAGTTTTACTTGTTGTTTATTTTTTTATTATAGTTAACAATTTATAGTCTTTAAATTGGTTCAAAAAAAACGATCGGTGACGAACTAAAGTCAAAATAGTAAATGGACTTAATGTATCAATTTCTAAAATTACTAAAAATTTCTTAGTAAGGTTTGATTAATTATCAAAATATATTTACCGTACTTTCATTTTCTGCTGACAATCTGAATTTACCAAACGCTATTTGTTAGCTGCGTATTTTTCTGTGAAGTATGAATTAAAATATTATCTTAAATTATTAAATTTCGCCTTTATCAATAGAATGTAAGAAGCAAGTAACATTATTTGCACCTAATAAGAATGGGAAAATGTGACTCGCTTTAAATACGTATAAAGTTCTTATCTAACATCTAATTTTATTTTTAAAATTTGTCTTTAGTAATTGGAGCTATTTAATAGCTTTGTCTCTGTAAAACCTCAATATTTTGTCTAACTGAAAACAAAAGTTCGTGTAAAAAAGATATTAAGTTGTTTTTGTTTAAATGCAAAAAGTTATATTTTTAAAGACTAATGCTTGACGTTATTTAACAATATTAATATTATTACCATTGCTAAAGCCTTCTCAGTAAGCTTCCAAAGTAATCGCAGGATAATTTAATTAAAACTCCCTTAGATTTATTACCCTCTGACCATATTTGAGACTAAATTAATTAGAAAAATTTGTTTGCAGATTAAACGATTAATCACCACTGGTTTTTGAGAAGTTTAGTAAGAGAATAAAAGTTAAGCAGAATCTCTGGCAGTAGTTCTAAGTGTTTTAAGTAGATGGATATATATAATTTTAACAAATTATGTTTCGCAACTACAGGCGTAAATCTTGTGAATTTGTTAATAGATACTTAATACTTGACTTCAAAATATATTCTAAAGCTATTAATTCTGTAACTAACTAGGTAATTTGTTATCATAAATTTCGTAATAATATATTTCTCGATCCATTTGGTTAACTTACAATACCAAAAAAAGAAAAAAGAAAGAAAATTTGTGTAGCCTGCCTAATTGTATTTCAATGTTTCCAACTTGATTTTATAAATAAACTGTACAGGGTTATCTGTGGGTTCGATAGCCAAGTGGTAACGCGCTTGATTGCGGCTGGAGAAGATGGATTCAATGCCCGACGCCGGCGGAGGGTGAGGATTTTCCTTATTGAATTCTCCTGCAGACGGCTCTACCCACACCTCTCTAAAATGGGTATTGGGTTTCTTTCCT
This sequence comes from Thereuonema tuberculata, assembly GCA_023159025.1. NCBI lineage: Eukaryota > Metazoa > Arthropoda > Chilopoda > Scutigeromorpha > Scutigeridae > Thereuonema > Thereuonema tuberculata. Next base: position 127,995,351 of record JAFIDM010012231.1, on the reverse strand, counting down.
GGAGGTCAAAGACAAGAGGCCGTCCAGCTGACCATGACTCGTTGGTGCGAAACGAATTAATCTCCTACGACCTTGTGGCCTACATAGGGATACTTTAAATACTAAGCAATATTATCTTCTCGATAACTTTCTAGTCATTTTTTATTTTTTTTTTTGCCTAGTTTCCTAAACAAAATAAGATGAGTGAATGGTGTATTCCTCACAACTTTTGAACTGTTGACTGAATCTGCTTGAAACATTCAGACAAGAGATGATTTATCTTTTGTATTTCAAAATAAAAATTTCAAAAGCTAGTTGTTCATTTTGGATTAGTTACATAATTGTTTAGAAATGCAAAGTTTATTTCACTTTAGGGTTTCTGAGATAAGGTTCACTGTATGCCAATCATGGTGAGTTACACCGCCAAACAGAACTTCTAACACAGAATTCACAGGGGTATTTATCGGATCTGTTGTCGTTTGAAGAACAAACACTTGGTTGTTGCTAAGAACATACTTGGTGAATTTGAAAACATGTTCCATAGGTGAAAAATTACACAATTTAAAACAAAATTCTAAAGTCTCAAGTAAATTTATTCGTCTTCGTTGTTCTATATGAAGTAGAGTAGCATCTACTACATATCTTTAAGTACTACGAACGTAAAATACGGAACAAGCTCAACAGAAAAGAAAATTTTCCCTTTCTTTTGCACTTAAAATGAGACTAAAAGTCCAAAGTTCAAGCAGGCATTGATATTAAGTTATGTAATGTGTAATTTTCATAATATAGTTCATACAGTTTTGAAGTGTATCGTGAAATGATAAACAAATAGATAGAAAAAAGTTTTCTGAAAAGCGGTTCACAGATCGCTCTGACTTCCTTCTTTTTCCATTTGTCAAGATTTTAATATTTTTAAACCCAAATTTTAAGATAGACAATAAATAAGTATCCAACCAGGTATTAAAAAAAATCGGTCTTTTCAGTATGATGCGCAAACAGATAGCTCAGAAATCTGAAAGCTCAAAAGTAAAACTCTGAATGCTCAGTTAATAATGCCCACAAAGTTCATATATTTTATGAAGTGCGCCCCTTTACAACAAAAAGTAGCCTGAAAAGAAAATGGTGAAACAGTTCCGAATATTATCATAATTCGATCCGTTTAAGTGGTAAGTGAACTAATATCTAATTCTTATATGTTATCCTTAAAGTCGTTATTACGTCAAAAAAAGATGTACAACAAAGGTTCGAAATAAAAATACTTATCAGTTCATAATATTGATTCTGGCTGGTGGGCAATTACTGAAGTCAAAGCAATGTAAATTAATTTGAGAGCTTTACGCTTATGGGCTAGATGTTCTAATTTCCAATAAGGAATCACCTCAAAGCTAGAAAACATCTTCAAACTATCGGCAAAGACTGCGTAGACGTTCTTTATTAGCTAAGAATTTATCAAAACATTGCCATGGTACCGGAAAAGATTCGTAATAATCTTGTCTTAAAAATAGAAAGGATTTCTAAAGGAGTTGACGACCATTATAAGACAAAGAAAATTTAATTTCGTTTGCCAAGTTTCGAATCTCTGTATAGAAGTTCATATAAACGATGATTTTCTTTTACTTAAAGCTCATACTTATGGGGTTCGATTTGTTCCAAAAAGAACAGGAGCAAGCAATGGATAAATCTCATTGTTCAATTTACAGTTACAAAAGCTAATTGTCATGATGTCCCAATGACAGTTTTAGGATAACAAATAATATATCTTAATAAAGGTGCAGCTATCTAATTTCAAATTACAGTCGGACCTCTATTTAACGAAGTCGGTAAATCCCGAAAAAAAGTTCGTTATTTGGAAAATTCGTTAAATAGAGATTCACCTTTTAAAATTACTTTAAACTACCTAAATCAGATTTAAAATAAATAAACAATAAATATTATTAAAAAAAGTAATAATTTTAATGACATGAAACATAGATTACCACATGTGTACTTAAATTTTACTAAAAAAGTCTATTAATTTTGTCTGTGGTTTTTTTTTTTTTTTGTTTTTTTTGAAAAAGATGTCTCGCATCTTTGCAATGCACTAAAAACCCCTTCAGTATTTTTTTCAAATTGTAATCCGCGTCGGATTGTTTCAATTGATTTTAGCATTTCATCATATGAAGGTTTTTTTTTTTATTCCTGCATTATGATCATTTCCATTTTGATCATCTT
>JAFIDM010012231.1:127928289-127988076 GCA_023159025.1 Thereuonema tuberculata | reverse complement strand
GTTTTATTAAATACATATATTACCCCCCCGGAAATTTTGCCCCCCCCCCCCGTTAATTAGCTAGCTTGTTGGTTTAGGCACAAATTTTCGAGAGTTGTATATATATATATATATATATATATATATATATATATATATATATATATAAAAGCTCCTCGGAAAATAAGGAGGAAAAAAAGAAATGAATATTAAAAAAATCAAAATGTAACTTACAAGTTTTTCCAGAAATATGTATTCATTAAAACTCAAAATGTAAAACAATATAAGAGAATAAAACAGTTTAACACTTAACACGCATAATAAGAACGAAATTAAGAATCCTGAACATTACATACCTTCTTTATAAAGTTTAATATTTAAATCTTAATATTTTTTTATTGGGCTTAGGGCCATGGGCACACCTCACATGTGCTCTTGATCCTTCTGGATCTTATCGCACTAACCCTACAATGGTCAAAAATGTTGAATTTTTCGTTTCGATTTGAAATTTTAATAATTCTTCAGTGCCGTAGACGTCGGAAGAGCAAGAGAAGAAGAAGCAGCCAAACACAGGAAAGAAAGTAAACGTCCAAGCCTGCGCCGAGATTCGAACCCAGGTCTCGTGGGAGACGACCGTCTAATCCACTAGACCACGGCACGGCTTTAAATCTTAATACGTAAAAGGCAAAACTCACTGACTGGCTCAGTCACTCATCAATGCACAGCCAAAACCGCTGAACCTAGAAACTAGAAATTTTAGGGAAGGGTTTCACTTAGTACGCAGGACCTCAATAAGAAAGGATTTTTTTGGAAATATCACCTCTAAAGGGTGTAAGCGCGGGAGGGGGGAAGTTTCTTGAAGGTTATGCATATCTCGGAAATCCAATTAAGTTAGAAACATGAAATCTGACATGAGTGTTCTTTGTCAAAATCGAAGAGATACATATACGACAAATTTTCACCCGAATTCGACGTATTTTCGATATTGACGTTCTAAGGGGTGTAAAGGGAGGGGGGGCAATTTTCTTCAAAGGTTATCTCGGAAAGCGTTTGAGCTGGAAACAGGAAATTTGACATGAATATTCTTTGCAAAACCAAAAAAATGTGTATTCGACGAATTTCCGATATTGATGTCCTAAGGAGTGTAAATGGTGGCATCAACTTTTTTGAAGGGTATTCATATCTCGGAAACCCTTTGAGTTGGAAACCCGAAATTTGACATGAGTGTTCTTTGTTAAAATCGAAAAGATACACACACGACAAATTTTAGATATTCGTCTCCGAAGGGGTGTAAACTTTCTTGAAGGATCTGCCTACATCGGAATCTGCTTAAGCTAGAAACATGGAACACGGGAAAAATACTCTTAAAAAAATAAAGAAATACATTTTCAACGGTTTTCCAAAAAAAAGAAAAAAACCAAAAGGTTCCAAAGAATCATCAATAAAAATGATCAATATTGACCAATATTGACCATTTCAAGAAAATTGATGTTGATTAAAAAAAAGGATCAACTTCACTTGTCAATATGTATTGATGGTCGCGAGCGAATCACATGAACGGATGAAATCACGTGATAATGGTGACGTACAAGCATGACGCCTCTTTGAAGATAGGAAACGCATTCTGAGCATTTTTTTTTGAGAAAGAAGGCGTAATCAGCAAAATGGGTCGGCCAAAAAAAGATAATCGGAACAACAACATTTGGTCAATTGATCATGATCATCATTAAGCATCAATAATCAGGTCAATACTCGATTAGAAAAAACTGTGTGTTCGCGCGTGATATCAACTGTCAATATCAATTTTACTCAATATCAACCGTCAATACTGAAGAAAATTGTCATGTGTTCGGCCAGCTTTAGAGGTGAAGGAGGGCAGAAAAGGGCAGGAAATCTTATGTCCTCCGATTTCGATGAAAAATGATATCTATGGGGTTTTCGGATTACAAAATACGAATATAAGATTCCTTTGTAACTATCATGTGCTTTTTGTCAACTGGGAAAGGTTTGAAGTAATCTTACAATTACAATTTCTTCCTTCACACACACAATGCTGACTAAATTAATTATATTTATAAATATATACAATATCAAGAGGGACCGGTTTCAAGCCATGACTTGGCTTATTCTCAGCTTGCATCTAATTAAATATAATTTATTCAATTTTAATTGTGTGTTATTTTTTATTTATTTATTATTTTGTAAGATATGATAAAGCATTCCAGAAGACTCGATATAGATCCTCAAAACACTCAGAAGACATTGCCTACTGTTGAAAAAATTAAGATGGTTTAATTTTCTCCATTTATTCAACACCAGAGAATGGTTCTATAATATTTATTTAGTTTCCATAGTTTAACATAGTTTATGTTATCAGGATGAGATCTACGAAGAAAAGCTTCATGTGTTTGCTGGTAAACTAAACAGGAATATCAAAACTATTTACTATTTTCTTACTTTTGGGTGATTTACGTTTGCTCAAAACTTTTGGCCTTAAATTCTGAAAACTTCATATGTTCGTTGTAAAAATTCACCGAAATCATCTTGAAGAAAATATTTCCTTTTTTTTTAATTTTATTATTCGAATTAAAGATTATCCGATATCAGCCAAGTTTATTGTTTAATTTGCCGTAATTTAACAAAAAAAAAAAAGAAAAGAAAGCAAACAAACTGAAAGTTTTTATATATTCTACATTTTGTCAAAAATTTAGAACTAGTTTATTGGAACTGGTTTTGCTTCTGTATGTCTTAGTTTCATGGAAATCGATTAAGAGAGAGATGAGTTATTTCATAAATCCGAACAGATACGAAAAAAATCTGTAGTCTTTAATAAGCCTGTAGTCGCTAGGGGATTACTAAAACCATATCTAAAAAGAAAAAGGAAAGGATTATCCAACGTTACAACCTTTAAACACTGGAATTACACACGAACTACTTCTTTTAGTGTCATTATTTACTTGTAGATAAAAAGTGATTTCACAGCAAACAACTAAATTACTAATATTTTGCGAAGACTTATCATAAAAATATCAAAGAAATTGAGCATTTCCTTGTTAATAGACTCTTCGCTTAAAGTTCCTGAATAATTAACGTCTGTTCTTGTTTTTAATGCTTGCGCATTACTATAATAATGAAGACTGACATCTACTTACTGATTTTAAAGAATGTTGAAGGTTTACTCGCAGAACGGATGCCCACCTCCACATATCGAGAAGTAGCTCTGTGAATCAAGTTTTTTTTCGATTCCTTTTCTTTCAGAATGTAATAATTATTGGAGCTTTATTGTTTTGTTTTGTTTTGTTTGTTTTGGAATTGCATTAAGGCGAGTATTTTCTTCCTTATGGAAGAATGTTTTATTTAGATTGGTTTTCAAATAAGGCCCATCCTTCGTTTTATTAATAGAACGTTGACAATTTACCAAGATTAGTTATGTTTCAGACAGGTCCTGGCTTCTAGCGGCTACACCAAAAATTAGGTCCGTTGAAGTGGATAATTTCACCATGTTTGTTTCAGTTGAACAGTAAAAGTCGCCCGAAGCTTTTGTTGTTACTATTTCACCTTAATTTGATAAATCGTCTGCTTTTTTGGCAACTTAATATACATAAACATGTTTTATGTCATTTTAAAGTGTGTAAAGAGTAGAATAAGATACTGTATTTGATATTTTCCAGTTGATGTGCATTTAAATACTTTTTAGTAAAACAATGCATGAAAGCGTGAGTTAACAGGAGCTCCAAATAAGGCCCTCATTCTATAACATAAAGTAATTATATATAATGATAATAAATATAACAAAAATCATCAAAGCTAGTTTTAAGTTCACAATTTTATAAATTAATTACTAATTAATTATTAATTTGTAGCTTAATATTTAGTCAGAACTAAACGTTGGATATTGGCTGTTTTCACTGCCAAGCTCTTGTCCCTGTAGGAGAGTTTGCCTGTGAGCTACAGACCTTAGGAATCCCGGAGCGAATTCTGAAACACCCTTTATTTTATTTGATTTAAATTTAATTATATAATTATTTTGGTTTAAATATAATTATTCTAATTTAATTGATTTCTGCTTTTTTTTTCTTATTTATTATTTATTTACATATGTACCTTATTTGGAACAGGGGCTCCTAATAAGGCCCTTCAATTACATTTTCAAAACTGTGTTATTACAGAAAGAATTTCAAATGCCACTAATTCTAAATTCACTTTTTCATAACAGCACACCTTAAACTACCTTTCAAGACAGTTTTCAGAATTTTCACTCTTGCAGTAGAAATGTAAAAAATCTTTAAACGTTAGGTGGGCCTTATTTGGGCAATCTACTTTACTGGAAAAATTATGATCTTTATTATTTTTGGAATTATTAAATTTAATTATAATTAAATTATTAGTCTGGGGAAGGCCACGGGAAACCACCCCAGTATATTTCCCTTGAAATTCTAGGGAGTCTGCTAGGGGTTCGCCATCTTGGGAACACTAGCACTCCCTGAAACACGGAGGCTTCGGCTACGAAGCGCGCACTTCGGTGCGTACCGGCTCAACAACAACAACAAAAATTATTAGTTCATTTCATGAAATCTACATTTTGAGTAATCACCGGTCATTGAAAGCACATGTTCTCGTTTGCACCGTGTGAAGCCAAAAAAAAAACAACTTAAATATGAATAAATGAAATATACGTAATCAATTATTCAGCTATTTTTGATGACCAATAGAATTTGTTATAAAAAATGATGGTATTTCTTTAAGCTTCAGGATGAAAAGATGTTTAGTTCGAAGCTTTGTTTGTCATCATGACTTCAAAGTTATAAACTTCACATTTGAACGCTCACAAGCCTTATTATTTTTGGAATTGCGTTTTGTTAATATCTTATTATGTAATTAATTCTAACTTCAGAAACCAATTCAAATAAACCACGTGGATCGAGGTTGATTAACTGATTATCGTAATTACTATTTAATAAATATGTTTTCTGTTTCTTTTTAATAAATACTCGGAATTAAGTAGATCAGGTTTTAAATTACTAAAATGTAAATTATACTAATAAAAATTTATAAAATGGAAAAAGTTTGAAAAACTGTAATTATTTATTATTAAAAGTTTTAACATTAAAATGAAGTCGTAATGTTTCTTGTAGATCTTTCACTTTTACAAATATGAAACTTGCAGGTTTTGCAAATTTTTATTTTTATGTTTAAAAATAAAATTAGAGCTATAAAAAATATGAATAACAGAATAAAAGAACATCTCCTTTCGAAAATCCTATATCTGTAATTTCTTTTTTGGGGGGGTGGGGGGGGGAAGGAATTACAGAATATAGAAAACAGAAACGACATAAACATCACAAGACACATTTAGTTTGTTTATTATAAGTTTAGCTTACGTCACAATCAGCTCAGCCAATACCGAAACTGTTGGTTTTTTTAACTCCCATGGATTCTCGGGAAATAAAGACGCTTATCTTCACTTAAATACTTAAAATTAAAATAACATATATTCATCATTAATTGAATTGAATATATTCAGGCGAAATGAAATATTTAGACCTAGAAATTATACCCATCTATTTACGCCCAAGCTTCCGTAGAGGAATCTGCACGGAGAAGTTTTCAAACACAAAGTGTAAATTGTCTTTTTTCCATGTCAAGTTTCAAGAAGATCATTCATTGGACAAAAAGTTTTTAGAGTGGACACAAGTAAGACACAGACACTGATTTTGAAGTTTGTCTTTTATAAAGAAAGTAAGGTTAAAAACAGCAATTAAAGAGAGCTCTATTTTAGTAAATTTAGTTGACATAACATGAAAGCCTTTGTACTTGTTACAGCGATTTTTAAACAGTTTGAAAGTTTTTTTTTTATTATTAAATTTCAGTTTTTGTTTTGTTTGTTTGTTTTTTTAATAATGTTAACTAATACAAAACATGGCTTCAAATTCGTTCAGATATCCTAATGTGTTTGAATCGCTGTTCTCTTGTAGTTATTATTGCGAGTTTTAAGTTCAATATCCAGATTAGCCTGATTGGTTTTTAATTAGGAAGCAATTAGAGCGCATCAATTAATTAAATCGCCAATTAACAACATTCCATCAATTTTTTTTTTTTTATTTTTTATTTCGAGGAAATAAGAAAAGTAGGCACTGCTCACTTTCAATACACAAAATTACTATTATACATACCTAAAAAGGATATGACATGTCTTTAAAATTAATATTGTTTTTCATCTGTTTTTGGTGTAATGGTGATGACTATCCCCAGATTGTCGAAATCTTTAACGACAACCTATACAAGTCCTCTTTTTGAAATCATTCAAAATAAAAGAAAGAAAACAAGAAAAAATCTTTCAGAACTAACATCAACATTTTATAAACATTTAAATGCAATTAAGATACTTCCTTTGTAATTTACTTGGATTCTTTCAGTAAGTCAACTTGGGCCGAATCTTTTTAAAAATCAACCAATATGTTTCCGGTTTAAAAAGGGGCGACTAGCGGCCTAATCATGAATCCCTTCGTTCATCGCTGGTGTCTTATTCCCTGCGTCCTTACATCTCTACACAGCCTACGGGTGGATAGTCTTCATTTTTCAACTTACTCAATTCAAGAATTCAATTACTGTTATTGGAACAAAATTACATTAAATATATAAAACCCGGGTTCCACTCCTGATATCGATGAATTTTTACCTTTAATGGCAGTTAAGTACGACAGCTACAGCATCGTAGGAAGATGGGAACTTCATAAGTTGAAATAATTTCTTACAGTTGAAATCTCTTTGGGAATGGGCGCGCAAATAAATAAGTAGAAGTAGATCCGGTGGTCTAGTGATACGGATACTGGACTGCAGAGGTCGGGATTTTTCCCCAGGTTCATTCTCCTCTTAATGAGCCCTAGCCGTTTACCGAGCCTTCTCAAAAGTAGGTATCGTTTTTTTCCCAGAAGTAAAGCAGTGCGAGCTTCGGATTTGCTTTCGACCAAAACTTCGTCGAGTTAGATTGAAAATCGTGGAAGGCTGTAGCCTGCACATCTCCTGGGCCTGTCTGTTTGAAAGAAAAAAAAAAAGAAAAACTAGAAACAAAAAAATTTTATTTTAGGTAGACTAAAGGCAGATGCATCTTTCCAAGTGTCTGTATCTTTAATTGAAATGGGCAGAAGAAATGGTATTCTTGTATTACAGGATAGGGCGGAACTATAGGCTCTGTTAAGAATCCTATAAATCCATCGCAGTTTGTTAAAAACACTTCTCTTCTTAGTGCTTTTCATCTTCCTTCCTTTAATTTTTTTTTTCTGTTGTGATCTTATTTTTTATTTCCATTTGTATTCATTCCTTCGTCTGAGTCGTCTGCCTGCTGTTGCTTCAGTTCAGAAATTTGCACCTTCACAGAAAAAAAAAAAACCTGCGATTTTTGCAACAAAGCAGCTCTTGAAAATATTTAAAGCCTTATTTCCTTATAATGTTGCTATTTTTCCTTTGTTAAATGAGAACAGCAGAAAAAAAATAAAAAAGAAATGAAATGCCGGGAGGGATGGGTACTTATATGTAAATCATAAAATGTGCCTTTTTAAAAATTTTCCATTTTACAAAAAAATTAATTACATCCACATTATTTACTTAAAATTATATAAATCCAGTTAATTTCAATCATATTAAGTCCGATCACGGGGATTAAACATTAAACAGACATAGAAATTTATTGTTTTGCTTCTAAGGAAGTTTCCAAAGGAATTTCTGTAATCTTCACGCACAGGAATCCACACTGAAAAACTTTCAAAAATAAAAAGTTATATCACACATCTATAAATATGCTTAATAAGTTTTAAGAAGATCTATGTAGCGGTTCAAACGATAGAGGAAGGGCCATAGACACACACGTATACAGAAACGCAAATAAGACTTAAATTACGGCTAAAAAAAGATTTATATTACTTGGGTTCGTCTTTAAAACTGTTTGTTATAAAGTTTGCTCTAGAGAAAGAAATAACATTTTTTTTTTAATTTTACTGTTGTTTTGTTTCGTATTTAAAATTCTTGAAATGTTCATAAATTTTTTGTTATTCTTTTGCAAAAAAGTGTTTCCTTAGTCTATATGGAGATTCTGCTTCCAGACGACATTCAAACTTTATAATTATAGAATTGAATTTATAATTTTAGAATTAGACTATCTAAAAATACATAACAATACTTTCCTTTCTAATAAAAGTTCAGTCAAAGATAGAAGAGATCTAAACTCTAATGCATGTAATCCTAGTACCCTAGTTGAAAGATAAAACATAGCCACATCCAACCCTTTAATACTATTTGGTTTGAAACGTTTTATTTCACGATTTGCAGATTCGTAAAAGACGTTTTTTATAGTTAAAGAGTTCTGTCTGTTGCTTAATCAGCTGAACATTAAAATGCTGTTTCATCAGAAAACAAGATAGGCTACGTGTTAACCATTCTCGATTTTTCTCTTAATTCTTCGATCGACCGGAATTCGAGTCATTGCCAGCACTTCCAATCGTTAAAATATGCTTAAAATATGACTTGCAAAAATTTGAGTTGATGGCTTTTATTAATTCTATGCACAGTGATCTGAAAAAACTGAAATATCTCTTAAAGACAGAAATGAAGCGCAAACTACATTTATGGCTGACGTTGCTGTTCTCGCAGAATCTTTAGGCACTACAAAGGAAGCAACAATGTCTCCTCTTGGTGGTAGAGGAGGAACAAAACTATCCAGACAACTAAAGCAAAAGCTCAATGATGCCCAACTAGTTATACCAAAGAAGCAAACAAAAAAAAAATAGGTACAACCTGTTAATATCAATGTTCATAAGAAAAATATAATCAGTATTAAGTTTGAAACAGAAAGAAAGAATAATTATAATCTGTACAATACTTTAATGTGTGTTCTTTATATTACATGGGTTCTTCAAAGCCACCACACATGTAAAAGGTTAAAAATAAAGTTATCTACAATAAAAATCATTAACGGCTTCACGAGCTCATGAATTTTGCCCGAGTCGTCAGGTGATACATGATTCACTTGTATCATGTTACATAAGCAAACCTCACATTAAGTAGCAATGGAATCAAATCGTAAACCAATCATATTGTTTTGATTATCGTCATTAGGGTTGAACCATAAAGAAGTGAGGGTATATGAAACATATAATTGTGTGGATAAAGAAAATAAAAAATAAATAAATAAATAAATAAAACGAATTTTAAAAAAACTTTTGAAAAGGAAACAAAGAAAAAAGAAAAAAAATAACTAATAAAAGCTATGAATTTCATGCTATAAACAGGATATTTTACAGATTTTTTCCCAATAGATTCTATTATACTATATTTAATAAATTAGCGGATTTTGAGAACTTTAGAAAAAAAAAAGGGGGGGGGGTTAGTAATCTATTAATAAATTATATTGTGCTATAATTTGGACCGATAAGGTGTCATTATAAGCATGGTTGTTTAAAGTGATGTGAATGGATTCTTTACATCTTCTAATTAATGTTGTTGTTGCGTTACCTAATATCAGTAGATTTTGTAAATCTATTATATGTCCAGTTTTTTGGACGTGGGTAGCAGTTAAGTAATTTTTATCTGCTTTTTTGATTGCATGACCGTGCTCTTTGACACTTTTCGTCTCTGCAATGTAGATGCAATTATGATTTTGGTACTTTAGTGCATATATCACATCGGTACTACTTTAGTGTATCTTCTTTGTTGGGTTTGTGAAGCTTATTTTTTAATAGTGCTGTTAGTTTTGGCGTTAATTGTCCAGACATAATGTATTCAGTGATTAGATGTTCCAAAAAATGTAATAAACCCACTAATGCTGGGCTTGTTAAAGCAAAACGCATACTCAGATACTTAAAAGGAACACAAGATTTTAAACTGTATTTCAAGTTAAACAGCGATGATTTAAGTGCATATGCGGACGCAAGATATGCAAATCGAAGTGATTCCAAATCAACAAGTAGTTATGTAATTTTTCTTAGTAGCTGTGCTACTAAGCAAATCCTGGTCAAGCAAAAAACAACCAATCGTGTCACACTCAACACAAGAAGCGAAGCTTATAGCTTGTTGTGACTGCTGTCGTTGTATAATGAGCTACAAAAATATTTTATTAGAATTAAATTACAAAGATCTTGATAATAAAACAGCTGCTATGTACTGTGATAACCAACCAACGATCAAAATGATCGGTGATCTTTTCAACCAAACCAATAGTAGACATGTGAATGTTAAGTATCACATTATAAAAGATTTAGTTGCTGAAAAGGAGAATAACTTATATTGAAAGTAAAAGAAATCTGGCTGATGTTTTTACATCATAATATAATTAGCAACCTTGGATTAAAGGAATAATTTAATAGTGAATTCCCATTGAAGGGGGGGGGGGATTGTTTGTTTGTAGTTAACACAAGTGTTAAAAAGGCAATGTGTAATTCAGCTATTAAATTTTAATTGTAGATTTTGTTTTATTGATAAGTTGTAATGAAACAAAGATAGTATTATTACAGATAATACAGTTTTATGCTAAGAGAGGAGATTGTTTTTCATGTTAAAGGTTTTGTTATGAACACAATCACCATGAGGTCTTTGTATACATATTGTTTTGGAGTTATGTGTGTTTGGTCTGTGTGATGGAAGGTAGATAGAACTGCGAAGAAGAAAGAAGCAAGACGATATGGAGTTGCAGAATTTAGACTGGATAAATTTATGTGGAGTCATTTAGGAAGAATGTCTACATTTAAAAATTCTTCTAGCAGAGCGCTGAGTATCTGAATACAATCTGGAATCTAGGGTTATGTTGAACCTACTGAAAGCTGAAGTCATGCAGTGTTCGATATCAACGTATTCGGATCAAGAAGAATAGTCAACTGAATGTTACCAGATGTAGGTTGAATTGTTTCATTCTCTATAATGATAACTACAATGAAGATAAAGTAAGTGAATCATTTGATTATCTTTTCTCGTTAGTGACCAGAAATACTTGGGACTTCATATAAAGTTATAGTGTATTGTGAAGAACATTCTTATCCGTTAGTATTTCATACAGAGTTCATCGAGGATACTAGAAATATAGAAATTAAAAAATACTGCAATTCAAATCTCAACGATAAGATTATTGACTTTGCTGAAAATGAACTATTGTGAAATGAAGCATAATTTTGTTTGATACACTAATTTTATTAAATATATTATCAAGACTGTTTTTCGTGATTATTACAATGAAAAGAACTATTAAGAAGTTATTATAACTGTAACAAATAATATTGATTGAAAGTAACTGTTATTTAGTAATTTTTTATGTGAAATCTTAATGTATATCAACTAATGATGAAAAGTAAACTGTTCCAAGAACTAGCATAATGCAGGAGTTTATAAACATATTTTTTATGGCAGTATATCCAAGAAGGCTACTCTACCATTATTTTCGTCTTCGATCTCAAATTTTATATCCTCAGGTAGCATTTCAAATAAACCCTGATGATGATAACCCTGTTCAACCTGATGACGATAATTAAAACCTATTATGATTGCTTTACGATTTGATTTCATTGCTGCTTAATGTGAGGTTCGCTTATTTAAAGAACATGATACATGTGAATGTATCACCTGACGAAGCGGGCAAAAAATATATGAGCTCGAGAAACCGGTAGTGATTTTTATTGTAAATAACTTTAAATAATCTTTTTTTCCCATCTGTCCGGCTTTACACAAACATATTTTTAATAACATAGCCGCTTGTTTAATTTTTGAGTAGTTGTAACTAATAATGCTTACATAAGTTATTATTAATAATGCTTATAAAAAACAAATAATGCTTTTAAGAGCTTGGTTTACATGACAATACAAAAGAGAAATGAAGTTTTTATTTTTTTTTTAATTTTGCTGCTTTTATTGATACGTTTTGAGACGGTCTTCTGAAATGCCACAAAAAAAAAATTGGTTCTACACGGAGCTCAGTCGGGCTGTTGTGAAATATGCTTTATAATCTCAATTTACTTAATAAAGCTCCTTCAATACAAGCACAAACTTTCCTTTTCTGACAATGTAGTTGATTCAAGAAAAGACTTTGTTTGAAAAAAAATGTGCGCGTTATTTTTAGATACCGTTTTCCTGCAAAAATTAAGTTTGGTTGGCTCTCTTTCAAAAAAGACAATGAAAACCACTGGAAACTCCAAAAGACATTTCAACTTGCAAAGAAAACATCAATGGTTAGCGAACAGAAACTTACAATAAAGACGATAATTGGACGAAACATGGTTAACGACCCCGTAGGTTGCTAAATTCCTAGCCCATAAAAATCGAATTTTGTTCGTAGGTAATTTTCGTTTTTCAATCAAAACGTCCAAAAGAAATTGTATGAATTCGGGCTCCTCCTCGGGGGACCGTTCAAGACGGTAGGGTTCATTTGATAGAATGTCTAGTCTGCTCCCTTGTTTCCACCCCCACTCTCACCTTCTGCGGTTAAATTATGAGGAATCTAAATCAGGCGACCCAGGACTCCGCGAAGGCCCCCCCGCTGAACAATAAAGAAACCAGAGCGGTGCGTGTGATTTCCTATGGTAATGAAAGCAGCCCACTTTTATTGCAACTTCCATTTTGAAGCCACAAGAAAGAGAAAGCTATTTCCTTGAAGCCCCATCACCTTGTAATGGAGTAGCACACGAATTAATATGGCAGAACAAAATTTATATCACAAAGCCAAAAGTTCCAGATCGACACAGTTTCAGGCCAGAGAAAACTCGAGTCTTATACAGCAGTTTTCAGTTTTAAATCAAAACTAAAAACTTTGCAAAAAAAGCAGTCTAATAATAAAACCAATTATAGTAAATTTCGGAAAACAATTTTTCTTAGCACCTCTAGTGTCTATCAGTTCCTACGAAGATAAGCAGACCTCAAGACAGACAAAAAACATTATATAAAAGGCTTATGTAATCGTTGTGGCATCTAATCATTGATAATTAGCGGAAGTGAGGCGAGATGGAGAACAAACACAATGTAGGCTATCTATTGGTGAATTAAAAGGATCACTAATGGTCCTTTTCAGCATGATACTAATCATATACTTACATCAAGCTTTGTTAGATAATAAATAATATACAAATATACTATTCTTCTTACAATATTTCAGAAACATTTCTTGTTTCCTTCCTCAGGTATAATGGAGAGGAACCAAATATATCCTTTCTCCTCAGTATCTTTAACAAACATGACAAAAAAATTTACAATCTGAAAGTACCACAGAATATAACAACAATCGGAAAAATCACTATGAATAATTTCAAAGTATCACAGAATACAATACTGACCCGATCGACTTGAAATTGGATTTGTCTACAATATAATCTATGTTTTTATTAGACCTTATCTATAACAATTTGCGGACATTGTCGAATGTATCCGTATTTTTCCGGACGGGCAGAAGTAAAAAATTGTGCATTGTATAGTATGCGCTCTAAACTAAAGCATATCCGTATTTCAAGTCGATCGAGTCAGTAGATGTGCAGGTAAAAATTCCCAATTTTCACCTTTTTCCGATGGACAGTGGGCCGTCGTTGCGGGGAGGATAACCCTCCAACGCTCCTTAGGTGAAGTTCAGGTTTTAATAGGTCGCCCTTAATTTTATGCTCTAGCTCGTTTTTTTTTTTTACTTGTTTTTTTGTTTCTTTGAAGGCACACATATTTCAATTATTATTTTTGTTTATTATTTAATTATTTATTAAATCATTATTTTTGTTTTCATGGCACAAGGCCGCCACAGGCAAAGCCAAGAGTAACGATATGAAATTGATAACAAGCCTTTGAAAGGAAGTGAAACATCCACACAAAAGAGAAGAGAAAGAAACATCCAAACCCACGCAGGATGCTTCTTTCTGTTTTGTGTGGATGTTTCACTTCCTTTGAAAGGTTTGTTATCAATTTCATATCGTTACCCTTATGCCTGTGGCGCCCTTGTGCCATGGCAAAGCCTATCAACCGCATGGCAGACCAGCCCCTTAACATTAGGTTTTTGGGCAATGTAAGCTGTTAAAATAGCTATATAGTTGTCTACACTTATTTTTATCAAGTTGATCAGGACTTTTGGTACATTAATAATTATCTACTTCAGAGTCTATGACGATTTGCTGATCATTTTAAGCTGTTTAGTATTTTAGTGATAAGCAACTTGAAAAAACATTTACAAAACAAAACAAGCTATAAAGTGTGATTTATAATGTAAGACAGAATATAACTGGAATATATCTTCATACATGCTTTTGTCAATTTAATAGCTAGTGAAATTGATTTAAAAGACAATTTGAATTTTGTTTATTGTTTCAATTTGATATGACTCAAGTAAGAATATTAGAATAATTGGATAAGCCGATTGTAGAATATTTGTTATTCAATAACACAGAAGTGTTTGTGATCTTAAGCATTGTGTTGAAGTAAATAAAGAAAAACAATTCGAGTGCTCAAGTATCCAATAATATAAAACTATGACTGTGCGTGTATACTACAATAACTGAATACTTTTTTGAATAATAATCGCGATGTGATATATTGTAAATAAGGAATGGGTATTTCGTATTGATACTTTTTTTTTGTTTGTTTTTGTGACTAGCAACGATTATTATAGTGTGTTGATCAGTGTCAATCGAGGAATTCGACGATAGATGAATTCCTACGAGGAGGATAAGTTATAAAAAAATATCCTTCGTTAAGTGTCATTCTTCGATCTGTTATGTTTACTATTAATATGGACGATAGTAAACTATTTGAATTAACAATTTATATTTAGTGTTTTTGCAGGAATGAGACGAACCTAGCTTGGTAACATAGACGACCAATGGATGGATCGAACGAGAGTAGACATATTGGATAGTTCAGATAATAGGATGAACTGAAGGACATTCTAATGGAGCTAAGGTTAGAACAGAACCACAGGTGAAATCAAAATAGGATGGAATACTTTATCGTCGAAAGTGAGTAGAATTTACTTACTAAATTTTTAAGGACGACAGTTTAATGGAATAGAATCATCATGTATGCTCAGAATAGAAGAACATCTACTCTGTTGTTATATAGCGTTGTTATATGTAACACAGAACATTAATTACATTCAAGGGATATAGTAAAGACTATTTCTTATAAGAACTATTATTCAAGTAATTTTCAATGGAACTGTTATTGTTGGAAATCTTAGATGCAAGGATTGATATGCTAGCGATATGCTAATCCTAGAAAGTTCGTGGTTATTTGGATGATTAAGCTACAGTGAACTGTTATTTGTTTCATCAAGAACTTTTAAAGTGTAAAAGAATTTCATGACAATATGTGTAATTTGTTGATTAAGAGAATAGATCTGTAGCGTATATCTATTTTTAATGTTTTGTCAAGAAATCAATTTATAGAGGTGATTTATAGTTTTAAAGGAATTTATTTATTTTTGCGTGTCTTCTATATTGATTCATTAAGTTAATTGTATGTCACAAGGAGAATTTGGATTTATGAGAAGTCGAGACATTTACTCTACACATAACTCGCTGTTTTTGCTGTGATAACGGCTGCGAGTAAGCTGTGGCATATTAGTGTATTTTCCAAAGGAAAAATACACTATCGCATTTAACCCTACCTGAGCAAATGATGGCCGTGCTGGCGTGGTCGTGCGGTCTCGGCGGCGGCCAGCCGTGGCGACCAGTGCGCCAGTACCTGGGTTCGAATCCCGGCAGTGGCATGGCTGTTTCTATTTCCTTTCCTGTGTTGTCCAGCCTCTTCTTCACTTTCTCTTCGGTCTGACGTCATTCCTTAATGGCGTCCTGGGGGCAGGCAACGGGAAACCACCCCAAGTATCTTTCCTCAGGTGTTTCTAGGAGATCCATGTGAGACCTCCATAGAACTGGACCTGTCTTCGGACAGAAAACTATGGATGGATGGAGCAAATGATATACAGTATATAAGCTTATATTTCCACTTTTTGACGATTTTTCCTATCTTCAAAACCTTATACTCAAGTTGGTTTTAGAGTTTTTGCCACAAAATTTTTAGATCTTTTAGGGAATTTTGTTACAAATAAGTAACAAAAAGACGAAATCTGTCGACAAGTTTTTACGGGACGGGCCTTTAAATGAGGGAGGGGGGGGGGTCTCAAAGTTGTGACATAGATAACTGCCATAAATTTTGAGCTTTTGAATTAAAACGTTGATGGGTGCTAGATGCTCTTAAGGACTCGATTGCTATTGTATTTCAACCAATCGGATCACCTGTTTCAAAATCGAAGTCGATAGAAAATTCTACTTTGTGACTTTTTCCTATCTTTAAAACCTTTTCCTGACGTTGTTTTTACAGCTTTTGTCACAAACGTTTTAAAGCTTTTAAGGCATTGGTTTAACTACTAATAAGTAACAAAAAAGTCGACCTATCTCTTCACGGGTTTTTAGGGGATTAGAAGTCTTAAGGGGTATGACCACAAAGTTGTAAACTTAAGTTTTAACATTTTTCATCTCTGGGAAATTCACTTACCGCGATGGATGGGCGGTAGAGATATTTATGACAACAAAAATTGAAAAAGAGTATAAAAACAGAATTATAATTTAAATAGCATAAAGTCAGTTTTGAGTCATCTGCGAAATTTTCATGCATGGTGCCGTAGGCGTGACAGTGACATAGCTGAGATTTTATATGCAATATTAGGCACTACATTAAGATGACGTTACATTAATTATAATTTACTATACAGTCGACAGATGCACACTTGGAGAGTTTTCATTGATCAAGCCGTAATTACGCAGAATATTGAATTTCACTGTTAATATATAAACTGATAAAATGAATTATTGATAACTGAAACAGTGTTGTTTCAGTTGAAGCTTGGAAATAATTTTCGTCATTCTCCATGAACTCGTGAACTGTCAAGAGTGCATATATTAATTTGCAATTGCCCATTCTGACAGCAAACGCAATTAGTTACTTGATATTTAGTAATTTATTTATTTATTTTTTTTAGTCTTTTTCGAAATTTTGCCGACTGACTTGAATATGCATTCAAAAACAAACAAGGTGTAAAATATTCATTACCAACCATCTTATGATAATTTAAGTATGTAATTATGATTAATTTAAGAATATGCCGATATTTACATTTACTTTACTTAGTGAATAAATTAATAAAATACCAACACACAATTTCAAAATAAAAATGCTAGACTTATAAAAAATTAAAATACTTAGCATGAAGCTTTCGGGCTGCTGTGCGGCAGCCCTTCATTAACAGTCATCAACAAATGTTGATGAGGGGCTGCCGCACAGGAACCCGAAAGCTTCATGCTAGTATTTTAACTTTTTATAACCTACAATTTTCATTTTGAAATTGGGTTTTGGTATTTTATTAATTTAATCATTTTATTTCACACACATTAAATATATTTTTAATATATAATGAATACACTATTTGATGGAAGTAACTTCTAATAAAGAGAGTTACTTTTAATTTAAAATTAATCCTTGATTCAAGTTCTTTAATTAATTTTATTCTTTTAGTTTATTTATTTTCTTATTTCCATAAGATTTATAACTAGTGAATTTGCACTAAAACTTTAAAAGAATAAGTCAACCAATCAACAGAGCTTATTTCAAATTTTTTTACAACTATATTCTGAAACCTTTTTTTAAATTCTATTGAATTTTTAATGAGCAAACAAAATTAAAATACCATCTAATTAAAAAAAAAAAAGCCCTTACGAACTTGAATCATTTATTATTCTTAAGCTTCCCTTAAGAAAAATGTTCTTTCCGCGTGTAAAGCACATTCTTTAAATTAGATTAGCAACAGACTTGGCAATTAACAAATTTTAAGAAGAAAATTGGATGCACAGAGTAATACGATTTTTAATTTTCTGCAAGATAAAAAGAGACAAAGCGAAATCGGCTTTTTTCTTTTCTTTCGGATCCAATAATTAAAGCCCAAAGAGGTTTTGGTTGTTAAGAGGAGATAATAGTGCAGTAGTTGCCAATTTCTGCGAGTGCAAGGAGCTGTTGATTCTTAAGAAGGATCAGTTCGCAATGGAGATTACGCGAGTGAATTCCGCACTCCAACATTTATCAACGCTTTAAAATTAACGACTGCACTCGCCACCCCCAGTATTTCTCCTTCGGAGATTACCATCGCTTGACGCAAACACAGAAACGCATTTAAATCATGCAGTAAACATAACAACAAGGCTGGATTACGATCTCACGGACAACTAATCTGCAAACAAGAACCTAAGACAGTTCTGAAAGAAAGCCAGGCGAAATGTGGCTGTGATGGTGATATTTCCATAGCTTTGCACATAGCTGAACAGATTGAGCTCAATCTTCAAGCAGATTTCTTTAGAGTGTTAATTTGATCTTCAGTGGGGGAACTACATCAGTAAATCATATTTTTCTTAAAAAGAATTATGACTGAGAAATATCATTTGTGGTACTGTTCCGGGAAAAAAAGCCTCAAAAGTCTTGCTTTTCAATGATATTCAAGGACGAAGGTTCAATGACGAAGAAGAAGGAGGCTACCTCTTCTTTTTCTACGTCCCATCAAAATATTTCTCTTTGCCTGGGGAAAAAACACAATCAAGCAAACAATCAAAAAAACATTTTTTCGAAGCTGAGCCGTAGCACAATTACTGATTTTCTTATAAGCAATAGATCTCAAAGTTCTTAATTTTCTTTGTTAAGGCTCCTTCCTTTCTATCTATTAGAACAATTCATTATCTATAGTTATCTTTTGGATATAATCTTTCGGGGTTTTTAGATGATAAATTAAAGATCGATGCACTAATTCCGAAACTTACTATTTTTTTCAAAACCTGCATTATTCGACAAAATTTAAACTGACTTGGTTTGTCAGTCCCATTATCAATATTCCATTTCATTTTAAATCGTTTAAATGCATTAGGTTTTCAAACTTGGTATTTTCTAATTAAAATTATAGAAACATGCAAAAGTGTTTCTAAATCTAAAACTGAATTTTACTTAGATTTTTTTTTAATGTAGAACGTCCAAACAAAAGTCTCTTACTAAGATGAATAAAAGACTGGGAAGTTACCCATGTGTTAGGTCTAAGGTGGCAAGATCTTTCGTATTCAGCCTCATCTTTAGATCTAAGGATGAAAAGCTTGCTAACATGTGGGTAACTTCCCAGCCTCTGTTCACCTTTACCCACAACAATATACCAAATGTTGTTATAAGATCTCCCTACTTTCACTCGCTATTTTCTTTGGATAAAACAG
This sequence comes from Thereuonema tuberculata, assembly GCA_023159025.1. NCBI lineage: Eukaryota > Metazoa > Arthropoda > Chilopoda > Scutigeromorpha > Scutigeridae > Thereuonema > Thereuonema tuberculata. Next base: position 127,968,856 of record JAFIDM010012231.1, on the reverse strand, counting down.
TGAATAAGGTTTTTCTTTTTTTTTTTTTTTTTTTGTTTGTGTTTCTGAATGCTAAATGTTTAAGGGCTTCTGCAGGTCACTAAAATTGTGAAATAAATAAACTGCCTGAGGTTTTCCAGAAGTCTTCAACTTTAAAGTTTCTTTCAAGTATGCCTTAAAAAAATATGGAAAGAAATCTAGAATAGAAATTTAGTTTAGATATGATATAGATACTCTCATTTGCTCAATAAAAAATGTAAACTAGACATTCATCCATAAACACTGAGGTACATTATTTGTGATCCACATCTAAACAAATTTGCTAGCTAGAAAATGACAATGATCTCGAATCTATTGTTCAGGCATTCTTTTAAGAAATTATTCTCGTCTTTTTCCAGTTATTATTTAATCTTAATTCGACGTTCACAAAATTTAATTCTGAGAATTTTTTTTTAGAATAATGAAAAATCGTTTTAACACTGTTGTGAATTAAAAAACAAAATAACATCGTAATAATCTCATCTGATCTTAATAATGGTTAATGAATTATAATAACCATTACAAAAATTCGTTTCATTAAAAAGTCATCATAATTCAACGGAAGAAAGAACAACTCTCTAACGTCTTTCTGTTTTTCGAATTTCTGTTCAAATCACTTCTATTACCTTTACTAAAACAACGCATTTGAAAAAGTAATGCTGTAGTGTAGGTCAGTGCTCCGCAACCTTTTCTCACCTACGGCACACCAAAGTTTTTCCTAGAATTCCGCGGCACATTAAAAACTAAAATATATAGATATATAATATAGAGACATATATACAAAGCATACTTCGCTTTGTAGTATTGTTTTATTTATTTATTTATTTTATTTATTTGTAGTATTATTGTAGAAAAATTATTTAGTTTAATATTGTCTTATTTGACCGCGTCACACCTGTATTGGCTCACGGCACACCATTGTGCTGTGGCACACCGGTTGCGGAGCACTGGTGTAGGTCTACTAAAGTGTGGAATCAAATTCGAAGCTTTTTTAATTTAGCTGTTTTGTGAATTAAGAAATTGTTTTTAAATTAAGATGCTTTTTAAATCAGTTTGTATTATTATTTATAGTAGTAATAGTATTATTGGTGGTACTGTTACAATTTAATATTTATCTTATACTCCTTATTTAGACTCCCCAAATTTCTAATTAATTATTAATTGCAAAATGTTTTTAGCTATTTCATAGTTAACTAAATTTCTTTTCTGAAATTATCAACTTATATAATGATTGATGATTTGATTTAAAAAATTGTTGTTTTTTTTTTTTTTAATGTTTATCAGACCTATTTAGGTGTACTTCTTATCTGTACACCTGTAATGTAGGTTCTGAGAGTTTAATCTAAAGGATCATTTTCCACCCAAAAACAAAAACGAAATACCAACCCTATCTAAAGTTTAATTTATCTAAAGAATAATTATTATTTTTGACTCATAACGCCGAAAGGCATTTAAAACTCACCTTTGTAAAATACTGCGCTAACCTGTGAACGAAACTTCTACGGCAAAAATGGTTTTGAGTTTCAAAATCAGCAGTGGTAATAAAATTATTTGGTTTTGAATGTATGTTTTGTTAGAATTTCAGTTAAAATTTTATGGAAACAACATGGAATGACAAAATGAACTAATATTTCATCCAATTTGAGAACCCTTGATTCAATGGTACCATTGAGAACCTTGGATATATCTTAATAGCTTAATTATATCGAGTTACAGACAGACAGACAGACGAAATTAGCCCATTATATAAGTTGATTGCTACTTTGAATTTTTAAAGTCTAAAATTACGTAAGTTACTTGGCTATGACGTTATCTTTCAGCAGCCGACACAATCCAAACGGAATTCTACTTCGACATGAACTATCTTATTTTCACTCACAGATGATCCCTGTTGACGAAAAATTGACGAATCAATTTCCTATCGGAAGAACGCAGCAGTCAGCGGCTAATCTTATTGAACAGATTATTCTCTTCTCCCAAACACCATATTCACAATTTTAACTAAATATACTGACGATCAATCTGTCAGCAGCAAGTACCGACATCCTACATTTCTTCAGCGTCTGTAAAAAGCGAATTCGCTTTCTAAATTAATTTTCGTTGTTTTTGATGGACGCTGCTGTTCGCTAATACATTGAAACCACAGTCTAGCTGGGTTTTTTTTTTTTTTTTTACCTGCACTGTGTAAACGGTCATTCATACCAAGTTGATTAACAAGTAATTTTAAAAATTGTTGTTTATAGATTGTGAACTTAAAACCATTTTATTATTACTGAAGGGAGGGAGGAAGGGAAGAATATTTGCATTAAGAATTGATTAGTTCTGCAAACAGTCCAAAGGTCTCTTTAACACAATGTGGTAGAAAATCCTAGCAGCTACACTACGTTTTCAATCAGTAGCGATTGAGGCAAAGGCTCCGGGCGGCATTTGAAAGGGATCGGCAAATTGGGTTCCTGCTGGGTTTTTTAGTTTGATGTACGACTCCGCCTTTTTTTTTTTTCGTTTTTGGTCGGAGAGCAAACCTTTGCGGCATTTCGATCATTCGCCTCGGGCGGCCAAAAAAAATCTAGTTACGCCATTGTTTCAATATTTTTGATGATTACTTTCTACATATGGAGAAACCAGTATTGACTAATTGTACTGTGCTGTTTACACGAAAGATGTTGATTTTTTTTAGTATTTACTTTCTCTTGCAGTTAAGACCTCATTACTTTTGTGATTCGTTGTTGATTCGCACGATTTGTCCTCCTAATCAGCTGCCGCCTAATAACTGACGATGACGATCAACACCGGTGCCATGGAGACATCGGTTCAAAGCAATCAATGAAAAAAAAAAGACCGTAAGAAGGAAAACAGAAAGAAAAAAAAAAATCCATCATGCTGTTTCTTAATTACGTTTTTTGACGACAAACCACAAATCACAGTATTAGAAACTTTTTATCGCTCACTGAACTAGAAAAGCCTCGATCATGTTCACTTTTAATAACACAAAATCATTGGTTAAGATATATTAATACAAAAACCGTATAAACAGATAAAAAATATCCCACACATTTAAAAAAAATAATAAAAACCAGATTATCACCAAACAGGACGATTAGCACAACCTTCGTTGTCCTGTTTGGTTAATATTTTTCGTTAATTTCATTACAATATCGTTACAGCGTAGATTAACATGTACGTGTTTTTATACTGATTCTATCTGTCTTTCTAAACTTATTGCATTACCATAATGACTAATGATTCAGAATGAAATCTCACGACTTCAACAAAGCATTCTGGACGTTATTATACGTTAGAAATCCATAGGAACAAATCATTAAAGGAGGGAGGTAAAGTAAAGAAAACAACGCCTGCCGATAAAAACATAATGAAAAGCCTTTATTATAGTAAAGATACAAGAAAACAATTTTGTTTCTAAATGTAACTTAAAATTCTCTGGTGTATCAGGAACCTATTGATTCGATTACTTCAAACTCTCGATGGACTCGATTTTCTCATCCAAACCTCGATGGACCGTCTAATGATCCAACCCTAATCTATCTTAGGAAATGGACAACCCTAATGTACTACAGGCAGTTCCTTAATTGTTGTGTTGGGGGGTGAGATCTTCTACTGGGTTACAAACGGAGAAAACGTGAGTTGATTATCTTTTTATTATTTGGTTTCTTGTGTCTTTTACTGAAGACCTTTTATTTATTTTTGTCGATATATGCTTGGTTCACTGAAGTCCTTCCTTTCTCGATGTGGACATAAGTTGTTTTTGACTTTATATTATGTTGAATTTATGACTTTTGAACACCCTGTCATTGAAAACCAACACTGAAGTTTTCTATTCTCTAAGGCAAAAAAATCTGTACTTATTCGTAATTTTTCGAAAGAACATAAAATGTATTTACATTTCATTGGTAGCTTTTACATTTTATTCAGAAGCCTAGTCTTTATGTATAATTAAAAAAAAAAATCCTTTCATTTAGGACAAAGAGCTCAATTCAAGAAAAATAAAAAGATTTAGATGTTGTGCGATTTTATTTAAGATAATGAGACTACTACGACCACTTTAACTTATTCTCAGTTCACAAAACAAAATTTCGTTAAGATTAATAAAATTAAATTTTGATTGAAAGTGATTATGAGGTTAAACACACACATCTTATGGGGTCTAACTGATTCAATATCTCAGTTCCGCTGCGCTGAACTTATCTGACGATATCTCAAGTTTTTGAAAAAGGAGGCTTCAGAAAGACAATTGCTTTGAGATCAGTAAAATTTTAGAAGGGATATAATTGCTGTGGAAAATGTAACCAAGAGCAAAAAAAATTGCGATTGAGTTCATAAGCAACTTAATGTAATCCTTTACATTGATTGTTTGATTCGCTTTTTAGTCAAATGCAAGTCTCAATTCTGTAATAGACATTGCAATTTCTATCAACATCCATGAAGTTGGTTCACTTACGGTAATATTTAACGAAAAGCGTATCGTGCTTATCCTGTTACGTCTTATGTCTCTGCTCTGGATTACCAACGCCATCTATTGAGCAAAATTTCCTAAATTCTGAAGACAAGGAGGGAAAAAAAAACAACAACAACAACAACCAACATTATCATATCAACTTAAATTACAACTAAATGTTAAAAAAAAAAATAGCAAATCAAATTTGTAAAATTTCTTGAAATCAAACTGATTAGATTTAACAATATTAAGAAAAAATACTGAAAATAAAATATCAAATACTGGAAGAAACCCATAGTGTAATATAAACATAGAACAACATCAAATGGGTAAGAAAATTTACATAGAAAATTTATTTCCAAAAATCTATTTCTGTGATAACAATTTCTATAAAAGATTACATGATACTTTTTACAAAACTCCATTTTGTTTCCATTTTATGTTTTGCTCTTTCAAAATGGATCACTAGTGATCTGAAACATGTCGAGTGTTTATTTCTATATAAACTTTCTTAATTTTTTTATGTAAAAAATAAAAATAAAATAGTGCTTTATTTTAAATTCCACTGTGATTCAATTTTCCTAAGAATTAAAGCACTCAGTCTGTATGTTTGTGTGATGTATCCCCTCCTCTAACTACTTTTTAACAGCTAGAGGGATCTTCTTGAAACTTGGTATGTTTGTTCACGGTAAAGGACGGCCTAACTTTTACATTTTAAATTATTCTATTTTTTATGTTTGAAGTTCTTCAGCGAGTGGTTTGATTAGATTAAGATTAATCAGATTTAAGCAACTAAACTAAATAAGGTGTGTTTTTATTTTATTTTATTTTATTTTTAGATAATAGAATTTCTACTGTTTGAATTAGGCAAATAGAATTTACAAGTAAATGTAGACTTTTCGTTTGTTATGATTTCCACGTGTTTTTTAAACAAAGAAATAAATAATTACGGAAAACACTTAAGAAAGGTAGTCATTAAATTCTTCAGAACTTGCTCTGATGTAAAATTTGTTAAAAACCTTTTAAGAGAATCGACGTCTAAACCGAAATAAGATACTTAATGCTGATTTTCTCTGAACAAAAATATCAACTAAATACTGATCAATTTAATTATTTGCTAAAAAAAAAATAAAAGCAATTGCAATGACATGATGGAATTTTTTTCAATGCACTCAATGAATGGCAGTTTATAGTTAATGAGCTGTAAATATGTTTTCTTATTAAAGCAAATGTACAAATACTATTCTAAAAATCTCGTCCTAATCTTTTTCATACGAATGATAACTTAAAAACAGTGAGAATCGAGCTCTATAGTTCACTGAAATATTATTAAATGTCATTTCATTTATTGATGATGATTTATAATTAAATAGAATTCACCTGATAAAGATTTCAGACAACTGTTCTTGTTAAAGATTTCAAATAAAATAGGTCTTAGTAAGTGAACAGTATTCAAGAATTACATAAAAAGCTATGCTTAAAAGCTAGGAGATTCAAATGCAAAAAGCACGATTTCGTGAAATAGTTCATTTAGGTTATCAAGGTACTATAAACTCTAGCCTAATCGCTCAATAAAATAATTGAGTTAGCTTTGCATGAACACCCACCTAATAAAGCGATGGCCCACTTTTCTGTGCAATCACGGCTCGAAGAAACCGATTCCGCAAGGTGCCGCACATCCTCCCACGCGTAAGTCGACTAATGGCCGCTGCAGCAACTCCTTCACTTCATGCTCATTTCGTGGGAGAGCACTAGCATTTCTTACACACACCGTTCAATCATATCCCACACATGTTCAAGTGGATTACAGTCATGAGAATATGGGAACCAAGGCAATATGGCGAATTCGTTGTCGGGATCCTTCGACTACTCTGTGTTTAAATGAGCCCGATGGCAAGATGAGTAGTCCTATTGAATGGCACTGTGATCGGTGAAAACTTCCTACAGTTATGAATGATGGGGTCGGTTATTAGGTCCCGTAGTGCTACCATTCAGTATTTGTCGAATGATAGTAGCTGCCAGGGAAAAAAACAGAACATCATCTCCACTGGCCTGTTGAATCTCAACTGTACAGAGGATAAAGCCCCATGCTGTTTACTGAAAATGCAAACTAAGCCACCAGCTTGCTGAATAAGGAAAAGGGAACTCATCATTTCATAAAACCTTTCCCATTGTCGAGGATCCATTGCCGATATTCCTTGATTCTTGCGAGGCGTTGTTTAAGATGACTGAGCATCATCAAGGGTGTCCTAGTTGGTCTCCAGCTGTAAAACCCCAGGCAAAAAGCCATGTACGGCACATGGTGCATGTAGAAATACGTCGAACTGTATCGCTGCTGTACTGGTGGGTGACCTGTGTGACTGCTGTACGTCGTTGCTGAGATACCAATCGTGACAGCTCATCTCTAAGATCAACCATAACCATGGCTGACCAATGTGAGTACATCTGCTAGATATCTGTTCAACTTTATTCCAGTGCTAGTACACCCCTGATATAGTGATAAAGGAGCAGCCAACAAGTGCGGCTGTTTCCGAAACACTGGCATCTACCCTCCGGTCCGTGGTCATGTTGGCTCATCTAGCCACGTTTCCTATCATTGGCAAACTTTTACTGATGACGTAAGGAGGACATGTGCCTAAAGTGGCCGCACATGATATCACGAAGTACTTCGTTATCACTCAGAATATGGAAAGTGGGGGGAGGGGGTATTCGTAATACAAAGCCAATTCAATGTTTAAGGAACAGAATAAAATTGCATAATCATAGCTACTGCACTTACTTTCTTTTGCCAAAAAAAAAGCTAGTTCCTGCTTCAACTAAATTTTATTATCTCAATGTTTTTCTTTTAGCAATACCACTTACATTCTTTTCCTTATAATCCCCATAAATATTACAGAGCATTTTAGAAACAACTGCTTGCTGTCTCTTTAAAAATGCCTAGGAAAAATAAGTCCTAGGCATTTTTAAAGATGATTACCATATTACAATGAGAAGGTTTCAGACAATAAAAACTACATTTTGTAACAGGCCTTACAATATCTTTATAGTAACCTACAGAATCATTCAATTACTAAAAAAAATGAACCGCCTCTGAATAACTGCTATATTCAAAATATCTATCAATTGAGTTAGACAGTACAAACCTATATCTGCAAACTTGTGAAGCGTATACTCACAATCTAAGAAAACCATTGGGTCTCCAAGAAAAACTCTGTGTCAATCGTTTGTTGTGAATTTATTAACTGACGTTTTTCTGATCTGATTCCAAACACTAAGGAACTTGGTCAGAAGTGACCAAACACACCCTTCCTCTTGTTCATCATCATCATCTTCATTTGCGAAGAAAGAAGACAATAGGCGGATGTGCGACTTGTGCTCTTGGCAGACCGACAAAGAGATGCAGGTTCAAGGCCCGCTTTGTCCGCCTTAACCTAACAATCTGGATAATTGAAGCGACGGTTCCTAATTCGAGCAACATTTCCTGATGAAACGGAGCAGATTGCTTCAGCGAGACAACGACCACCCATGTAAACACAAGAGAGCATCGTAATCCTTTGCTTCCCACACATCCAATTACACAAACGACACCTTTTTTTTCCTTTCCCGTAATCAGCAGGAACAAAACGATGTGTGCATGAGGTTTTTTTTTTTTTGCTTTTATTCAATTAGATCAATTTTTGTAACCCTATTGTAACCATTCAAAAAAGACTTCCTGAAACCTTATATACAATAGCTGTAAATACAATTAAGAAATAAAAGAAAGAAAAATTTAAGATATTAATCTTTTTAATCTATTGATTTACGATGATTGGATAGATTTATTCAACGATGCTTCAATCCTGGACACTATTATTTAATAACGACAAACTGAATTAACATGAACTAGGTTCACTCCGCGATTGGTGAAATAACAACCCTTGTAAACTAATATTTAACTGATTATATTATGTATTTGTGAGCTATGAAATAACAGGCTACAAATGAAACCTGAACACATCACCCGTCACCCTAATTTAATCCCTTTCACATTTTCGGGTAATTTTCAAGTAGAGGTATGGTTACCGGGTTCAAATCCGCTTGGTGGCAATAATTTTTTTTTTTTGTTAATTCCTTTTTTTTTATGTATTTCTTTTTTTCCCCTGTTTTTTACTTTCCTTTTTCATTTATGACTCACAACTCGGTAAAAGTGGATTCTCCGAACACACTGCTTTCAAAACAAGCGAGCTAGTCTGACACCGTCGCGTGGGGATCCGGGATTTTTCGGGTCATCAGGTTCACCCACGTCAGTAAAAATGAAAATATTACCATCTTCAATACTATATCTAACATTTTAAGCCTTATTTGTATTGTGTGTCTTATGGTTTCAGCGGAGATACGGCCAGAAAAAAAATCAACTTTTCTTCTACGTAGATATCTAACGATTCTTTTTTTTTTTATTTTGCTTTAATTATTTTGAAACAAATAATATTATTCTTTTTTTTTTTAATTAAATGTTTATATTTTAAGAACAACGAAAACCCGGATTCGGACTAACAAATAAGGGGTGTAAACAGAGGAGGGGGGGGGGGGGAAACTTTTTTCCCCTCCCCCCTTTCCCCCGTAGGCATATCTCTAAACCGCTTTAGTTGGAAACACGAAATTGTTCTTTGTCAATATCGAAAAGAGAAGTATTTGACTAATTTTCTATTTTCGGGTTCTAATGGGGTTGAGGGGGAGCAAGCTTCATTATAGGGTACTTTGCGGGGTTTTCAGGTTACAAAATAACATTACTTTGTAATCATCACATGCTTTTTTATCAACTGGGGAAGGTTTGAAGTGATAGGGGTGTGGATGAGGGCAGAAAGAGGTGGGAGTCTTTCATTCTCCGATCTCGATATTAATTTCATATCTAGGGCTTATCGAGTTACAAATTAGGACTATAACGTTAATTTTAACCACCATGGAGCTTTTTACCAACTGGAAAAGCTTCAAAGTCATCTCACAATTACAATTTCTTCCGTCATCCACTTCACAACAACTCTCTTTGTAACCCGAGCGAAGCGCCAGTATATTTGCTAGAATTATAACTTGCAAGTTCAAGTTTGCGCGAAGGTCCTAAGAGATGAAATTTAATCATTTGAAATGGATGCTCAACACTTAGTCATTAGAAAAAGCTGTACAAAACAGCAGATTTCGGAAATATGCAGAAAGCGTAAGGCATACTTCTACGCATTTTCACGACTGACTTGTAAAGTAGCATCATGAGGCGGCATTTGACATGATCTCCTATTACTGATCGATGAATTCCGCTTCGGTATTTTCCACGTTCATTCGTTATATCGTATATGTCACGACTGTTCTTATCTGTCCAATATTTGTACTGTCTACCTTCTGCTGTTTTAATTAGTATTTTGAGTTAGTTATGTCCCGAGTATCAGATTTTTCAAAGATTGCCAGTTTACATTTCATCTGCTCATTTTATGCAATATATTGTAAAATATAACTGCTAGTTTCTGTGCATTTTTTTAAAAAATTTATATCTGAATTTGAAGGATTTTATTGAAAAGTAACAAAAGCCAAATGATTTTTATTATTATTGAGTTTCTCTTACGATATTTCTTGAATAGCAAGAACGAAAGGCAGCTTAAGATTTTCACCACCAGGGTGCAACGAAGCATCAACTGAATGTTTACATGAAAAATACTGTATGTTTCAGAAAGCATTCGTAATAAAAAAAAATTCTGCCATAACCGGACGAAATAAAAAGAGTCTTGATCTATTATCTACAAATTACAACTCAAAGTAGATCAAAGACCGGTAGAGTTTTTTTGATTTCTTAATAAAATTTAATAACTTCAAAATTTGCTTAAAACAATACGACAGTTCAAACAACCTGCAGGTATGGAATTCGATATTTGTCATACAATAGGTATTAGCAGATATTTTATGTAACAGGTAACTTACAAAAACAAATAATAAGTTATTTAAAAAAACAAGTGAACATAATTTTGTGCTAAAACATAAATTGATCAACCGTAATCATAAAAAAATTTAAAAATAATAATAAACAAAAGGAAGTATATTAACGTAAGGAAAAATATAGGTAGGATAAAATTAAAAAAAAACCTTAGGAAAATAAGAAAAACAAAAACACAAAACAAAATCCACGCAGAAATTTGAGAAAAAAAGATTAAGAAAAAAAAAAAACCACAGTAAAAATGTGGATTTGAACCGACAACCTTCAGCATATGAATCCGAGACTTTACCGATCAAGCTATAGCTGATAACTGGAATGAGATGGTTCAGATGGTTGCATTTCTAAATTTTAAGCTAATAGCAGAAATCCAATAAAAGCAAAGCCAAATATCTCGAACATGGGGGGGGGGGACTGAAAATACCCTCTTAATACAATGTTTGAGCCTCTGAACACGTTGGTTTAATCCGTTTGCCAATCCGATCCTCCGTTCGGGTGTTGCTAGGGGTGGACAGACACAGACGAACAGGACAAACGCAATAGCTACCGATTTTGGTCGCTATCACAATAGTTCCGAAAAAGGGTCGCTAAAAATTGTTACTAAAGAATTCCAAAAAGAAAAAGAAAACTGATTAATTAAAAAAAAAAAAGTTAAAGAAAGATGCAATTTAGAGCGAAACAAAAAGTAATTCGTTACTTTCAATATATTGAATCTTATAAAAATGACAAATTGAGGATTGAGATTTGAAATTCCCTCGTAAGAATATAAGGAGGCAGTTTTTCATTATGAATATAAAGATCTTTTTCTGGGGAAATAATTCATGTCAATTTCCAGCAAAATCGGATTAAATAAGAATAAAGAAACAGTGGTTATCTCTGTCTCTCGTCTACGGCTATTCATCATTGATTGAAATACGGTCTCACCATTCTTAAAAAAGAACTTGTGTAAAAAGACATAAATAAAAGGGAGATTATTTTAAACGTAGATGGACTGATAGAAATTGATTCGATATTGTTTTACATGTTGAAAATTCATACAGAAATAAGAGTAATCTTATTTTTTTTTTTTATGTTACATGTTGTAAAGTGTGCATTTTCATGAACTAAATCAGCTAAAATACCGATTTTGTTACTTAATTTATAATTATCCAAAAATCGTGTAACTAAAAATAAATATTCCAAAAAAAAAAATTTAACGTGCAGAAAAATTTTTAAATATAAACCTAGGGCAGCACAATGAATAAACAAAAATGCCATTCTGGTCTATTATCAGAGGGAAACGGGAACGGCCGTTTCGTCCTGCTTGGGACTTCCAAAACCAAAAAACAACAATAATAAATATAGTGCTGCAGTGCACACACACAAAAAAAACTTTTTCTAATAAATGGATAGCATTAAACGCTTTAATTTTTTAAGAAATCAAATCCTATCTTTTTTTAGGAAAAAGGTTTTTTTTTTATTGTTCTCTTGAGCACTATATCTATTATTATTGGTTTTTTGGTTTTGGAGGTCACTGTCGGGTGAGGGGGTTACCTCCACTTTTGTTCTCCCCTTTCTGGGTTTGTTATCGTGGAGGGCGGATCGGACTGATGAGTCCCATGCAGGACGAAACGGCCATTTCCGATTCCCTCTGATAATAAGACCAGAATGGCATTTTATTTATTCATTGTGCAGACTTTGGTTTATATTTTAAAAATAAATATAACAAGAAAAGAAAAGATTAATGAACAATGCATAAAATTAACGTGCTACAACAACATAAGAAAAATAAAAATTAAACGCACAAGACTGAGAGTTCACTGATCCGTTTTTTCAAATTGTGATACCGGGAACCCAAGATGGACCATTTCTGGTTTCCTGACCTTCGTCAGTTGGGTCCGCCCAGTATCTTACATCTCAGTGAACTCGAGAAACATATAAAAAGAACAAAAGTAAACATCAAAACGGCCTTCCAATTAGAACAAAATCAAAACCTAAATATATTGTTGTATGCACGTTAATTTTATACATTGTATATTTCTTGTTTTATTAGTACAATTAATCTCTTATATGCTAAGCGGGTCTTAGCGGGGATTAATTCATTGGCCCTTTTTATTATTTATTTAGGTTGGGTTTTTTTTTTTTTAATAGGAGGGCCGTTTTGATGTTTACTTTTGTTCTTTTTTAAGTTTTTCGAGTTCACTGAGATGTAAGTTACTGGGCGGACCCAACTGACGAAGGTCAGGAAACCAGAAATGATCCATCTTGCGTTCCCGGTATCGCAAGTTCAAAAAACAGATCAGTGAACTCTCGGTCTTGTGCGTTTTATTCTTATTTTTCTTTCAAAAGATTAATGTCTTTATCAAACTGAATAGTTATTTTACTGATTTCGATATTTCCCAATAATCTTTGAAAAGTATTCAAGTGTTAATTCTATATGTAATTATATTCTATATAGAATTCTTAATTTAATAACGAATTAAAATAACGAATTTTTGGAGCGGAATGTCTTCAAATAAATAATTTGTTTGGGTGAGTTTCAGAATTAACTTATGCTTTTTTTTAAGACTAAGCTTCTAGAAAGAATCCAAAAAAATAGAGCGAACTTAAAAGTGACTTTTATCGGAGCACAGGCTGGGATGGAAGAAATGGATTAAATTTCAATCAATGTCCAACAACACACACTTTGCACATCCAATTCATGTTAAGTCTTTCAGATCACATTATTAGATTTCTCTTCTGTAACTGAATTTGTATTCTTTGAACCCAATGTCTTTAATCCTTTATCTCTTTAATACGATCTGTTTTATCTCAATCAAATAAATTAATGAAATATCTTTTGTCGTTTTTTTTAGCTAAAAAGTCTTTAGTCCACCAGCCCTTTACTTTGTTACTGCAGTTTTTGAATTAAAAATAAAACTTAAATAAAATATCTCAAACTTCCTTATTTATGTCTAATGTAAAAAAAAAAAATTGAATCTATAAAATAAAATGTAATTATTTGATAATGATTTCAATGCTTTAGTGAAAGAAGTTTCAAAAATCAAATGAATCTACAATTTCTTTACATATCTTTTTAGTAACCTTATTATTATTTCTTATTTTTAAAGCTAATCCCGGTAACCGATTCTCTGCAAGACAGACACCTTAGCTGTAATCAGCCTAGAATTCTTTGCAGTTCTTTTTTTTTTTAAACTTAGACAAATCCATTTTCTTCTGAGTAATTTCTGGTTTCGTTACAGTAAATGATAATGAATAATATTTTTTTTCAAAATAACACTACTGTTTCTGAAAATTGCAACACCAAGAAAGAATCACACTATTGAAAACAAATTCATGTCACAGATTGCTCATCTAGATAACTGATTAAATTTGCAGAGCTACACAAGATTTTGTCGCTTCAAAATTCAGTTTTGTGTGAAGCCATCTCGAGCAGAAATAACAGATTCTATACAGCGTGGCATTGAATGGAATGACATCGTCCTGGAAATAGCCTGCCAGGCTGCTTCTATGCGAGTCCAGAGTTCATTTGTGGTGGATTCCGGAAACACTTGACGGCCAGTTGCCTCCCTACCATGCCCCAGACACATTCGATCGAGTATATATCGGGAGACCACGCAGGCCAGAGAAGATGGTATCTACCGTGAATGGAAGAGGTCCTTGGAACTCCGGACCACATGAGGGTGAGCACTGTCCTCCTGCAATATACCGCCAGAATAACTTTGAAGGAAGGGCATCAGCTCTGTCTCTAAAACATTCTTGATGTATCGCTGGCTGTTCAGGGTTTTTTGAATTCTTATCAGGCGCGATTGTGAATTGAATCAATGCCACCCTAAACTACTGGGCGTTGTCTGTATGACGCTCCAAACTGCATGCTACAAGCTGGCGAACCGATGGCATTCAGTAACCACTGCATTGTTCTCAAAGTGAAATTTGGCAGATCATAATCGTTATTTATTTCCGCAGCAGTTGGGATTTCGTTTTTAGAATAAAATTCATACAGCTTTCGTCGAATGCAAGATAGATCAAAGCTATAAATTTCTATAGTCTTGACCGCTGTCAGCCTGTACTCGTCCGGTCGTGAATCGGAGAACGAACTCCGCTGTTTTCTGCTTCGAAAAATGTTGTATCCTGAAAACTGTTGATGAACTGTCGCTTGTCACTTCGATAATGGCACGGACTGAGTGAAAAGGTTTTGAATGTTTATCAATACTACAACTTATTTGTTTAAAATGGCTATGTAAAGCAAAACTTCTGCCGAGACGACGAAACAATTGAGCAGGAGACAACGCAGCCATGTTGAATCATTAATTGAATTCATTCTTATCGTCTAAAACTCATTATAAATGAGACGAGTATATAATGTCTAACAGATGGATGTTGACGATCCCGTATTTTCGTGATTTCACGTAATTTACGCGAGAATAGTCTCTATCCATGTCTTCTCACAAAATATTGAAATATTTAAATGAATTATAATACGGGAAAAGCATGAGACTTTTACTACATTTTAATATAGTTTTAAAAAATTGAAAACAGTCAATAAACAAACAATAAATTCATTATGTAGCATTTTCCTAGTGACAGACATTAAAAATACTAAATTCCTTGAGACCTGCTGAAGAGGCTAATGGCGAGATCTCGTGTTTTTCGTAATTCTCGCGCAAACGTGATCGTCTGTTAGACATTAAATGATATTATAAATGTTAAATTAATAAATTAATATCCAATTCATGACATTAAGTCTTAGCAAATATTATAAGTTTAGTGATATAAGTGCTTAGGTAAGGACTTTTTTCTTACGCGAGAAGGCAAACCGTATTAAAACTCAAACTTCTACTTCAAAATTATAATAAAACATCTTCAGCATATGCCAGGTTAGCAGACGCCAGGCTGATGAGTCTCACTTTCCTGAGAAAGTAGGCTAAAAATCTAATAATTACTAATTTCTTTAAAGAAAAAAATAAGTAACTTTAGGTGATGATTTGAGGAGAAATTGCAATTAAAAGTTTCGCTTCAGAAGAAAAAAAGAATGTTTAGAACCAGAAGGTAGCGTTAAGGAAAAAGCATTCGGCAATGAAATCTAAGATACTTCTTTTGAACATGTCATTATTTATTTGCAAGCTTTTTACGTAACAAGCACAAATACTCTTATGTTTAAGCAAATGACTTGCAAATAAAACATATTGAAAGCTTTTTTCTCCTTTCACTCGATTTCAATAAAAATTTCGATAAAAAAAAAAGGAAAAAAAAAGTAATAAAAAAAGCTGTGAAAAGAGAGCATTACAAAGGAGTGGGAGGGAGTGCTTATCTGAGCTGCTCGTGGTGTTTTCAGACAATCCTTCACTGTAGTCATTCTTAAATCATCCAAAGAGCAAATGGAAATTAGCAACGAAAGAATATGAAGCCTATTATTAACGTCGTTTTATGGGAATTAATGGCTGCACTTGCCACCTCCAACAGTACATGCAAATTTTAAGAGCTCATTAGATGCGTATTAGGGAACTAAGCTCTTCTCCTCCTCCTTTTCTCTCTCGTCCTCTTTAATTTTGTTCCAACTCTTCGTTATTTAAGGCAGGGCCAAGTCGGCATCGTTTCGCCCACCTTTGTTCGCAGATGAAAAATTGGTGACGTTTTCGCATTGTATAAATATTAATGATGAGATCTTGATTCACGCGAAGATCGTGTCTCACTGCTCTTTGCTTCGGAGACTCCATAACTCACAACCTGACGAACAGCAGTAGAAGTGTTTACACAAGACGTAAGTCTACTCAGCAAAAATAATTATCTTCTCCATTAAAATCTCACAGTTAAAAAAACTTGCTTTAATATAGAAATAAAACTAAATGGTCTACAGAAGGAGGATTCACATTTAAAAATAAAAATGTCATGAAAAGGAATATTTGCCGCTTCATATTAATTATCACTTCTGTTTGCCAATGCTGAGAAGAGATTTTTGGAAAAAAAAAATGATTATTAGAAATAGTTTTTCAACAACAAAAAAAAACAAAGAATAGCAAAATATCTTTTACGCAGCGTTACACATTAAAACGTCCCTTAATTTTTTTTCAGATAAAATTTACGATCACTAAGGATATACCAATAGATTAACAATACACTAAGGATACCTATATTTTTTGAAAGATTACAGCAATAGATAGGTTGTAGAAAGTCCTTCATTCCTCATTCCATTAGAATCTACTGACTTATATTGGATGTATTTATGAAAAGCTTATTCCTTATTCTAAGAGAGCTTAAGTTTCGAGTTCACTTTCTTTGCCTTTGGTATTATTTGGTATATTGAGTGATTTATTTTCACTCAATATATTAAATGCTAATTTTTATTTCAAGATAACAGAATTTAATCTACTGGTTATTTTAAGAATAAATTAAATTGAAATTACAAGTTTATCTGAAACCAACATTAATGTACAGTAATTCAAAATATATTTTCTGCAATAAGGTGGATTACATAATAGTAATACTCTTATGGAATAATGATTGGAGCGAACAGGGTTTCCAAGTAACAAGAAAAATATCACGTATGCAAATGTTGATGTTTAACATTTGAGGAGTTAATGCTAAACTTCGCCTCCAATTTAAAGAACAAGTTTCTGCTTTTTTGGGGATTTGGGAATTTTCTATTATTAAATACAATCTACAATGAGTTATCCTCTTAAATCTAGTTTATTATAGAAACTAGAGAAAAGAAACATTCTGAAGTAATTTCTATTTTACAATTTACAATTTTGAAATTATAAAAATTAAATTCATCAGATGATTTGAAGTAACGGAAATTATTCTGAAATAAAAAGAAATAAAAAGAAATAAAAGAAATGTCCATATTTATTAGCAGAATTTTAAGGTACGCAAATAGCTGTCAATTAAAAGGGGCAATTGCTAAGAAAATAATTATGCAAATTACTCGAATTTACAGTCATGTTGAGAAATCAAAATTATTTCAGTACTTTCGTAATGGCAGTGGAAAGCATCGGTATATCAATGAAAGTCATAAATCAAAATTAATAAAACATTTTCCAATATAAAACATGCTAAAGATGATCCATCAATTACACGCGGCCAAATAAATTATATGTATCAACCATAAAGAAAATAATACTTCAGTAAAATGAAATATAAAAGTAATAAAAATTTAAAAAAAAAATCCTAATAGAGATATGATAAGTTACATTTTTTATTGAAATAGTTTCAATTTCCTATTTTGTTCGATTACAAAAAAAAATGGAAGAATTTTGGGAGGAAATCTAAATTCAATAGTTGCATTGGAATATGCACTGCCCAGGAGTTTATCCTTTGAAAAGTTAATGACAGATTACTGAAATTAATATACTAAATAACAGACAGATTGTAACTAGTTTCCATGAGCTCTTATTCACATTTTTAACAGATTTCCTTCAGAACCATTAAAAATGAAAGAAATATAAATAAATTCTACATTTATAGAGAATATTTTGATACGCTCTACTTCCAAACTTCTAAAATTAACCAACAATATCTGACATTATTACTTTGCAAAAGAAGAAATGACTTTTAAGAAAAAAGAAAAATGCATAAATGATCCACAAAACTACTGTTTTTTTTTTTTATCAAGCTCTACTAAAGGAGAGAAATTACAACTTACTGCTTGGGCTTACAAGAAAAATTCTAAGTAAAATAGCTTTAAGCATTTACATGAAAATGTCATTATAGTGACATTTTATATATTGTAACTGCTTAATTACGACATTACAATAAAAAATAATTGGAAGTTTTTGAACCTCGTCAGTTATTCTTTAAGTAAGCAGGAATAACCTATGATTGAGTAATTTTTTTAATTAATTTTCTTTTATATAATGGATATACAGTAGTTACAAAACATATCGAAATTCAAATTGTATCTCAGCATGCCATCAAACACAGCTTTACGTTCCATATGAAAAAAGATGATGATGTTTCACGATTGCATTTCACAAGACAGCGAAGAGAAGAATCTTTAAAGAAAGCGTTTGGTTACAAGGAAAAAAACATTAATGTGAGAATAAATGAGAAAAGCAAAATTGAGACACAGAGAAACAGAAGAGCGGCTGAAAAAAAAATAAGGGAGCAAATGGGAAAACAAACGGGGTGAAAAACATATCAGCTTCGATGCAACATCTGGTCATCTCATCCAGCGAAAATTCTTCTTAGAGCACCTTAAGATGGAATTGATTGTTTTCATGTTCACCCGAACGCAAACGTATTCGACCCCCAACTTACGAAGTCCCCAGCCTTTACTAGAGATTGGGATAGAAGGAAGGGGAAGGGGGATTAAGAAAGAGGCTTCTCTTCTCCAACATTATCTCTGCGTTAAAGATATAAATCAGATGGGAAAAGATTGAAGAAGACGTCTCGGGGGGGACGGCGCCCGAATCCGATTTCATCGCTGCTGGCGTCTGGCCTTCCACCCCTACTGCACGTTTCCGGGCGAACGGAGGAGGCTTCATTCGCACCGTATTAGATGCAACTTACATGCCGAGAAATGAACACGGAGGCTTCCGTTCTATGATGGATGTGGCCCCAGTTCATCTGCGCAGCAACACCAGAGTTTTCAGGCAAAAGACACAACAACCAATTACAAACAACGCGGAAGCTCTTTACTTGGCACTGTGAACAAAACGGAATATTTACATAAGCAAAGGAAATGGGCAAGGAGAGAAAAACCAACAACAATTAACAGGTTCGCTTTGGTGGGTTTTTTTTATTCTTCGTTTCTATCCGTGTGTTGTTTCTTCGGAAAATGGGATCCACCAGACATTGCAAATGAGTTTACATCCAATCCGCCAGTTTCTGCGGCGCGCGAACTTAACGACACAGAAGAAAACTCGTTGTATTTCGATTCGCTTGAATGCAACACAGCCAGTGCTTAGAACGAAAGGAAACAATGAAGAAGAAAAAAGAAAGAAAGAGAACAAGTGAAGTCCAGAACAAGGATGATAAACTTACTTGCGAAATCGTTCCACCTTTTCTTGACTGCCTCAATTCGCTCCGCCTTTTCTCTGCATCTCTGAAACATCTCCCGAACGATGAACACAATGAGTTTTTAGGGGAATTCATTTTACTCTACACAGAAACATTTAATGCAAAGGAGAAACAGTTCTCTTATGAGCAACTACAAATTTATTTTTCTTTAATTCTAAATCTTTGAAGAAATATTTGCAAATACCATCCTGAATGAAATACTTACATTATAATGGCAAGGAATCGCTGTTCATGTCAAATACAAAATTAAGAAAGTAATGAAAATAAAAAAAAAGTCTTTTAAAAGATTTAAATCAAATAGACAGCTTCTAGAAAATATTTATTTTGCTTTTCAAATAGCAATTATAAAAATACGGTAAGGACTGCATTGGGACCAGTCGCAAAGGCTCTTAGACTTCTATAGAGTGAATTTACAACTATAGAGCTATAGTTTTCTTTGAACAATAATCGTTCTTAATGTGATCTAACAGCAAGAAAGCACTGTATGTATCTACTTAGCACTCCTTCTATCGCAAGACTACTAAGTAACATAATCTCAACGGTTCGAAATCCTCTCATCGAGGCATAGCTAACAATCAAATTTCATATTTAACCCTTTTAGTTTTTGAATTAAGCAAATGGCGCCGGTCCGAAAAACACAAAGAGGGGGGGAAAGCACATAGAGGGAAGAAAAGACAGATAAGAGAAGAAACAGACAGATAACGCTCTGCATCGAATCCTCAAATTACGATTACTACAAAACAATTGAGGTTCCGAGTTTTTGAATTAATAAAAACGATCTTCAGATGTTTTAGAAAGAATATTTGTAAATAAAGTAAAAGCAGCAATTACTTTACCTATTTCATTAAGGAATCTTGTTCATTTAAAGAGAATCTGTCTTAGCGTATTCCATTCAACCTGTTCATTTAAAGCAGGATAAAAACAAATTTACTAAATTACCTGTAAAGGGAAAGAGATGAATTTAGATAACACAAAGGCAAAAGTATTTTGTGGCAAAACTTTTCCTGTAAAATCTGTTCGAAAGATTCCATGACTGCAAAAAAAAAAAAAAAAAAAAAACTGTGTACTTTATAATATATTAATATAATTTTTAAAAAGTGTATTCACTTCTGTTAAGTGTTTGAAAACTATTGTAATAAGAAACTACTTAATTCTTTAATTTCTTTACAAGTTACTTCACATCCATTTCGGTTTATAACTGTTGTTTGTTTTATAATATGAAACTATATGTAATTGCGGTGGTGTAAATCGTTCTCCAAATACTGCAGGTATTTTAGCTTCTAAACAGCGTAGAATAAACCATTACTGCTTTTATTACCCAGCTGCAAAGAAGAGCAAGCAATGATAAAATTTTATCTGACTCAGAGGAGGACAAATATGAACAAGCAATCTTAATGAAATATTCATTCTGTCTAAGTGCATTCTCCTCCTTAAGAAGTGGCGCACTCGACTGACTTCAGGTGTTACATCTGTTGTGCACTTAGACAACCCTGTCTCGCACAACAATGGAACATGTCCGGCCGGCCTTTGACCCGTATCCGTTTGTAAAATGGTCGTCCCATTGCAAATTATCCCAGAACAATAAGAGAGCATTCAACCGCTGACCCGCGCATGGCCAAGGGTCGCCGAGGCAAACGTGCAATAATATCTCCCCAACCCACTCCTCCTTCGCGTATCTAACAAAGACTTCAATATTATTCCATATAATTCCGCATCCACACCCTCAACAAACAAACGAATGGCTGCAATAAACAGCATATTTCTGAATCTCTTATTATCAGATATAAGCAACGAGTTTCATAGGCCTAATAGCACCATAGCCCTTACAACTGCAATCGTACAAAGTTAGAATTTAATTCTTGGGGGAAATAGCGCAGCAGTGATTTTGAGATCGCTAATGAAGTTTGCCTGTTTCAAGACATTATCTACTGAACAAGTAAATATTTATATAAGAATAAAGATATTTATAAATAAAATATTCACTGAATTAATTTGAACAATAATGAGACCAAATTGCTTACCGTATTTCATTAGTGAGCTTTTATTGATAAAATTTTAACGCTTGTGTAAAAGTTATTGTATTAAAACAGCACATAAATTAATTTAAAAAAACATTTAGTAAAGTACTTAGCAAGTGGAGTCTTTCGGGGCTCCAAACACAATTTTTTCTAGAAATAATGCCATTTACGTCAGCTGCTCCGATTCATGTAAAGAAAAATTTGATAATCATGAAAATTTAAAAAA
Source organism: Thereuonema tuberculata (assembly GCA_023159025.1). Lineage (NCBI taxonomy): Eukaryota > Metazoa > Arthropoda > Chilopoda > Scutigeromorpha > Scutigeridae > Thereuonema > Thereuonema tuberculata. The sequence continues at coordinate 127,947,191 of JAFIDM010012231.1, read as the reverse complement.
AAAAAAAAAAGCATTCTCAATATGTTCCACTGAAAAATTATTTATTGAAAATTTAGAAAAAATTAAGATTAAGTTTTTAACTTTATTGCCATTAACTTAAACAATAAAACAATAAACATAAAACAAGGCCTAAATAGATTTATAATCCTATCCAGAGAAAGAAAGAAAATAGAATATGGGCAGCCTACTCATACCATCCTATAGTGTTTAATCGGCTACATAAAATATTTCAAAATACGGATATTAGGATGGGGTTATGTCTTAAACAATAAGTTATCCTATATCCCATCCATAAATGTAAAAATATAGAAAAAATAAAAAGGTTCATAAAAGAGGATGCATTTACTTAATTCCTTGTTTACAACATGATTGTTTTCATATTGGCAATAGTGGCCAGTGTGTGGAAAAAAACGTATAGGAGATCATAAAAGTTGTATCAAAATAGGACAAGTAGAAGGTTCAAGCATTGCTCATCATGTCTATAAAATGGCCCATATAAGTGACTTAGATAATTTTTTAATTTTGGATTGTAACAACAAAAAAGATGAAAGAAAATCCATTGAATCATATTTTATAAATGTATTAGGTTCCTACAACACGGCAGCTCTTGACAATAATATTTATACATATATTGATAATTTTAAGTTTCAGGAACAAATGATGACAAAGAAGAAAATGATTGGAAAACGTATTCGAAAAGCAAGACGGATGACATCCTAAGGACGAGTGATGTTCAAAATTCCCAGTAGATGCAGGATTCCAACAAGGACCTGTCGTCATCATTGACGTGAATGACGTGGCTTCGTGGCGAAGATACAAGCTGAATAATTACTCAGAATATATATCAATCAAAAGCTGAATAATTAATTAAATTGTTTATTTTTGCTTTTCGGCACCACTGCGATTCCGATGAATTAATTGGATTTATCAAAAAACAATAAAGAATTTCTTAAATCTCTTGTAAAACCCCGCCTTGTCTACCTATATTTTAAATTGCTTTGTCTCCTATGACGGAACTGGATTACATGACTGCATTATAATAGTCTAATGCAAGAAACTCCGTCTCGATTGGCAACACTGAATTAGCACATTTAAATGAATTGTTACCAATTCCCATTTAATTTTATTCAAACCCTCTAAACTAAGTACAAGGATTTTGGGTTATACCGACCTAGTCTAATGGTCTAGTCGGTGATCTGTAATGAAGCAGATGAATCGGAACATGGATTCGAATCCCGGCTTTGACATGGATAGTTTGAAAAAAAGTCCTTTCTCTTCAGGTCTGAAGTCATTCCTGTGGAAGGCAATGGCAAACCATCTCAATATTTGATCCCTAGAAATTCAATGGTTTCTTCTAGGGGTTCGCAACCCTAGAGACCTGTTGTGACGGGCATTTAGGACTCGAAGTTTGACTTGACGTGCACCGTGAAACAACAACAACAACAAAAATGTTGGATTGATTTTAATTTTTATCTCAAATGTAACAATCTTAAAACCAAAATCAGACTTCTACAAGGATTTTCAAAACATATTATTCATCATAAACATCAAGCAACACACACTACTACATCCAATATTTCGGTTTTTTAATCAAAAGCCTTCTTCAAGGAAATTTACATCAAACTAGAAGAGAATCTATCGTTCTCTTTCTAAATACAATCAACAATAAATTAAATATGAAACAAACAAGCACTCACTTAAACGAGAAAAACAATCAAAACGTGAAATTACATGAATGAAAACAATCAAAAACTTAAATAAACTAGAAACAACTAACCAAAACAATAAAACAACCAAAACGAGAAATATAATGAAAGAAAACAATAAAACAAATTAAAACAAAAAAAGGGGGCAAAATCTTACTCAAAATGTAGCAACACTTAAAAAAAGCTTTATTTTCGATTATTTTAAGGATAATTTCGGAAAATCAAGGTTGAGACCAGTATTTTCGAAAATGGAATATCATTTTTTCTAACACTGACAGGAAATTTAGGTTCGTCTAAGACCATTTACATAATGATAGGATGAGACAGAACGATTGTTATTGGAGTCTTTGTTTCATAAACTGGAGTAAATGTATGAATAAAGAAATGTTCTTAAGGTAAATGAAATTTCTTTTGGTATTTTTAAGAAATGTATGGACAGAAACAAGAATTTAAAAGCAAAACTAAATTTTGAGTAGGATTTTACCCGTTTTGTTTTGTTTTAATTTGTTTTATTGTTTTCATTCATGATATTTCTCGTTTTGATTGTTTTATTGGTTTGGTTAGTTGTTTCTAGTTTATTTAAGTTTTTGATTGTTTTCATTCATGTAATTTCACGTTTTGATTGTTTTTCACGTTTAAGTGAATGATTGTTTATGTTTCATGTTTAATTTATTGTTGATTGTATTTAGAAAGAGAACGACAGATTCTCTTCTAGTTTGATACCTTGAAGAAGGTTTTGATTAAAAAACCGAAATACTGGAACTAGTAGTGTGTTGCTTGATGTTTATGATGAAGAATCTTAAAACCTTTTTCCTTAAGCAACTAAACAAATCAAATTTGAAGCACAAAGTTTCGGGTCTATCCATTACAGATCCAACTTATAGAAAAACTACACCCAAAACATTAGGCCTTTTATTTTATATGTTTTAAAATAATGTGTATATGAGACTTGCAACTTTCTTGGCGACGAAGATTAAAGAATTCTTCTCGGTTTTTCCAGACAAATAAGAATTTTGAAGTGGTCCAAGCTTTCTGACGCAGTCATGGAGGCAATCTTCAGGGAATGAAAAGCGAGATCACCGCGGGTTTTTTAAACCGTTTGAGCGATTTATATGTGTATATCTAAACTTTAAAAGATTGGTAAGCACTAAATTTTTATAGGAACAGTAAATATAAATTCTGTCTTGATTTTTACATGTTTAGGATTTTCAATGCATTTTTTAAGCCATCTTTCAAAGTTTAAGGATCTTTTAAAATCTGTTTTAACAGAACAAGATGTAGCACAAATATAACACTTAAAAAAGCTTTAGTTTCGACTATTTTAATGCTAATTTCGTTAAGTCAAGGTTGAGAGTATTATTTTCGAAACTGGAATATCATTTTTTATAACACTGACAGGAAATTTAAGACCATTTACTTAAAGACCGTCATTAGAAACCAAAAAAGGGCGTTTCACATGGATCCGAAAATCGGATGGTCGGATCCATGAATCGGACGTATTCTCTTTCACATGGCCACGAAACTCTCTCCGATGTCGCCTATACGACTTGTAACATTCAAATCGTTCGTACAGACGACGTTTCGTGGTCACATGAAAGAATACGTCCGATTCGTGGATCCGACCATCCGATATTCGGATCCATGTGAAACGCCCTTTAGACTGCAAGAGTCAAGTCTCCTATACATACTTTCCGATAAGAGTTATTTGAATGTCAGCATCCTCGACATTTAAGTTTTCTTTTAAATACGGCCCTATGATACAAGATCTACAGAAATTCCTTTAATCTCTACGGAGAAAAGGATCTGTGATTGCCAGAAATATCTTGACTGAATATGGACATTTCTGTATTGCGAGAACTCTGAGGAATGTCTTATGTTCCTGAAAGTTCCGCCATGTGTAAAAGTCAAGCAAACAAGTAGAATTAGTAGGCGATAACCCTGAGACATTCTTCTGAAAGGACAACGTGCGAGGTAGGCAGCCAAGCAGGAGTTCTAATAAACAAACGTAATTGGCCTGTCAGGGTCAAAACAACACGAAAAGGGAGGTTCTTCAACTAGAGCCACAGTCATCCTGTGACCGCTTCTGGTGCTAAACTGGATCATGGACCAAATTTGATGTAAATCTTGTTATTATTTCGGAAAAATAAAATTTAATCTAAACAAAAACAGTTGCAGATGGGATGGATAAATATACAAGATAGTTGGTGCAAAATTGACGTCACGTAAGTTTTTGCTTTAGAAATTATTTTTGGGAGATTTATTCAATATTATTTTGTTTTTTATTGTAAAGACAATTACTAAAAGTGAATATGACAATTTTAGCTTTTTATTTTTATATTTTTATAATTTTATTTTTATATACTGAACACTGAAAACTAAATAAAAAAAAGTATTTTAAAAATTAAAGAATTATCTGCCCTGATACGAACCATGATCGAATGAAAGTTTCATGAGATACTAAATATTTTCAATGACCCATTCATCGATTCATTGTAGATCGGTCTTTTGCTTTGTTGCTCCTTTATGTTGCTCCATGATCTTCCCACAAAAAAAACAAGGCGGCTTTCATAATTTCTCCTCATGTTTAATTCACCTTCTCTGGCATCATCTTCTTCCTCTTCAAGTAAGAAAAAAAAAAGGCCCGAGATATTTCTCGTGACACGTGCTTTCTGACGACGCTGATTTAGGCGCGAGTGAGAATATCATTAGGGAGATGGTTGTGACTCTGCTCAGTGTGTGGCCCCAAAGAAGTACTCCCACGAGAACATTAAAAACTAGGCAATATCAGGAGCAACTTTAAGGGCAACAGACAAAAGAGGCAGCAAACGGCTTGGCTCCTCTCGGCTTACCTCGTTCTCATTGAAGGAAGAAAAAAAAATAAAGTAATTATGCGAATAGTGTTCATAATTCATAAGAGAAAAAAGATGAAGGTGAATAAAAGATTCATGGGATCTTCATTGTCTTTTCTCTTCCTTCTCTTTTTTTTTCCTTCTAAATGTTTCTTCTTCATACCGATATAAAATTGATATAATGATGAATAGAACGATTACAATTGAAGTTCATCTTGAATCTTAATGAGTTTAAACCTTCCTGAGTTTCCAAGTAATTAAGAATATTCTCTTTAAAGTTCCCACTACTTTCCTTCCACCCACCACAAAGTTTCACGTAATGATACAAATTACTTAATGTTGATTATTAATGTATTATTTCAATGCTGAGGTTTTTTTCTTGAACGAATGGTCAAAGCAAATAAAAGTTAACCAAAGAACAGAAATTATTAGAGGAAATGTCCAAATTCAGTATCGAAAATATTGTAATTAAATTTATAAGTAATCTTGATTGCATTGCTAATTTGAAGATTAACAACTACGTAAAATCTCGTAGGATTTCTACTTTTTAATTAATAAAAAGTTCGAAAGAACTTATGCCTACTTTCCTTAATATGTTATTAAAATTTTTTTAGTTTTTATTTTTTTTTAAAGGAAGAAAAAAAAACGAAAAATGGAACAATTTTCAAATTGTCTGAAAAAAAAAAGTCATTAATTAATAACTAGACTAAATCATAGACCAACTTATAGAATTACGTCAAAAGTATATAACTGTGTATGGCACAGTTTGACCATCAAAAAAAAAAAAAAAAACAAGAATAACAATAAAGTGATATTAATAATTTTCCTGCAGAAATACACTACATGGCCATTAATCACCGGACACACCTAGTAATGTATTAATCAGGATCCGGTCAGTATGGAAGTCCGCCTTTAGCAGCTATCACACCCATAGTCTTCTTTCCACAATGTTTCGGTAGGTTTCTGCAAGAATTTGATTTCATTCCTCTTTAAGATGTTGAACAGCTCTGCAGTATTTTTTGGTCAGTTTGGTCTGGCTTTCAACCGGTGCTCCAACTCATGCCAAAGGTGTTCAATGGGGTTGAGGTCAGGACTTTGGGCCGGCCGTTCGAATTCATCCACTCCCATCTCCTCAAACAACTCGGTTATTAGCCTTTGCTTTAATGGACGGGTCAGGCTGAAAATGAAATGGATCAATTCCAAACTGTTGCCACAGTGTGGGTGGCGCTGAATTGGCCAAAATTTCTCCATGAAGGCTTTGGCATGCATGGATCCAGGCACTAAAATCAATGGACCAAGACCATACCACGAAAAACAACCGTGGGAACAGTAAGGTCCTATAAGAAACGCTCGCCAGGCATTTGCCACACAAGTCCATCGGATCGTCAAAACTGGTAGCGTGATTCATCACTCCACATCATGCTCCTCCATTGCACTAGAGTCCAATGGCAACTTGCCTTTCAACCACTGTAAGCGACGGGCGGCATTCCGTGCAGTGATCTTAGGCTTATAGACTGCAGCTCGACTACGACATCCAAGTGCAACCAGTACTTGCATCACTTCTTTGACCACTGTTGTAATGAAGCCTCACGGTTGGACCTCAACACACATTGAAGACTTCGATGGTCCCGATCTGTCAAATTTTCGGCAAAACATCTCCTTTAAAAACACCGAGACTGTCAAATGACAGTTTCATATCTGTACGACAAACAATTTTTTACTTATTTTGATCACAGAAAGAAGGCTAATAAAAGAACTGTCTTTGGTCCATATTTCTTTATCTGCTGTTAGGCCAATAGGAATATTGTATTTTAATTCTTGTAAAAGCATCTATCCACCTCTAAAATTTCAGCTTACAAAGATATATAATTTGATATAACAATGCTCTATAAACATTAAAGTACTGTGTTTATAGAGCATTGTTTATAGAGCATCTCATTTTGGCATGTTTTTATTTGTAGCTCCTTACCTAATGGTCCTGTATATGAGAAAATTAATTGGGATCATCCTTGTCCTAGACCTAGATCTCTCTTTAAAATCTGAGCTTACTACGATTTAAATAATTTTGAGCTATCATGATCAGATGAACAACGAACATTTATTGTAATCAATGAAAATACGTATTTGACTTCAATTTGCAATTCAAAGTTTTTATTCTAAGGCTTCTTTCTCTCCGACGCACATTAAGGGGGCATTTATTATAGACGTTGGACCAAATTTATAATGCCCTGTATACGGGTTAAAGAATATTAAAAGAGAACTTGTTTATCTTTATTCACTACTTCCAAATATCACTGCACTATTGCGCACTAAAGAAAGGAAAACACAGATACGCTTCTTTCCTATTTTTAGCGATTCCATAGAGTTGTATTTGTGTATGGGACGCCTTCTGCAGTCCAAAACAGGAGCCCCATAAGTCACAACTCGTTGAACTCCCCATTGTCTGAAGGTCTGGGGAAAAAAAAATCCGAATTCAATTCCAAGTCGCTTCTGGTTTTACGTGGCTTTGATCGGGTCAGGAAAAAAGTGGTAATTGTACAAAATTGGAGTCTGTCTACGCTGTATCGACTGTGCAGAGAATGAATACGATACTCTCGACCTAAAATGGTCACTTTCGACTCAGGATGGTTATAGGCCTGAAAAAGAGTCGCTCGAAAGGTGCAAAATGGGAATCTGTTTGCGGGATAAACGAACTCAATATGGACAATGAGTTTACTTGAAATTGTAATTGACTGAATAAATGAGCCAATCAATAGAAGTTTCACTTTAAACAACGCAAATTTTTGATATTGCAAAATTGTACGTAGTTAATTAATTTTGTATTTATTACAAAACTGTGAATTGATTTACTTCTGTTTGTATTTGTTTTTTGTTTTGTAAGCGTGCTGGATCATTTATCCCCAATTGGTCAATACAGTCACACTTTACATGAATCATTATTATTTACTTCATTCATCCAAATTTTTCTTTTCTATTACCAAATTTAATAACTAATCTCCTTAAAAGTACCTAATAATAAGTTGTTATAACTTTCATGCGTCCACATTTCTGTATTTCATTCATTTTCAATCTTTTCAAGTCTTTCGGTGGCGACATCTTAGTTAGGTATGAAGTGACATTGATGATTTTAAAAAGTATATCGTATTTCAACCTATGATTTGTAGAACATTCTTCCTAGTAAGTGTACATTAGATGAGATTGTGGTGATACGGGTGGCAGAGAAATCAATCACCGCGGCCTTATGCAAAGAAGTTCAGACGAAGAGAATGATGGAAGTAGTAAAGGAGAAATGGGAGAACCCCGAGAAAAACTGCCCTGCGCGGATGTCACCCACCAAGAAAACCACATGAGCAAGTGTAGCTTTAACGAATTTAATGATGATACTAAGATTGAAATCAAAGAATACTTACTTACTTTACGCGATCAGGCCCAGGGGACCGCGCGATGTAACAACCAAGGCTCTCCATCTGTCTCTATTTTCAGCTACCAGTCTCCAGCTCTCCGAAAGTCCCAGTCGCAAGAAGTCTTCCCTCAATCCATCCATCCATCTCTTCCTAGGTCTTCCCACTGGTCTTTTGCCCGTTGGGGTCCAATCCAATACAATTTTGGGCCACCTTGTTTCTTCCATCCTCACTACATGCCCTGCCCATTGAAGTCTCTTACTTTTCATCACCCCCACAATATTGGGCTCCTTGTAAAGCTCATAAAGAATACTTAACATTTTAAATAAGTTTTTAAATATATTTAAGTAAAAGTACGTACTGTTAAACGACGGATATCAGAGCTCCACTTGGCAGAGTACCAAGAACTGTCGATTTGTGTTATAGGGTCGATTTGTGTTGAACTGTCATTTTAACTGAAGCGATTTAGGGACCACAATGTTTTTTATTTTTATGGTAAGTAAAATCTAAAACTGTTAAGCAAAAAATTTTTAATTTTTAAAACTACAATGTTCACAAAATAAAAGCTAATTTTCCGATGTTTAATAATAAACAAACGAGACGGATCAAACTTCCTGCGAGACGGATTGACTACCCTATTTTGGAAATGGATTCTCCTTCTTCTGACATGCGCAGAAGTGTCGAGGAGTCTCTTATTCGTGGTCGGACAGTACTTGAACTTGTGTTTAGTAGAATCGTAAAACATCACTACATAGTAAAAACCATACAAGCATTTTATAAGACAATCTAAGTATAGATGCAAAATATCCAGAGCTTAGGGAGACAACACTTCATTTATTATTTGAGAAAGTGGAAGGAATACTAATTCCTGTTTTTAACACCCATTTTTTTTTTATTAATAATCAAAAAGATTAAAAAAAGAAAAAAGAAGCAGCACGTTCCGCATTCACCACTGTTAATTTAGTTTGTAATAAGTTCTGCTGACAACTAAGACGCGACAGACTGAATTAAATTTGCAAATTAAATCATGAATATTCAAACAGTTCGAGATCCCATTAAAACGATTAAAAAAAGAAAAGACAAAAACAACAGATTGATGAACAAGGAATGAAAACCTCATTAGCGGAAGCTTTTTTTTATATAATATTCTATAATTAAAGACTCATAAGACGAAAAAAGATATTTAGGACAAACGGTGAAGCGCAGTATTTTTAATTCGTCGAATATCAAAGGTATAAAATGACTGAAATTCTTCACTTTAGTCTTCATTTTCACTCCCCTGCAAAAACTTCCAAATAGAAAGGTTTATTTTTTTTTATTTTTATTTTTTTTTTTTTTTTAACATAAATCTTAATTTTTGAAGTTGAAACAAAAGTAAGTGAAACAAATTAAGATTTGTTAAAAGAAAAAAAAAATGTCCTATTTTCTTTTTTTTTTTTTAGGCATTTGTTTAAAAAAAAAATCAGCTTTTACTGAAGTTTTTTTATCTGATGTTCAGAAAAGTAATAAATATGGGTAGCATTAAATCTGAAAGGATTTTTTTTTTTTTTAATTCACTTTAAAAGTAAAATTTTACTTTACATGTTAAAGTCAAACGGCCTTTTAATTTGCTCTAATATTTAATTTTCAGCTCGCCAAAATGAAATGAATTAAACAAGTTCGAGAGAGGCTAAAGCACGTTTATTAAGCAACGGTGTGAAAGAAAAATTATTCTTAAAAGTATCACACGTGTTTATCAGACTTATTGTGATTCTTCCAAAGATGCTGGAACCGTGCAGGCATTTGGGCAATTTCAAATCCTTTTTATCTTTTGGCTATTAATATGCAAATAAAAATCTGTAACTTTAAATTACGATTGCAGGAGATATATTTTCTTATTATTAATTTTCAAAAGATAACTGAAAGGACATTAATAATTAAGTTCAAAACAGCTTATTTGAGGGGGAGGGGATGAGAGGGAAATTTAACGTGTTATTAGACAATTTCAACGTTAAAAGTTCCCAATTCACTTTAGATGAGAAAAGAAACTAAGAATCAAAATGGATTGTTTAATAATTTTCAATATCTTTTTAAAAATAAAAACCATACAAACGAAATACAAAATAGCGTTGGATTTGGATTTTTTCGCAGTTAAATAGAAGTAATTTTTTTCTTTTTTTAATTTCAAAAGAAAGATTTAGGAGATTATAATATTTACCGCGGCAAATTTCAAGACATATTATAAAAAAATAACAAAAACGAAACAGTTCGGGTATAAATAATTTAAATATTAAATTACTGAAACGTAGTGCAATAGCTGAAGGAACGCTAAAAAACTATTTAAAAAAAAAAAAAAAAAAAAGTTTTTAGATATCTAACGACTGCAAAATCCAAAGTTGTAATTAATTAACGTAAATAATTAACTGTTGTGATAATTATGAAGCTACAGAATTATTATCACCTGTAAATAATTTTTAAGCAAGATGCTTAATAATCAGCTTAAGCATTTAAAAGTTTGCAAAAAAAAAATAAACTTCGAAGATCAATGAGAATTAAGGAAAGAAAGAGTTACTATTAAAGCAATTTTTATGTAAGAACAAATTCGTGAAAAGAAAAGTTGTAATTAATTAATATTAAAGTTAATAAAAGTTTAATAATCCTAAAGCGGAAGTTTGTATTTTGTCGTAATTAACTTTTGATTTCAGAACAGAAATTAAGCTTTTAATTTTTGCACTTAAATTATGCGACCAAATTAATATCTGCAAAACCTTTGTTATAATAAGATACCCGTCTGTTTTTCAATTTAATCTAATATTTCTAACAATCCTACTGTATTAAGAAAAACAATGATGTAAAGATTAACACGACTGAATGCTTCTCTCATTAATTTTACTTTTTCAATTTGTCTGCTTTTGTTGTTATTTATAGATTAAATCCTTGATTACTTTACTAACACGAGATTTACGATAGGCAATTCTCGTAGACTTTGTGTTTTGTGTTTTGTTTTTTTCCTTTGTTTCTTTTCTCCTTTATTCTTTCTTATTGATAACAGTTTGAGAAAAGATAGAGAACCGAATACGGATTTCTTTAATCTCTTTTGTTTAACGGAAAATGTTACATTAATTTCCCTTTGTGTTTCTGGAGATTGCGAAAGGGCGGAGAGGCCTCTCCTACTGCTACATTGCTAGCGATTTTTTCGAGTAATTAAGCTGCGAGCTATTAATCTCTGTCTACCCATTCTTTTTCAGTCTGATTAATTAATTCGCACAGCTTATGAGCAAAGTCCTGTTGATTCGCTTCGCCGTTTTATTTACTCTCGCACTAAATCTCTTAATCAACGAATGTCCACTTGACGTAGGCAAGCAAACCGTCATCCTCTTATCGAAACCCAGACAGCCAATTTGGAGGCGGATCTCCGTCCGGTCCTTTCCATCCTTACCACGATTTCCATGATAGGAAATGAAAATTCAAGCAAATACGATGAATAGGGGGGAAAAAAAAAAAAGAAAGAAATCGAAATGAAGATCAATGCAAAGGTAAGATATTGCAGAAATAAGTTGAAAGATGGAAAAATAAATAAAAAAAACAAGAAAGAAAACTTAAAGAGAGGCGAAAGAAGTACCCTTTTTTTATATAATTTTATAATACATAACTTTTAAAATACATTTATATCTTTCTATATTTAAAATCATAGAGCGCCGTAATCATGAAACTTCGCTTTGATGAGGAAAAAAACAAAAAAAGGTCTTCATGAACTTAAAGCCTACTTTCCTTAAAATTTCTTCATTTCCTTTTTTTTAGTGCTCTTTTAAACGACGCGACCATGGCAGCGCCGCCACGATCACGCCGCCAGGTCGTTCTATACATGGAGCCTTTCACACGTGGTCGCTTGGTCGCTTCTGGCAGCGCTGCCAGGATTCTGGTCGCGACATTACGCGATTTTTGAAGCCGCCAGGCTGGCGACGCGATCACCGTCGTTCTATAGATTTCAGTGAAGCCTTTCACACGAGACGCGATTTTCGTTGCCACCAGAAGGTCATTTCTGTTTATTTTCGCTTTGAGAAGTGTTGAAAAACATGAAAAAACGAAACTACTTTAGAGAATGGGGACCTTTGACACTGAAAAATTCATATTAGAAGTTCGTGAATATTTATGAACAATGAACATTTTTTTTTTTTTTAGAAATAGATTTTAATAGAATTAGCAAAATTTTATTTCAATAAATAACATACAACATCTTCTTCTTCAAAAAAAAAAAAAATATTTATTTTAACAAATTTTCGGGAATTTTTCTTTTTTCCTTTTTCAAGTTATTTCCAATAATAAATTAAATATCAAGATTTCACCTCGATATTTAATTTATTGTTGGAAATAACTTGAAAAAGGAAAAAAGAAATAATAATAAAAGATTTAACGTGCGGGCGATGTTCTAAGATTATACTTAAAAGTCTCCGCACTTGACTAAAAATGAACTTTTAAATTACAATTAAAAATGCACCCTACTAGTTGCGTCCAGAGTGCTGACTGAACATCTAAAGGGGAATGAAAAAAAAATTCCGAAAATTTAAATAAATAAATATATTTTTTAAAATATATTTTTGAAGAAGATGTTGTATGTTATTTATTGAAATGCAAATAAGTAGGAAGGAGATTACAAGAAAATATGGACTCAAAATATTTTATTTCTGTAAAAAAAATGCTTCATAACAAATTTATTTTTGAAAACGAACAGCATTCAATGAATCTGCTTGATATTTATTAAGTCTTTAATGAAAACGTTTTTTATTATGATTATTTGATAGTACATAAAGAAAAAAATTAATGTCAAACAATTTTTAAAACACAATATTTATTTTTTTTTTAAAATTAGGCCTAACTATTGCACTAATAATAAATATCATAAACACAAATCATTATTTTATGATTTTTTTTAGCATTTAGGCGTTCGACAAGTTTTTTTTAAGTTGGAATATCGAGTACTATCTCGACAACTCCCAAAAAATTGCCTGTTTTTGAATTTTAATTTAATTAATTACAGAATATTTCGAAAATTAAAAACAAGAAAATAGAAATCCCAGATGCTTCACAAGTTCGTATTTAAATTTTCAAAAGTTTAGGTGCATTGGTAAAAGAAATATATAAAAGAAATAAAAAGTTTGCAGTAGCCTGAATTGCTTGAGTCCCTTTAAAGAGCTTCTTCGTTTGTTGGAGTGTTTGGCCGCGCTGCCCTGGTCGCTTCGTGTGTAAAGCAAGCGATCTTGGCAGCGCAGCCAAAAATTCCTGGCGGCGCTGCCATGGTCGCGTCGTGTGAAAGAGCGCCTTATAGTCGTTAAAATAACGGATAAGCCGAGGTACTTTCAATTGTAATATCTCCTAAATTCAGACATTTAAAAATTTTCCCAAACAAAAGTTCATTAATGAAATTTTGGGTCACAGAAGAATTAATATTACAGAGCATTCGAAAGACAGTTTTATGAGAAATTCTTTTTAATTAAATACTGTATTTAATGATTGTTATTTACATCCAACTTTTTACGTTTTTAACTCATGCAGCTATTTTACATACTAATTTTAGGAAAATTTTAGATTTTTAGATGTAATTACTCAAAAATTAATATAAAATTAATTAATTAATAATATCCTCTCGTGATATTATTATTTAAAAAAGGCTGCTTTATCAGATTCCACTCTAGTTAATAACGAAAATGTATAGGCGTCGTCCGGTTATTCGATGGGATAAGGACCAGAGAACTGTCGAGAACCGGAACTCGACGAAATGCGGAACCTAGTCTTTTTATTTTAGCTTGCAAATGCAATTTAGCAGTCGAAAAACGTAAATATAGTGCCAATGCATGGAAAAGCTAAATAATACACTATACATAAACAAAAGTAAAATATGACTTCTACACGTAAGACTGAAGGAAAACATGGCGCCGAGTCGACTGACAAAAGCAGAGCGAGGTTGAGAAGCGTGGAAGATCGTGGAAACAATGAAATAGGCGAAAGAGAGGACCACGCGTCTAATGTAACTCATGAAACTTAATGATTCTGGTTATAACTGAAAAGGGTCGAAAAAGAGGATGTCGATAAGCGGGAGACGCTGTTTATAGGATAATGCCGGGTCAGAAAAAAACAAATATGAATGGTTTCGTATCAGAAAAAATGAAAGAAAATACAATAAAATCTTCATATAGGATTTTACATTAGCAAATAGGATAACAAAACTGAACCATCAGAAAACAACGTAAATAATAATGGAATGGACAAAGTAAGTTTAGAAGAATCACATTAAAATTCTAAGTTCCATCACAGTTTCCATTTATGTGATGGAAACTGTGATGGAAAAAAGTTTTGTTCTTGAAATTAATACGAAAAGACTTTTGATATTTATCAATTTCGTTTTCACTCAGTAAGTCAATTTCGAATTCGTAAATAAAACAAACGTTTTTTAATGAGTATGTTTAAATTTGCTATTTTTTAAAAACAAAGAAAATTTGTAATATCTTAATTTATTTAAAAAAAATAAATTGTTCTTATGTTTGATAGTCATGCGAAAACTACTGAAAAGTTAGAAATGATACAGATGGAAATAGGGTTTCGAAACATTCAAGATTTGATAATTTAAAAAAAAAAATAAGAAGTAATTAAGGCAATGTAGAAAGATATTTTGCGAAGTTTTATTCTGCATTAAACATAGTGATGATGAAGCTGTAGTATTCAGAGCCTTTGGAAAAGCAGAAAGCAGAGAAGCAATGTTTGCCAATTACAGAATAGGAAGGATACAAAAGAATATAGGAACACCGAACAGCGTAGCTAGGATGGGTGATAAGAACTAATGAAAAAAATCAAAAGAGGAATGATACATTATGTCAGCAGTGGAGAGGTACCTACTACAGAAATTTGGCTCATGAATAATCAAATGAAGAATGATGCAGAAGGGAGAAGATAATCCAGATGGTTTATGAACGGGAAAGAATCGCATGTCCTGAAGGCGACATCATCCCCAAAGATGTCCTGGAAAATATGGGATTCAAAGTTCCAGATAATGTTAGAATCGTCCTTAAGTTGCGTGAAAGTCCGTAGGGTGGTTGAACAGTTTTTAGTTTATGATGAAATATTAATCCAGCATTATGCCAGTCTACACTCAGTCGTTTGGATTTTACTGTGCTCGTCATTCGTGAATTCTGGAAAAAAATAAGTGTTTTTATAAAGGATGAATCGCGGTCTCATTTTCAGATCTGATGGCCAAGTTACGGCTAGGAGATTATCAGAATGCAGAACCTATCATATTTTTAATTATGTCAACAACAAGGCTTTAAAGATGATTAACTAGGAATCTCATAATTAAGATTAAACAACTCGTCGTAGTTCTGCAGTTCTTGTTAAGATGTAACTATGCATTTTCTGGTAAGGTGGTAATTCTATTACTGATCGATATTGTTCAACTAAATTTTAACTATCTGTTAACAAATAAAATAAAAAAAAGAGTATGGAGTCCTAATGACCTGTAATCTGATTGACAATACAATAATAGACATTCAATTTATAATTAACTAAAGCAAGCAAAGTTTTACTATTCCACTAGAACTTTTTTCTCTTCTATTTGTCCATTATCTGTTTGTCTGCTGTGTATGCATCACGCTAAAACGACCAGATGGATTTCCATAAAATTTTCATACATTCCTTATTTGTAATCCAACTTCAAACATTCTATAAAACGGCCCCGAAATCTCTCGTGGAATTGATACAATCCTTACCAAAGCTTAAATATCAGCGCCGTTATTTTGTTCTTCCCTTCCCGCAACTAGTCATCAAAATTTACCTTCAGGACTGCATCCTTAGATCCCCTACTATGCGAAGGAAAGCGGAGCGTATACCTAGCAAATAGTTAAACAAATAAACGCAACTGAAACTTAATCAAAACAGCACCAAACCACAACATAGAGGTTTGCATCATATTGTAAACGTCTGTCCAATGGTTTCCAAAAGCTTCTGAAAAAAAAAATCAATGAAAATAGCTTTTCTATAAGTTCAGTTCACTTGGAAAAGAAAAAACACCGATGAAATGAAATTAACGTGCTCGAAATAATCATAAAACAATAAGTCAGCAAGGCACTAAAGACAATCAAAAGATTTCGTCCCTGAGCTATTATTGGTTTGTCTGACTGATAAGTCCCTAAGAGTACGAAACGATTATCTCAAGACTCTCACCGATAGTCAGGGGCGAAATCTTTTGATTTTTGATTTTTGCTGGCTTATTGTTTTACAAAAAGCACTAATCATTAGCTGTTAACATAAGAAAGCCTAAATAATTCAGTGCTGCTCTTTTTGTACTCACAATTTTGATACAATCTAATCAGAAATATTTTTAGATTACATTGTAAGTAATTCCCGTTTACGTTTTATTATAGGCTTCAAATTTATTTCATTGAATTGGATGCTGTGCAGAGCGTCCAGACTGATCGCTCGACGCTGGCGCTCGTCCGCTTGAGAACTACTAGTATTCTGTTCTTTGTTTTTCGTTTTTAATTTCTGTGAGTTCTGTGAAATAGCTGTAGAACTAAGCTTTAAAAATTCAATTTCATTTCGGTATCGTTTTTTTTTTATTTCTGTTATTATTACATCATTACTAATGTTAAAAAATTGCTTCTCTGTATATCTTTTGTTGTAAAATTCGGTGACGTCGACTCTTCGGGATAAAGTCACCACAATTTTTCCCATTATATCTAACATAGCACAAATGGCGATTTATTGAATAAATAAATAATTCAAATATTAAATAATTGTTGAAGTATTTAATATTGTCTAACATACTACATTTATGTTAAAACATTGTAATTACCAAATAAATGAGGTTAGTTAGTTGACTTGGATCATTAATACAATAGAAAAAAAAGTAAACAAGCTCAAATAATAAAATATTTGCTTGCCATGCATCTAACAACGCTTATGTTCACCAAATTAAGAAACGATAGCGTGAAAGAGAAGATAACAAGATACAATTGTTCCCGCCTCGCTAATAAATAGTACATATAATGTTCCTTGGGAGAAAAACGATACAAGAAAGGCAGACAGCGAAAGAAATATCGCTCTTCAAACTTTCGGGGGTGAAATTAATTTTTATCCGATGAAGGCCATCGAGGTCCTGTCATGCCGGGATGAATATGCACATTTTCAGTGGAAGGCATTATGATGACAAGAGATAGGAGATCAACTTCCCATGGCCATGATTATGTGTAATTTCGGTGATCACTGCGATCCTTAATCAAATTCTTTCCGCTACAAGAGACCAACGAGGAATTCTGCTCAGAAAACTAAATAAATTTACGTCGTACATTTCTTTTTTTTCTCTTTTATTTCAATATACTCTTGACACATCAGCACTGTAATCAGTTCGAGGCTACAAAAGATTTTCACTAGATTGGAATGAAAAGGAAAGAGAAGTAAATTAAAAGAATGGGTGGAAGGAAAAGAACCCAATGAGTGGGTGGAGTGTAATCGAATTTTTTTAAACTTCTCCTCCTCTTCTTTTAATTTTCTATTTTTCGTTGGTTCAAAGGCAGAAATCAGAGAAAACGGAAGTCATTTTAATCAGAAAGGGAAAGAAAAAGGAAAAGGATTCTCAATTGGCGAAGATTCATCGGCTATCGAGTTTAATTAACGCACCTGGGAAATTGGACCCCAAACACTGTTACACATCAAAGAGGAAAAGGAGAAGATAAAAAGTTAAGATTCCATTCCCTTTCGGCTTGAACTTTGTCAATCCCTTCCGATGTTGAAACCAACTTTGTAAATTTGTCAATGAAATGGTAAAATATCGTTCGCAACGGAAGTAAAGTTCAAAAACTATTCAAAAATCTGGATTTTTATGAAGATTAATAAAATTCTTTTAGAGAAATTAAAAGGTGAGCGACCCTTCCCTGGACAATCAACGTCTTACCGGCGCGGCGGTGCCTTTCAGCATCTCGATTCTATAGTTATAGAATTTACTCTTAAAGAGAAAGATACTACAGTAGAGCCCCGATTATCCGCGAGAGCCGCGAAAATTTTTTTTAATTACGAATCTCAAAAAAAACAATTTTAATCCAAGCCAACAACAGGGAAAATACAATAGGCCCTGCAGTGCGAAGATGTAAATCGAAATTTACTGACAGATTTATTGTGTGCATCATAATCCTATAGGCCTTCTCGGAATTTGTGGATGAGTGGCAGGCTCTTGATAGAGGAAAGATTTCTGCTGTACTGTACATATTTTAAAAGTTTTACATATTATGTTTTTTGTACAATAAAACGTAGTTTTTAATGGTGAAATATTTTTTTTTCGTGTTTACAACTCATTTTTAGTCTTTTTTCGGGTTATCCGCGATTATCCGCCCTTGCCACCCAATTCTGCGGATAATCGGAGCTCTACACTATTTTCGATAACATAGTTACCGTTAAAGGACCGACAGTGACATTACTAAATACATGAGAAATAAAAGTTTTATATTAAAAAAGTAGCTGTTGACCTCTTGGCATTACGAATAATTAAAAGATCGATTACCTCAGAACTGGAAAAAATTTTCCAGTTTTCGAAATTTTAGAAAAATTCTGAAAATGTTTGATCTTTCCCTAAACCAAAACTCTACAATGCAGGGTTTGGTGGCTGTAACTGCTATTGGGAGTGAATAGATTCATTCTTCTTTAATAATATTTAACTGGGTTTCGTAATCGTACTTCT
This sequence comes from Thereuonema tuberculata, assembly GCA_023159025.1. Lineage (NCBI taxonomy): Eukaryota > Metazoa > Arthropoda > Chilopoda > Scutigeromorpha > Scutigeridae > Thereuonema > Thereuonema tuberculata. The sequence goes on along the minus strand of JAFIDM010012231.1, from coordinate 127,928,536 downwards.
GCTTCTTTTTTGAATCCTTTTTATGAATTCTACGAAAGTACAACTAAGAATTTCAAATACTATAAGAAGATATTAAGTTTCTGAATACAATAAATAAGCCATGCACCTGATTAAACAAAAATAATTTATAGACATGAATTGAAATACAACGACGTTTCGCTGTCGAGAGGCAGCCTTATCAAGTGATAAGGCTGCCTCTGACTTGATAAGGCTGCCTCTCGACAGCGAAACGTCATTGTATTTCAAT
>JAFIDM010012231.1:127853953-127923289 GCA_023159025.1 Thereuonema tuberculata | reverse complement strand
TGAGGGCACAATGGAAAGCTTATACGGGCATGATGGAATGTACAGGATATTCTTACATTTTACAATTGATATATAAGAAACAACCATCTTCTGTATCAATACACAGCTCATGAGCCCAACCACAACATGATGGACATTGTAACCAGTCTTCTGTGGGTGGCTCCATGTATTGTTCTGCACAAAACAGGCAAAACACATCTCCTTGTGAAGTTTGCTGCGAATGTTGCAACCCTTCCTTGGTTTTCGTTGTTATTTTTACTTTTCCCTTCCTTTCCCCTTTCCTTTATACTCATGTGGTTCTTTGTTATGATGTTTGTTGTCTTCTCCTTTGCTGTCCTGCTGAAACTCTAGTTTTGGTTTATTTTTCAGCTCAGTTTTCTTTTCAATTGTGGCTTTGAATGAGGAACTAGTTAGAATCTCTGACTTCTCACATCTAACTTTTCGTTTTTTCATTGTAGGAGTAACTTTTGGTGAAGGCAATATTTTCTTTGTTCTAAACTAATGTCAATGGCAACGGAATCAGAACGCATTTCTTTATTCTGTGCTACTTTTAATATGTCAGTAGGCCTATCTGCGATTTTTTCTTTTTCGTTAACGTCGTCTCTTTCGACAGTCATAGCGGTGTTTTCACAGCCTTCCGACACTGCAGCATTGTCACTGTTATTTTTTTAGAAGCTGAGCTTATCGTAGTCGTTTTTTGCCTCATCCATCGCCTTCTGCATTGATTCTTCCGTCCACGACCCTCTACTAGTCTTTCTTTTATATTTGAAGACCATCAAGAAAGAACAAATACGCAATTAATGAGAGGAAATAAAATACAGAATTAAAATAATTTCACGCAGGCAAGATGGAAATGTTTCCATCGTGCCCTACACGTCATATTTCCATCTTGCCCATATGCCCGTCCAAATAATAATACTAACGCATCTGTACTCTAACACTTTTGTTCTTTTTATAAATATCAATTCATACATTCGACTCCTAGTAGATATTTATTGTCAAAAAAAAATTAGTAATATTTCTTATCTTTTGCAAACAGTTTCACTACAAATATCGAATGTTTCTATAACAATCCGCCGTCGAAGAAACAAAACAAATGCACACTCCACTGGCTGGCACGATACGTACTGAACTTCGCTCGTCAATTCAAGATGGTCGTGTGTCTTTGTGTGCGTAGCGACACAGCCGTAATGTCACGTGTTTTGGATTTCTGGGTAGTTTCCATCTTACCCGCTCCTTCCATCTTGCCCTCTCTTCCCCTAAAGTGATTTCGGAGAATCTTTTTTTGGCTTAAATTTGTTCTCTTTTAAAGCTCAATCGTTTAATTTTTTTTTGTTTATACTGGATGTAGTATTCAAGGTTGTTATTCAAACTTCCTGCATTCATAAAATGATTGCGTGTGCAAATGAAAATGAATTCTTTAAGAATGAAGAAATCAAACACCAATTGAGAGGTACTATTGCGAGTTGTTTTAGCAACCTAATTATCAATGTTGCTTGGTGATTAAATGTTTTTCCAAATCCATTTCTACAACAATTCAAATAATTATAGTCTACCGCATTTAGACATTCCAATGCATTATAATTCGTAGTAGCGCAGGAACGATGAAGTAAGAAAAAAACAAATTTTTTTCGAAATTAATTCTTCACTCAGATCACTAAATTAAATTTAAAAATTAAAATGTTTATAGTGCTTTCTGTTTTTATTCTTCAATTATTAAAGATAGATACGATAAGTCTGATTTAGAGAGAGGTAATTAATAAAGATTTTCCGTCTCTCCCCTCTCACTTAAGTTTATGATTTTTAACCACAGAAAACGAAATTTTACAACCTTCTGTTTAAGCAATGAAATGCTCTCACAGTGAAAGGATAGAAAAAGTCATCTTTACGATATCCTTATCCTTATTTTTTTTCTTCTTTAGGACCAAGATAAGATCGGAGATAGCAGGAGAAGAGTGGTGAATTTGGATTTTTTTTTCCCCTCAATAATAGCTACAGGAATAAAAGAAAAGTTGTAGATGGCAATCTGAAGAATCTTTGCAGGAAAGCGGTCAACGCAGTCTCTGAACAAGGTCAAGTGGTCACTCTGGGAGCCATTTGTAGGCTTAAGACGAACAGTGTCTTCGACGAAATGAAATTAAGAGGAGGGGGAGAAGATAGGGTAATTGGAAAATCCAAACCAAAATAAGAGATTGTTTGCCTCGAACTGGACTAGCTTTTTTCAAAAAAAAAAAATCCTTTGGAGAATAAGAGAAAGAAGAGTGGATTGAATGGATAGAGCCATCTATTTGAAATAAAATCGCTTTACAAGGTTTCTTTGGAAGTTCGTCCAATTCCTTTTCAATTACAATTTTCAAATGCAATTACAGGAGATGGATTTGATTTCCTTTGCTTCGACAATGACGAGATTTCCCAGTTGGATTTCGCAAAAAGGTAAACAAAATAAATAAATAAATTACATCATTATTTCCAAAACCTTACTTTTTATTTATTTCAATGGTTCTAGGTAGGTTTCCGACTGTAGTTTTTTTTTCCTCGTTAAATAGAATCAACAGAAATCATTGTCTGGTGCAGTTTCGATAAGATTAAAGAGCTTTAAAATAACTTTCTAAGAAAACAAAATCATTTCAAAGGGATTTCAAAAGACCCAGTTTTAAAAAACTTTGAATATAATTTTTTTACAAAATCTGGCTAAACGGAGAAGGGAAAAAAATGTGATACAGTCTTCCTTTGGTTTACGAATGCGCCATTTTCGAATCCTCTACCCTGTGAAAAACAGACGTTTATATCAAGAACAATATTTTTAACATGAAATACCACCTGTGTAAATTCAGAATTTAAGGAAGAAATGGAAAACCACTGAATTTAAATTAACAAAAAAATAATAAATCACAAGAGTATTTCGTATCTTTTTTATCGAAGATTCATCATCACTGATACATAAAGCTCATAATAAATTTTGGATGAAAAAGATTCGAAATATTCTAAGTCTACATTTTTTTTTTATCAACTTGTAGTATATTGGAAAAAAAAAACGGGTTTGCCATATATGGTCATTGTGTAGCGATTGATTTTGTCTGGAACAAACGTCACCAGTCATGACGTCATCAATAGTGGTCTCGCCGCAGGGCTGCCGTGCGGTCGATCTGTCGGAACAATCAAGTCGCTGCAAGGCGAACCTCGTACCTGAAGAGAACAAGCGGTAATTAGCATTAAATGTAGCTTCTTTTATGAAGAAAACGGTAATTCAAGTAGGATTTTTTTTTTCCTCATTTCATCCATGACCAACATTTTTCGAATTTTGAAAGAAAAAAAATTAAAAAGATTTGGTTTTGTAAACCAAAGACGTTTGGCGTCATACGGTGGTAAAAGCTGTAACGAGAATGAGCCACTGCTACTGTACAATGGTGAATGGGTAGTGATTATCGTTTGTGCTAAATCCATGACTAAATCTCCTCGAGCAGTTCAACTGTTTACACGTTCCCTATTTAAATTTATTTGTTTTAAAACACTCTTGCAAAAGAAAGCTCGCCCTCCCGTCTTTTCAAGATTAACTTCATCTTCGCTACCATCATTTTCAAATGAAGTTGATAATGAAAACCAACTTACATAACCTGGTATGGGACGAACTTTCATAGTCCCTTAGACTGCGGCCTCATAAGGCCTATTGTATTGAAAACCAACTTAGTTTAGGATTGAATATTTTGAGACGTCGAGTTCCAAAACCAGCCTTACCTCGGAAAAAAAAAAAAAAATATTAATAGTAGAAATCTGTTTAAGTGGCAGCCCTGAATTAAGTTGTGACTATTTTCTTCCAAACAAAAATATTCTCTCTGCAACAATAAGAAACAGAAACCATGTTTGCATAGTTTTTGAGGCGATGTCAATAAGTTTTCAGTGACAACAAAAAACAGCTTAAAATGGATAGAGCCTGATTTTACAACTCAACGCCTCATGTAATAGAGAAATAAACTAATTTATTTTTAGCTAATATATTTGGTTTCAGCATTTTATTATTTAAGGATATCTCCGTGGTGCTAAAAAATTAGCATTAAGCTCATTCACAGCTAAGTAGCTGCTTCGACTTAAATTAAAATTAATAATTACAAATTTAGTAAACACTTTTACTATTAAAGACGGTGAAAATTATCATTATAGCAAAAGATAACTACATATTCAAAATCTTTCAACATCTTTCAACAACTAAACAAACTTCAGTAGTATCCTAATCTTGGGAATTCGTATTTAGTAAAGCTCTAACGGCTCTAAGAATGTGCACGAATGAAACGATAGCGAAAATCTCTTGAATTACTTGCGATAAGTCTGTTGCCAGAAAGAAAACAAAGAATTGAATTTCTTATTAAAGCATATTTTTCTTAAAACGTTATTTCGTTTTTTGAAGTCGCGAAAAGGACAAAAAAAAAAAGCTTACATTTTTTATTTTTAAATTGTAATATTTGTTGAATATATAAAAAAAAATCCATTTTCTTAAAAAAAAAAAGTTAAGTTATAGTCTTGACGAACGAGATTTCTCGAGATTCACGGGAAGCACAAGATCTTGACTACAGCCTCTTTCCAAGGTTTCAAGAAATGTAGTACTGTATAGCAAATTACTATACGATGAATTTATTGTTTGACTAGAAAAGTAGACTAAAACAAAGCTAAAGCCTTGTGCATTTTCCCGTATTTCATTTCATTTAAAATTGTCAATGAAATTGAAACATAAATTGAAACATTCAAGCTTATTTCTTTTTATTTTATTTTGTGTTTTTTGTGGTTAGCAAATGAAATAATTGTGAAATGTGCATTTGTGCCTATTTGAAATTCCTTAATGTAATGTTGCATTTTAAATTTTAAATGAATTGTCTTTTATGAAAGTATTTACATTATCTTGGGGTTTTTTTTTTTTAGTAAATTTTAAGAAGTAAGTTGGGTTTTTTTTTCTGTTATCTTATTATTTCATTATTTGTGTTTTGTTTTTGGACCAGTATGTTTGGCAGCAATTCCGTCTAATACTGTGGGCCCTGAAAACGACATTTAAAGGAAAATTGGGGCTTTTTCTTTTTTTTTCTTTTAGCTATCCTTTCCATATAAATAATTGCGTGAATTGGATGCTTTAGTAAATGGCAAGTAAAATTCCGAATTTCATAGTTGGCTTCATTTTGTAAAATTATATATTTAAAATATTTCGCCGACCTTTTCATTGACAGATGAAGTTATAACTAGAAAAGCAAATGGAGATCTGGCGAAGTCTTTTAACTGAGTATTGCTACAGAATGAAGCAAAGAAACGAATTATAAATTATTATTGCTGTTTTGAAGTACTGATGGAGTCGTCGTCTAGTGAAACAACATCTTCGATTTCGTTAAAGTGGGTCTTTTGTCTTCAGCGTAGAGGCGATGGATGCAGCGGCGAATAAGGCATCGCTCAAAATCGTCTACAGCAGTAACAGGGCTTGCTCGTGGTCGCTTCTTTCCTGTAGTCGATAAACCTTCTTCCCCGCGCTCCTTGCCTTGTCGACGTATCCTTGTGATGGAGGCTTTGGATACACTTGTTATTGCAGCTACTCTGTCCTGAATTCATTCTAAAGATATGAGAGGTCCTCCAGTAACTAATTCCCTCCGAAAATGCTCTTCTATTTTGCAATACAATTTTGCGTGCGCTGCTTTGTAAAATAGTGTGTGTCGACATTCTTCGAAAGAGGCTACCGTCTCGGATTTTACATGAATCTCTGTCAAGACTACAAATCCGCATTACATATTGGTTTGTCGACTTTTTATCGACTTTTATCTTGTTAATTTACCATGACGAACTCACTTTGAAACAGATTTAAAATATAAAACTTAGAATAAATATATAAGGAGTAAAGACAAACTAAGTTTCAAGCAGATCCATCCAGTTATTGGGGAAAAGAAAAAATACTTTCATAAGCCTCATTTTCTAGGAAAGCAGATTAACTAGATATTTAGGGATGATTACATTGCTTCAGAATTTCTGAATTCTTGATGCTACCTAGAATCAAAGTGAAATAATTAATTCACAGATTACATATTTTTTTTAAAAAAATACGTTTAGAGTAGGTAAGAAACATTTTCGGAAAAATCAATGAGTGCTTTTAAGATGATTGTTTCCTCTAAACATAAAAATCCGTATTTGTCTTATGGGGCCAACAATAACATAACAAGAGGCAGAAGCGAGAGCAGCTTAACACTTCACTGTTATTGTTTACACATGTTTATTCATTAATTTTTTAATAGCTCATCATTATCTCTTTTCAATAACAAGGTTTCAGAAAAGCAATGGACAGCAAATGACCAGCAGTAAAAACGAAATTAAAATTTAACTACTCTATGCAAATAACTATAACTTATAAGATCGTGAGTTCCTTAAAGCAAACAAAACGAAGGATAAATATAAAAAGCTGTGTAATTATAGGTATCACTTCACTAAATTGAGGAAATAGTAAATAAGTAGAATAAAAATCTTATTATTATTATTTCAACTAAAAACTATTTTGGAATAAAAATCAGTAAATTTAAGAAAAATCTTATCCTATAAATTTTCTTGTAAATAGTTTTTGAACCAGCAGCTGGGTTCAATTGGATAATATAAAGTATTAGCGGGAATGTTTGAAAGACTTGAATTGAATTTTTAGATATTATTACTAGAGCAGAGAAGAATTTTTATATTGTGGAAACATCCATAAGTTTCAATTGCTTTTCTTATTTTCATTCTTATTAATGTTTTATTTCAGAGTTGAATTCTCATTTTTTCAAAAGCATGCTCAATAGAAGTTCATACTTATCTGTGTAATTTTTACAATTCGTGAATTCCAATAATGTTGATAGATACCAATCTAAATTAAAAATAAATACCGATTTATTGTAAAACCTGAATAGTTTAAAATTAAAGAAATGTTTTCTAAGTTTTCGCTTGTAATATAATAATCAACGATTACTGGAAAAAAATAAGCTAAATTAAATAATTTTTTAATTAAAATATTTTGAATCAATTTTGGTGAAAGCTATTTCCAGGAAGATGCGTAAAAACAGTGCTAGAATCTTGGCATAAATCCAGCAACGCAGTTCATATAACGAAATTAACTCCATTAACTGAACTCTAAACCACTTCTGTGGAATTCCTATACGGTCAATTAATAATGGCTTATATCGCCTGAACTTTAATCTCTCCTCAACAATAGTAAACCTAATACATCCTTTCAAATCATAATAAATGCCCTGTCAAACATATCCATTCGGAATTTTTTTCTAATTATTAAATTATTCTGTTCGATGTTGTAATAATAAAAAGATATCCGATTAAATGCAATTTAAATAATAAATGTGTTAATGCGGCCCGTTCTGATCTGAGGTAGCATTCAATTCCCTGGTGATCTATCAAACTAATTAGAATTCGGTGCAGATTATGAAGGCCTACAACGGATGTTCCAATAAAATTGAAATCCAATAATATGAATAGTTTCCCAAATAATTCGATCTCTAATCCGTTCAATCAGAACAATCATATTGCTGCATTCTAAAAAGGCTCAATAACGATTCATCAATTCCGAACTTGCTTCAATTCTAATAAATTAAAGCTAAACTTGGATTTCTAAACAAACAAAAATCACAATATACTTATTGAAAGAATTTAACTTCTCTCATTTTAAATATTTCACGTTTTACACTGCTTACAAACGGTGAATTAATTATTAAGTTAAAGAATTCCACTGCAGACCAATGTTTCGGGACCCGTTAGAAAGAAAACCCGACTCCTCCAGGCAGCAGTCAAGCGCCTTTGCTACTTGGCTCACCGGAGCCACAGATCTAAATTATTACTGGCGTGTAATTTTATTTAATAGAGATAATTTAACTAAATACTAAACACGTCAAATGTTTTGTTTTCATTACTTCTGATCATCCAAGTTTACATCAGTCCCTTTAAAAAAAAAAGGAAAATGAAGAAAGTTTATTTACAAAATTCTAGACAGCAAACAAATACAGTAAAACCCCGTTATTACGCTCCCGCTTATAGCACTATCCCGTTCTTTACGCTCCTTTCATACGGTCCCTGGAATTTTCTATGTAACTCTGTATACTTTTACCCTCTTATAACGCTTCAAATCCCGCTTGTAGCGCTTTTTTTATATCAGAAATTTTGCATCGAAAAGAAATGTAACACTGTAGAGAGTCTTTTCTTTCCCTGGTAGGAGGGAATCTTTGAACTCTTTAAAGTGCGGGTCAGTGATACAGTAAGTTAGCGCAAAATGTCGAAGCGGAAATCCCTTTCTATAAGTGAAAAATTGCAAATTCTCCGTAAGTACGACGAGAATTCTACACTAAGTCAGAAGGATTTCGCAGAATCTCTAGGAATTCCCTCATCCACTCCGAGAACAATAATAAAAAATAAGAATGGAATTACCAATGCAGCGAAGGGTGGTTGCAAACGTAAAAAAGTAAAGTGTGGAAAATATGAAGATGCCGAGGAAATTCTAATTGAATGGATTCATCAGTGCCGTGATGCATCAGTGCCATTAAGTGGCCCAATCATTCAAGAAAAGACGCGTGAAATAGCGGGCAGTGCACTAAATCTGCTCTGAAAATATATTAGTGTTGCTCCTAGTGGTGTATATTGATGTTAATAATGTTAATAGTTACTTGAGCCGCATTGAAAATGTCATAATTCATAACAGTAGCACACACACACGGCAAACCACAATCAAAGATTTTTTTTTAATAGGAAAATAAGCTCATATTTGCACTACATCTATTGCAGAATCAAGTATCTTTCCTGTAAAATGGTGTCCAAATCTTTCCCCATCTCTTAAATCATTTCCCGTCTATACCGCTATCCCGCTTTTTACGCTTGTAGGTCATGGTCCCTTGAGGAGCGTAATAACGGGGTTTTACTGTATTTTTAGTTACAAAGGCAAATTTTAAAAATAAAAAAAATAAAAAATGAGGAATGTTTCGGAATACTTAAAATCAAGAGAAATTTTGCAATGCTTATTTTACTACTTGCGTTATTTATCTGATTTTATACAGAATCTAAAACTATCAAGACTAATGTTCGAAGACCCGCCGGGTAGAAGATGGTATTCCATCTACCAAAAACATAAAAAAAATAATCTCTTCGATCAACGCAGACCAAGAGTGTTATAATAATCATAATCAAAAGGTTGACACAAGAACTATAAATTTCTTAATTTCTATTTATTTGTTTCGTAGCTATCTATCCATCGAAATATTTAAAAGGAAAAACTGCTCTTGTTTCATTTAGCTATAACACGTCGATATTTTTAGTGAATAATAAAATGTTTTTTCAATAACTGCAGATAGCTAGAAATTAAATTTGTCTAGCATTTCGAAGTTCGTGTATTCCTTTAGTTACATGAGTTGCTTGAGGTAGAGCTGCTAACTGTTACCAAGCGCGTCCCCAGGTGGCGGAAAGGGGGAGGTCCACTAGATATAGCGGACACCTGTGAATAAGACGGGAAACCATTGAATAAGCAGGTGTGGACCAATAGCGGTAGTGTTGGCAGAGTGTAGTGGGAAACGAATGGCACCCGTACTCCTTTTAAAAACCCACAAGGACTCTATGACGACACTGTAACATGGCGAGTTCTCGGCGCCATAAATCCGAGGGCCATGACACTGGGTAGCAACATTGACATGACTGGCCGGAGACCAATGATGAATGACATTGGCGAGGCTCTGAACCAAATACCTGAAAGCATGGGTGGAATATCTTGAATGGATTTTTATTGCGATGTGGAAAGCAAGGGGAAACTACCACATTATTTTCTCAAGTAGGGATGTAAATGAAATGTTATGAAATGAAATGGCAAATCTATGGAAACATGAGATTGGCAAAACTGAGACTTTAGATGACAAAGGTGCCAGGTCCGGCAGGAGGGGAAACAAGGCTTCTCAGGTCGACATCAAGAAATCCTTGTAAGAATATAGCATCGTGGAATATCAGGACTATTAAAGCCCGGAAAACTTGAAATACCAAATTAGAAATGAAAAGATTACATATTAACATCCTAATAGTTAGCAGAAACACGATTAAAATCAGATGGAGAATATCAAAGCGGTGAATTCCATGTGGTCCATTCAGGAAGTGTAAGAGGTCAAGCAGAAGTAGCCATTATTATGGATAAAGAATCATTTAAAAACTTAACCGATGTAAAGATTTTTTAATGAAAGATTAACTCTCTTAGATTCTGTTATTTTTCAGATTTACATGACTACCACCTCACACGACGATACTGTAATAGAAGAGATGTACGAAATATTAGAAGAACTAAGAAACAACACAAAACTCTTTGACAATGTCATATTGATGGGGGATTGGAATGCCATAGTTGGTGAATAAAAGAGCCGGTAATAGGAAATTTTGGATTTGGTAAAAGAAACAAAAGAGGTGAAAGACTTATCAGTTTCTGTAAGCAGGAAAAATATATTATTACAAACACGTGGAATCAAGTATCCAAGAGAAGAAGATATATCTGGACAAGTCCAGATACGAAGATACGTATCAGATGGCTATACCTTGAAACAGAGGTACAGAAGCCAAAGCCAAGTTAAAAAAATATGTTGCATATCCAGGAGCTGATGCAGATACAAATCATTTACGCATCATGAAATATAAATTAAAATGGAAAAAGTTACAAAAACAAAAAAGAAACCCACGATGGAATTTATAATTATTGGAAAACATTGGAATACGAACAAAATTTCAAAAAACTATTAAACAACAAATACAAGATACTAAAATCATAACTACTGCTGAAGATAAATAGCAAAATTTCAAAAATATCGTAACCTCAGCAGCCATCGAAATTGTAGCACGAAGAAAATAGAACCAAGGAAGCCATGGATTACAAACGAAATACTACAAAAAATGGAAGAAAGAAGGAAGTGTAACAATGTGAAAACGGGAAAAGGAAAAATGTTATATAAGAAACTGAAGAATGAAATTGATAGAACCCGTAAAGAGATCAGAGATGAATGGTGGGAGAAAAACTGTATCGAAATAGAAGCCTTCGAGAAAAGAGAAGGAATGGATCGGTCTTATAATCAAATTAAGAAAATTTCCTTCCCAAATAAAGGCATTCTGCCAAGGTTACTATTAGATATAAATGGAAAACCCATAATGAATCCCACTGACAAAAAGAGATGGGAAGATTACATTACTCAACTTTATGAAGATAATGAACTCACCTCAAGAAATAACATTATATGAAAACGATCATAACCAAATAAAAATTTATAAGGGCATTAGACACGCTCCCAAATTCATAAACACCTGGACTGGATGGTATCCCAGTAGAATTTATTAAAACAGGAGGCGAAAAATTACAAGATGGATAAATAAATAAAATAAATAAAATCTATCAACAGGGAGATGGCCGTCAGAATTTTTAACATCTCTTATGATCCCGATACCAAAAAAAAACCGAATGCTTCTCGCTGTGAAGAGTTCAGAACTGTCAGTATAATCCCGCATACATTCGAAATACTTCTAAAATATTTAAAAATAGAATTGAAAGAAAAATAAATTATAGATTATCAGCAACGCAATTGGGATTTCTTAAAGGCACAGGTACCAGGGATGCCATAGGTATGCTAAGGATAATTGCTGAAAGAATGATGAACTGTAACAAAGATTTAGTATCCTTGCTTTATAGATTACGAGAAAGCATTTGAAAAAATTGTTTGGAATAAACTCTTTCAAATGCTTGCATCAACAGAAATAGAGCCACAAACTATCAAATTAATACGAGAGATATACCTAAATCAAAGAACAAACATATGGACAGCTGAGAGTTTAACAGAGCCCTCAATTACCAGAAAAGGAGTAAGACAAGGCTGTCTCTTATCACCAGATTTCTTCAATTTGTTTGCAGAAATTATGATGGATCATGCAATAATACACTGTAGAGGAGGAGTAAAAATTGGAGTAGAAACATAGGAAACAATAAAATTCGCTAACGATCAGGCTGTACTAGCAGAGAATGATAACGACATGCAGGAGATGTTAGACAGAATACATCAAACAACAGCAACATTTGAATGAAAATAAACATTAAGAAAACCAAAGTTATGTTAGTATCAAAACGAGAGAAACAAATAAATTTAACCAACAATTGAACAATTAAAAAGTTTCTATTATCTGGGACAAATTATTTTTTTTTTTTTAATAACCAGTCTAACAAAAGATTATTGGAATAAAAAACTTGAGATATCAAAAAGAATTTAATGATTGTACCTTAAAGAAGAATGGAACTTCCCATGTGGGGAATGATTTGACGAATTATGATTGGCTCATAATGATTACTAAATTATATAAATAGCTATGTTTTTTATTTTTTATTTTTGTATTACGTTTAAAATGGGTAGCAGCGGATGCACCCGAAATATCCGGCAGGAATATGTAATGCATTTTACTATTTCAATTTGTGTGTTTTTAATCTTTTAACAAACCATATTTTTAACACACGTTAAAGTATTTTAATAATGGGACAAATTATCACACAAGATTGCAGATGTGCCATGCAAACAAAAACTTGAACAGCAATGGCTAAGACTGCATTTAGAACATAACAAAACTTACTGAATATCTGTAAAAAAAATAGATATTAACCTAAGGAAAAAGATATCAACTTAAATTGGTCGGTTGCATTATTAAAAAGGAACATCGACACTTAACACGAAGGAAAATACATATTTAGAAGCTTTGGAGATGTTGTGTTACCGTAGAATGGAAAAAAAATCAGCTGGACTGAAAGAAAAACAAATAATGAGGTATTAGAAATAGTGGATGAAGAAAAGAAAATTATAAGTATAATTAAAAGAAGATGATTAAAATGGCTGGGACATGTTTTGAGACATGATAATCCTGTACAGAAAGTCCTAAAGGGGAAGATTCCAAGCGAAGATAGAGGAAGAGGAAGACATCACAATAATTTTATTATATAAACATGCAAGGATTTAGGAGTTAGAGGCTTTGTGGAACTGAAGAGAATGACGGAGGATAGAAATAGATGGAGGAACATGTTATGGACCTCATCCAAGCCAGTCTTCGGACTAGTTGATGATTATATATACCCTATATATTCAAATTTAAGATTTAGCTTTTTTTCTTTTTTATTAGCTATTAACTTCACTGATCTGTAAAAAAATAACTCTCTCTCCCTCCCTTCCAAAGGTTTGTCTGTATTTTATATTTTTAAGGGCTCTGAATCCGAAACTAACAGCCATCTTGTTCTATCGCCCACAGTTTTCTAAGAGATATGGGTTTAATAAAACAATGCTATTTTACTCAGAAAAGATAAAAATATTTCACCAAATACTTATTTATACTGCAAAAAGTTTAATCTGACACTAATAAATCCTAATAAATGTAAAATTTATACTAAAACTTATTTTGTTGTCTTCTTTCTCTTATATTTTTTCTCTGGAGAGTCTCGATGCAGAGCCAAACAGAAGTCCACCAACCTGCTCTCGTCCAGTTTTCAGCTGTATCCTTTTTCCATCAGGGATATATCTTGATGGAAACTTCTTCCATATTCACCCGAGACCTTAGCAAAAATTGCGGAAAAAAATTCAGATGTAAATGTAAGAAATGCAGTTTTAGCGACGTATTATATCCAAATGATCTAAATGAAGACAATAGTTCTTCAAAGGTTTCTTCACAGTTATCTTCCCTTCCATTGCCTAAAAAGTTCCATTGCCATTTGCAGCACCATCACTGCTTTCACAAAATTTCATTAATCCTAATATTAATATTAATTAATTTTAGAAAGCAGAGGCAGCAATAAGATTTTGTGTTATCCATTAATGCCAGATGTGACAATAATAGCTATCACCACAGATAGCTTCAGACCATGTTTTCATCACATGGAGTGGGTCTTTTGCACGGCTGTATCAGACACTCAAAAAATAATAGTATTTCGCATATCCTTTTTGTAGACTAATCAACAGAGCAATTACTTTTAAGTCTGCATATATGCTCCACCCATATTCCTCATATTTAATTTTCTTAAGTAGAAAAAACCATGCTATGGTATCTTTCTTTCATCTGAACCGTCTACCAATAGGAATCGAAGGATGTTCATTACCATTGCTTTCAAGCTTATCATGGAAGAATCAATGAAGAGACTCCACTGTCAGTGTTTAAACAGCCTTAACGTTTTAACCAGCCAATCAGTATTCTCGAACATGTGTTACAGCAAATACTTAAGGCACAAACTTTATCTTGGTCACCATATGTTGCAGCCGATATAGACATGATAACCTTTCTGTACAAGTGCTATCAGCACCTTTCTCTGTGCTTTTAAGGTAACCTCTCCAAATAATGCCAGAAGTTCTCAGGTTGATTTTTGCAAGAACACGATGACTGCGACATTACACTGTAAAAATTACGCAGCAAAAAATGCTAGAGATGCTAAACTCGAATCAGCAGCATCGATCTCACAAAACAGATAAAACACTGAACAACGTTAAAAGAACTTAGTGAACACTTCACAAACCAGCACTTGTATATATTTCAATTCACATCAGCTTCGCATCGGAGTCACGCATACCCATTTATACGAAGTTACTAGAAAAAATACGATGGATCTATAAGCGAGTCCTCATATAAGGGGTGCCATTTATTGGTTATCTCTCATAATAAAATCAAGGGGATTCAAGTAGTCTGGAAGGAATACAATTTGTGCATATAAAAGAGTCCCTTATTTTCTAACAATAAAAGGCCCGCCCCCCGAATTCAATGCTGCTTGTTACAAATATTTGGATATCAGATTTGGATTCAGCAGCACCTTCAAGTCTCTAAAGCACGAACAATTTTTTTTTTTGGGGGAGGGAGGGAGGATTTTTATGCAGAACAGTGCTTTCAGCAAAAGGGCAGCCTAGCATTTTAAAAAGTAAATACTTTAAAATAAAAGATCCTAAATATCGAGGTGAATTACTTTTAAAGTAATTTACCTTTATAAATACGGTGATTTTGAATATTTGCATTTTTCAAGATTTTCAATTTGTTGCACAGAAAAATGTTTAAATGTTTAAAAACTGCCAGTTGTAAAAAATGCCTATTCTTGATTTTTTTATTAATGCCATGTTTTTCGCAAATCATAAGATTTCATGGGTTTTTTTTCATGCACTAAAAAAAAAAAATCTTCCATTATATCTGTAGGATTATAAGTAGAAATTAAAAATAAAGGCATTGATGATTTGAACAATGAATACGGCACTATTGTTTGGTAACAATGATGTGATATGGTGAAGTGATTCTGATTTCTATTGTTTTAAAAAGATAAGAATTCGTAAGGTTGTGAAGTTTAGAAGATTGGCTATCGAGACGAAGTCTGCTGGGAGTTGTATCAGAGGATATACGAGGGTGGTTTGATAAGTTCTCGGAACGGAATAGAAAAAAAGTACGTACATCACTAAAACTTTTTTATTTTTCAATGTAGTCTCCTTGTAGATTAATGCACTTTGTCCAGAGATGTTTCAATGCTTTCATCCCATCTCGAAAATGAGATTCCTCAAGGCCTGCAAAATACCCGTCAACTTCAGCTATCAGTTCTTTTGAAGAGAATCTCCGTCCACCAAGGAAAATTTTCAGCTTTGGGAAGAGATGGAAGTCTGACGCAGCCATATCAGGCGAATACAGCGGGTGTGGCAACAATTCATACCTTAGTTCGTGTTATTTTGCCATGACGACGGCACATGTGTGCGGGCGTGCATTGTCTTGATGGATGATCACTTTCTTCTTTGCTAAACCTGGCCTTTTTTCGCGTATCTTTTGTTGTAATTGGTCCAGGAGGTTAGCATAGTATTCTCCATTAATTGTTTTCCCGCTGGGAAGATAATCTACAAACAGATTCCCCTTCACATCCAGGAACACTGATGCCATGACCTTTCAGACCGAATGAATTGTCTTTGCTTTCTTTGGTGGCGGAGAATCAGCATGTTTCCACTGCTTTGACTGTTGTTTTGTCTCTTGAGATATAGTAGTGGACCCAAGTTCATCTGTGGTCACAAACCGGCGTAAAAAATCTTGTTCGTTTCTCCAAAACGGGCCAAGCATTGCTCCGACATATCCATTTTTATGAGCTTTTGATCCAGTGTCAAGAGTCGCGGCATCCATTTTGCAGATACTTTTTTCATATGTAATTCTTCAGTTAAAATGTGATATACCCTTTCAGATGACATCTGGCAAGCTTGAGCAATCTCTCCCACTTTCAATCGGCGATCCTCAATTACCATTTTGTGCACTTTTGCAATGATAGTGACACATCTTGGCCGACCACTGCGTGAATCATCATCTAAGCTCTCCTGACCGAATTTAAATTCGTTTGTCCACTTTGCAACAGTTGAATATGAAGGAAAAGAGTCCCCCAGTGTATTCTGGAAATCGGCATGAATGTCCTCTCCTTTCATACCCTTCTTTACGAAGTACTTAATCATTGCTCGAATCTCGATTTTTTCCATTTTCGCAAATCACTACGCGGGAACACCATTAGAGCCACGTCACCGCCGCAGCTGTCCTCCAAGAGCACTGACGTGACACGTGTTTACAGGCAACAGTCAAATGAATATCACGTGAAAAACTCGTGGCGCAAGCGCTGCCCTCTGGTGGTGATTCCGAGAACTTACCAAACCACCCTCGTAAAAAGAAAAATATCCGGCTAATATAAACCGCAAAGAATTCTAAACAATATACAAAACTAGAACAATATTTAAGAAATTATTAATGAGATAGTTTGTTCTTGTTTTGCAGCCTAGACAAAAGCACCGAAGCAGTGTTAGTTTGCTGTGGCGTGTACATTGAATATTCTAAAGGAGATTAACGCTTTATTTGCAGAGACATTTCTACGAATATGGTGATTTCTTATATCTGGAATATCTGTGAGTAACTCATGTTTATTATTTGATCCAGATAAGTTGTATAGACGACAAGAATAGAATAAATGACGCCATGTTGAATTCTATATTGAACGAATATTAAAGTACAATTGTCTTCTTGAAGAGTTTGTGTAAAGCATAGAATAATTAGGAATATCTTGACGGAAGATATTAATCACAATAATGAGCATCAGTCTTAAGAGAGAAGAATCTTGTTAAGGTTTAATGATTCCAGTGGAACATGAAACTTTCCAGTGAGACGATGCAAGATTTATAAAGTGAACTTTCCGAAGAATTCTTTATTTAGTGTTGAATTAAATAAACGTAATTTATGAATGTGAACAGTTGGTGATTTAGGAACTTTCATAAAGTATCAAGTTTATTAATTGAATAATTTTTAAGAAACAAGGTAATTAATGCTTTTAGACAGTGTCAAAAGCAAAGCGGTCCCATAATATGCACAATTTTATAAATACAATTTTGAGCGAGACCCCTTCTTTACGCAAGCGTGAAGCTTCTCCCTTTGCATCAGCATTTCGTTTTTCCGCACGTCGCCACACTCACATTTACAATGCAGCTCTACAATCATCACAACAATGACACTACACGCAATAATTGCGCCTTTTGCATTAGCAACATTCACATTCATAATAATACGGAAATTAAAACAATACCAGGTTTCTTGGTTTTTAGCAACCCATTATTAGCAAAACACTTATTACAGCTTGCCTGTAAAACCGCTAGAGGACAGCTCTTGTCTTTATGCTGTCAGGCACTTATGTAGCGGCCAAACGATTAGATATATTCGAATGAAACCTTCACCATTGTGTTCAGCATCAAAAAGTAGGTAAGAACTTACCTGCTATAACATATAATTAAAAATTTCATAACAGTATCTACAATGTATCAAAATTAAATGGACGAAAATAAAATCAGAATCACAAAATTTTATGAGGAGGAAGGTTTTACATTCTTATGTATCATTTCTTAATAGAAGTTTGGTTTTCCAAAAAGCAATTCGTTTCTTAATTCCACTATTTCAGTAGATTATTGAAATGAATCTATGAATGAAATACTAAGTTCAATTCAGAATGTTTTCGTATAACTTCCGAAACAAAGTTATTCAGAAAAAAATGTCGCTAAGGCAAGATACGTGGTTAAAAAAAAAACCAAACGTTAAAAATTAATAAAATTAAGAAAACTTTTCTGCTAAGTTTTGCTAAAATGTTTTTTTTTCCTCCTCCACTTTTTATAATTATCTCACCTCTGCTCGAGGCTCCCAGGTGACTACCTGTCTCAAACCTTGTTTTTAATTCCAATTTTAATTAGTCCTAGAAGCAGTCAGCATCCAATTAAGTCTTCTATCGAGACACATCATCGTCTTTGAGATTTCTACGACGAACAGGTGAGACAAGGGGGTGCAGAAGATAAACATCCATTTGGAATATTGGAGTGCAAAAAATAATAATAATAACAAATAAAAGAGAATAAAACCCGAAGAACTCGAATAAGTTATGAATTGAAAGCAAAGTTTGTATTGTGGGAAAACTTAACAGATCACAAGAACAAGACCCAAAGTGTTTTAATGTCGTTAATTACTTTCTAAAGCAAAAGATGACTTATAAGATGGCGTAAGTATGCGTATATATCTCCTCGTCCAATAATTTTTTAATTACTGAAAGGAATCTTCTTAAATTTTTATGGACAACACAATTCTAATGCACCTCGAAATTATCTGAACCCGGAACTAAGGATCAGTTATCCGACATCTGGTATTTATCCCTTTGATATGCAAAAAAACAATAAAAATATATTATTTGTTTTTGTTGGTTTTGTTTTGTTTTGTTTTTGATTAGGCAGTGGTTCAGGATATTGAAAAGTAATTCAATTATCTGGCTTGGTATTCATACGATTGGTGCCCGGTCCTCGGCATTTCTTAGGGCCCAAAGAGAGAATCTTTCATTTGAAAACTGTTTTCCTTTCAACAAATTTAATAGAGAGGCGCGATGAAATCGTGACGATCTAAAATGATAATCAGAGATTACAATGTACTTGCTGTCCATTAACTTGCTACACAGCCATTGAAATGCAAGTTATCAATAAAGAACAATATGAGTCGTCAATACAGAAACAATGTAATTGGTTTATTTATAAAAAATGACTGATTGAATTTAGGAAAAAAAAAACCTCTCAGAAACATAATAAGATTTCATGTTTGTTTAGGAATTTTTTTTTCCAGTTTTTTTAGGCTTCTGATACTTGTATCAGAAAAGTATCAGAAGCCTTCTAATCTCGGTTTGTCCGTCCGTCTATGGACAAGTATCATTAAAATCTCAATAAACTATCATTAAGTACAACAATCACAACAATTGCGCCTTTTGCAATCGCAACAATCACATTTATAATAAGGAAATTAAAGCAATAATTCAACATAAATTACGTATCAGAAGCCGTTGCGAAGCATTGTGATTAGTTTACTAATCGCTATCCCTACCTTGTTTTTTTTTAAGGATACAGAGAAATGATTATACAGAAGGTTAGGACTAACCGTAGTCAAATCTTTTTTATTTAATATTAAGACTATTCTGAATTTATCATTTGCTGGAGCTTTTTTATGTTTCATATAAATATTATTATTATTATTAACAATATTATTTAAAATAATAATTATTTTCTCATCATTGCTACTTTATAATATATTACTGATTTGAAATATATAAAAATAAGCATAATATACATAGTCTATACTTGTTTAAATTATAAAGGAAATTAGTAACAAGCAAACAATCTTTTAATCGGAATCTATGAGAAAAATAAATGTAGATGAAGTAACTGTTACATGTAAAAAAAATAAAGACTTAAACTATGACTTTATAATATGTATTTTTCCTATACGTTGTCTTTTTCGTAGCCTTTGTAAACCATTGTATTTTTATTGTGTAAATCTTATTATCTTCTTTAATTCCCTTTTTTTTCTTCGTGCTCAATTGGGTAGAACATTACATTTAGCTGTGGGTTTATAAAGGAAAATATGAAATACATGTCTATCTGCACTATTGACTTCTAACAAAACAACCTCAGTTTCTGCAGCCGCAGACAATCGATGTGGAACGGACAAGAAAACCTCTCACACCTCGCACCCCTCTGCTAATTTTCCTCTTGAAATCTCGGGAAGCTGCTAAGATTAAAACAGGGGGAGCCGGTGAGAAAAATAAACCTGTTATCTCGGTTTCAACGCAAAACGCGCTATTTATGGAGGGCGACGGAAAGAATGGGTAAACAATGCGCCGAAAGGTGCCCTTCTACCACCCTCCGACTGGTACCACTCGTCCGCCACAATTCATTCGGCTGCCTCTCTCCCACCCGCCGGTGATGCACGCAGAAGCCCTTAAGCTGCGCACGGCAACACGCACTTAACGAGACCGGGCCGGACGTAATGGGTCTCCGAGCAGGACTCGATGACTCGGGATAACTTATTCCCTTGCTTGCATGTCTACGTTCACGGTTCACAGGCCCGGTTAATGAATCCGCAAGACGCGAAATTATGTTGCGCACCTTGTTATTCGCATTAATTTTTGACATAGAAATATTCTGAAGCCTTCGATAACGAAGTGCTAAACTGAGGATAAAAAAATAAACAAGCTACTTCATTCGATCATTGATCTACAACCGCAACTCATCTGATGCAGTAACTGCAATATTCAGAAAAAAGAACTTACGAAAATATTAACAAACTTGTCTATAGTTTTTGTATTAGCCAGTATTTGTATTATTCAGTTGTGCAGTCATTCAAATTTAGATTAAAAACATCATTGATATCCAAATAAAAAAAAAAAAAAAAAAACCTACTTAAAAGCACTCAAAGACCTCATATTCACAGATGAGGTGAAATGGGGAAAAAATAAATACCATGTTAATGGTAACTGAATAAGGATTCACAAACGAGAACAATGAAGCATTTTATTGTGAGCATCGAATAAGGAATCAATGGACATAAATAATTTGCTAAAATAACTTGTCTAACATTGAATTTCTGAAAAAAAAAAAATTATTTAAATAAACAAGTAATATTAAACAACAAGATTAGTTTTGATTCCATCTTGATTTATGTCATCTAAAGTGTTGAAGCCAAAGTTCAATAAAGTTAGTAATCAGAGGGAGCAAGGAACTTTCCGAATAACTATATTACAGAAACGTATCATCTGTCATTCAAAAAACGAGAATAAATTAGTTGACAAAGGGATATGTACAACGATGAGTTCTATTTCATTATAGCATGAGCTTCATCTTTGGCTTCAATTGGAGATTCAAGTGGACATTGTATCAATGCTAAATACGTAGCCTAACAGTTTCCTGATCTGAGATGAACTGTATCTTCATTCTCTCGAATTATGCTTTTTCTGTAGCACATCAACGTTCAACGAAAGTACAAGTATAATGTCACTTGATGATGCCAAGTATTAACTATACTACTGAGTGGTACGAACTATATAGATGATACAGAAGTTACAATGTAGGGTAACTGTTATAGACACTAATTGAGTGATAAATGTTGCCTCATCGTCACTCGTGTACAAACATTAAACAAGTACTGTAGTTCAATCCGAGATTCAAGAGTATACGTAGATCATGCGACATTGTGAATTGCAAATACTTTCCATTTGTGTCTTCGGTTTCAGACAATGATATGCTGCAAGAAAAACCATAGTAAATTGGTTGAATGAAGATAAAATTCCTGGAACAATACATTTCTAAGATCATGGAACTGTAATTTAGACAAAAATCAAGACTTAAATTATAAAAAGAAAAAGATGCAAGATATTGACAGGAAAGCAAGTATTTAAAACTATGTGTACAGATGAAAATAATAAAAAAAAACGTTTTCTTAGGATCCTCAGGTCTTTTTAATTTTTTTGCTCAAAACATTGACACGTTTCGTTTTTTGTTTTTTTTGTGGTTTTTTTTTTTTTGTTTATTTGTTTGTTTGTTTTTTTATTTTATTTTTTAATTCAAATACTCGAATAATTTCTGCTTTAATGATGTATCAAAAAACACACTATGGACTTTGTAATATTCTTTGCTATTCCTGTGGGTCAAAGAGCGTTTTATGAAAATGTGATAGAATGATTTATTTACATAATAGATAAAATTTACTGCTTTGATTCGGTCTCGTAAACCGACTTCAATAGAGAACACTATATATATTCGAAGTGTCTATTTATTAGATCGGCAATGAGACAGGATTATTTTTGTAAACCAAATACATTAAGCCGGTATTTAGGTCTAGAACAGAACTACAGGTTTCTGAAAGTTTTTAAAATTTACTCTACTTACGTTGTTTTGCTAAAGGTTTTATTTATTTTGTTTTTGTTTTGTGTTTTGTTTTTTAAAGTGGTAAAAACCAAAAGAAAAGTTTCCATACAGTTTTAAATTATAATAAAACTAATGGAGAATAGAACTACGCAGAATACAAACAGTATCTTCATAATTAAATCTATAAAAATAGTTCTTAAATCAATTGATTGTAGTCTTACTAAAATAGGCGCAAATAAATTAACAAACGACTTAATATGGACAGAAATAGACAAAAATTCACTGTTTAGTTTCTAATGTTTTTCAATGTGAATTCTTGTCACCTTCATAAGCAAATTTCTCTACAGGTACCCATACGAAGAGTAGTGTTTGTTTCGCGGTGCAGCATTTCAGAGGACAGTATTTCAATGGCGCAACAGCAACTAAGACTGAGCTGCGCCTGGAACAATATATTAAATCTAGAAAGTCTTAGAAAGATGAGATATGCAGAAAGATTCTCTTGGATTCGGAAGAAAAAATTTTCAAGTGCGAATTTTACATAATCCGTAGTCCGTAAATTTGCATGCCAACTTCCCTGAAGAGCCATTCCACAGTTACTAGAGGTGGAGATATTACCTAACTGATTTAACGAGAATCATTTTCCTTCAGAAAATAGGTTAAACTTAAAGTCAAGAAAATATTCTTTCATTTTTAAGTAACTCATTTTTATTAATGTTATAAAGTTTAAAAAACAAAAGATTTTAAGAGCATTTTTCAAGCTGAATGTTAGGTATTTACTCTTTTAAAACAAGTAGGAAATTACAGCCAAAAACAAATAATAAATTACAAAAAACGCAATATTTACAACACCAATTGATGGATCGAAAATGTATCGGGGAAAAGATTTTTGAAAAACATTTAGGAAACTATGTCATTCGATTTTTCGACATTAATGAATCTTATGTTTGCTAAAAAAAAGGATCGCCATTTCATATTTTTACATTTATTCTTTTCTGTTGCTCTATGCTTGTAGATGTTCAGTATTTCAATTCATGTTGATGCTTTCTTATTTGTAACATATCTTTCGCATTTTTTATCGTAAAAGAATTTGGATTTTTAAAGAGTTCTCTCTCTTTTAGTAAAAGAAGTTAAATATATTTAGGTCTACATTTAAGCTAAATCTTGAGTTATCTCTGGCCTTTCTCAAAGGTCGAATAAATAAATATTCTTCTTTTTGTTATAATTAAGAATTACGTGGTTGGTCAGTCATATGTAGGCAAAGTGTCAGACATCTTTAGACTTTCCTAAATGAACAGAAAAGAAAATTGCAGACTGATATTTCTAATTCAACTTCTACAGTATTGAAAATTGGTTTTGTACAATACTACTTTACTTTATTATTTATTTTTACTACTAAAATTATTTTCTAGTTTCCATGATCTTTCCACAAACTCAGCTTAGTTAATCTGTAATACTTAATCTTGTAGTACCTACTTATAACAAATAGTTGAGATCTTAAAGTTTTCATTAAGAATAAGTATAGTCGGCGCAACGAGAGCTCACCTACTACATGTGGAAAAATTCTGATCCACTTAGTTGATCCTGGAACTCATTCCTACAGACAGTAAAATGGCGGCATTACACGAACAGATTACTGTGAGTAAAAAAAGGACAGACCCTACACAGCCAAGTCAGGGTGGTAATTTGGAACGTTTTCCACAGTCAGGGTGAAGGAATATGCATTTCTGAATTACTAAAAAGAACGGCTATTCCTACAAATTTTGTCACATCGACGTCCGAAGCAAGTTTTGGATATGGATGACTTTGATGTATCTCTTGTTTGAGCTACCGTGAGTGAAATTGTTCGAGAGAATAAGTATCCAACAGTTGATACAATTCATTCGAAACTTCAGAAACAAATTTGAATTCACCGGAGGCAAAGCATCATTGCGACAAATTCTTCATGTGAAGCTAAGAATAAAGTACGAAGAATAAACTTGAGGGAATTTTACATCGAAAGGCTTGGCATTGTTGCCTATCGACATTGATACGTAAGGCAAATCAAACAACTACGTTCGGAAGGGACAACGAATATATCATGAGACTTGGGTGAATGCTCACTTAGGCAAAGAAAAATAGTGGCACAATGACGAATGCGGTTTTCGCGGTCAGCCAGTACCTAATGGAAAAAGAGCAGCGCTTTATTTTAAGCCAAGGAGAAGTAGGCGGTGGATTTGTGCCTGACGCCATCTTTTTATTCCGTTCTTGAACGAATTCTGTAAATTATCATGACAAGATGAATGGTGACAGTTAATATGAATGATTTGACAAATGTGTGTTATTGTAATGAATAGTGCATCGTATTATTCCTTCGAAATCGAGAAGCCGACTTGACTGGATGGTTAACCCGTCAAGGCATCCTTCATCACGCAAATATGGTGAAAGCACAGGTGTACGATATTGTGAAGCATTACAAAGTAGCCAGAAAACAGTATGTGACCAATGCCTTAGCATCAGCTCGTGGCACACTATGCTACCAGTACAGCCATATCATTGTGATCTCAACCCGATTGAGTCTATTTGGGCGCAGGTAAAGGATTGTCTACTAAAGTACAATAAAATCTTTAAACTCAATGATGGGGAAAATCTCGTTGTACAGCAGCTGTACATATGTATCATCAGATAATTGGATGACAGCTTATAATCATGTACTGCCGGTAGAAGACGTTTACTGGATCATCTCACTGGGAATCGAGTAGAGCCCCTGCTCATCGCTTCTTCGGATGACAGTGAAGACAGTGATTTTGATGAAAGCTTTAAACTTATCCTTCATCTTTTTCAGATTAAACCCCTATCTTGGCTGTTTTCCAGAATTCATCCAAATTCAAAAAGGCTCTTTTCAGGGCCAGTTAATATGCGGAAAAGACCAATTTGTTTAAATCAAACTTCAACATTAAAATAAAGTTGAAACATATTCTTCAATACGCACTGACATAAATAAATAAAAATAAAAAGAGAATTAAAAGAACTGAGATCTTGTAAGACTTTGGAATAAAATAAAATTTAAAAAAATAATGGTCGAAGAGATTAATAATAATAATAATAATAATAATAATAATAATAATAATATAAAGGCAGGTTTAAGATGCAAAGAATAAAAAAAATTATAGGATCTTGTTATTTTCTAAATTTGCAGAATAGAGAAAATGGTTAAGATAGCTTGGCACTAGATGTCGCTGAGAATTCCTGGGAAGTAGTAACCTTATCGACCACTAAAATTCTTCTTTCATTGTGCATACAATAAATAAATCAAACTCTCATATCATGTATTACTGAGAGATATGAAAATATATTCCTTATATGTTTATTTCTGCATTCAGAAAGTGAGAGCTTCGGGACCAGTGCAAAGATTTACATGAATCTGGTTACAACAGGCGTCCAAAACTTAACGACGGACGACATTTGTACTTGTATTTGAAAAATAGTTCACGACTGTACGCAAATATGGACATAGATGTATTGCTAGAACATGATAAAACATTAAAAAATAGTTAATATATGAAGTAAAAAGTTGTAATAAGTTTGTTTGCAAACAAGCAACAAATTTCCTAAGGACATACTCGTAGATGGAGAATGGATGTACATTGCTGACAGATAACCAGGGGAAGAGACATGTCAGCATAGAACATGACCACCCCGAACTGCGGCACAGGTTGCACAACATCAAAGCATGCTTAGCACCAAGTTATCCAGGAATCCCTGATGTAAATTGGTCCACTCCTACTTCACAGCACAAGTGAGTCCCTATTTGGTTTCTGGAGGGGATTTTGTGCAGAAATGCATCTCTTCCAATGTGTCCCAGCACGCTTTCAGGTCTGAGAGCGTGCTGATCAGTCGAAGAGATGAATTGCATCAGTCTTCAGAAGTGTCTGCACTACTTTCAACGATGTGAGGGTGCATTGTGTTCCATGAATAGGAAGTCTTCCTCCAAAGCACCACAGAACAATCGAACAGGATTCGCTGTAATGCCGTTCGCCAGTCCCATTTTCCACCACCTGTAGTTCAGTGCGTCCAGCAATCATGATGCCTCCTCTCACTATGATCCCGTCAACGCCATATCTGTCCCTCTCCTACACAATGTCGTGATGGTATGCAATACCACTTTCACGCCGTATCAGTTGTCCTACAGAATCAGAGGGAAAACTGAAACGACTCTCATCTGTAAGGAGTAGAGTGGCCAATTGATGACTTGTCCAATTTTCGATGGAGTCGATGCTACTGCAAACGTGTGCTACGGTCAGCTCTGGACAGGGAAGCAGAGCACATGTTACAGACGTCTTGCAACAGTTTGTAAGGATATTCGCGTTCTGTACTAGAATGCGAGGGGACTCGCAAGCTGACCAGCCATGGTGCGGCGATTACGTTTTGCTGTTACAGCTAAAAATATGTCTTCATGCGTCGCATAGTGGGCTCGATTCAATGATCATGGTGCAAAAAATCCTCCTGCCCCTATTATTAGCCCCTACTAGCCTGAAATTCGGTTTACAGGGGTTTTGGAAGTCGCTAATATCGAATCTGATAATTACTGTCCAAAATTTAAAATGGCGGATCCAATATGGCGGTCGACTTTTCGTAATGTTCTAATAATTACTTGAAATTTGGTATTTATAGATATTTTTGAAATTAATGTTGGATGTTTTCTTTTCGAATATTATGATATATGTAGAATTATATATATAGTGATAAAAGTGATATAAAATCAATTACCCACAACCAGTTTTGCACTCCAGGATTATAATTTGTACTAAAAGTCAAATTATATTTCTATGATATAAAGGGAGGTGGGGGGGGGGAATTGTGGAGAACTTTTTTTTCATCAGTAGTTAGAAAATGATGCTCTATCCAATTAATGTTTTTTGTTATAGCCTTCGGAAATACTGTTGCTTAGGGAACCAATTTCCATTGTACTGTAGAATTGGAAAAAGATTTTCATCATCAGCGCAAGACCAAATTGGTTTTTTTTGTTTTTTTTTAATTTGAAGTTTCATTTTTATTAGAGATAAGAAGACTTGTAATAATTGTAATCTTATATATACATTTATAAAATTCTAAAAAATAAATTAACTCAGTATAAAACAATTTTATATGTTAAAAATCGGATTCATCAGATGTTTCTTTGCAAATACTTTACTATCATCGTCATCATCACTATTTCCTGAGGAAATAATTAAAAGTGATTTAAGTCTTTTTATATTCCATCTGCAAATTTTCGTACGTTTTTGTTTGGCAGTGGGCGAGCTAAAGATATTATCGGCTCTGAAGAAAGTAACAGTCTGTAAAATAAATCACGAATATTGAGTTTTCTGCTTGATTTTCCACTGAAAAATTGGCGATAGTTCCTGATATCTTTGTTCCTGGCTTGCTGGGCCTCCTCAGACAATTGTCCAAGTGGTAATACTGCATTCCTTATAATGAAGGAGCTGTGTTCTAAAACTTTGTGAATAGTAAGTGTCAATTGGTACCAGCTGTATATTTTGTTGCAGTGAGTTAAGAGTCCTGGTGCATTCTCCCCTCTAGGCTGTGGAGTGGCAGGAAAAATACTTCTACGTCCAACCATGACTAAGTTAGCTTGTTCAAACCTTGATTTTGTACGATTAGACTTTTTCCACCTTTGAATATATTTTGTATAAAAATCGTATGAACCTTTTTTTAATTTGGTGTAAAAATGTGTAAAAATGCGGTGTAAAACATATAAATAAACTTAACTTATCAAACGAAATTTGTTCTCAAGTATCTCGTTCTCTCTACAACTGAACACTACCACTGGAGTAGATATTAAGGAGACAAATGGCAATCTCAGACTGACTGTTTTGGAGGGATTGACTGGAGAAAAGTTGGAGAGGGGGAGGGTGCAGTGATCTCCAGCCAGTCCAATGGCAGTTAGGTGACGGACTGCATTTTCTTACTCTTTCTGCTTTGTACCCTCCCATGGCAAAATGTGGCAAGTAAGCTTGATGGCTAATGTTTCAACTATGCATGGTCTACTATCTGGCGTAAATAACTGCTTGGAGTTTTTTAGCGTTTTTGTTTAAATCCTTCCCTAATTTTTGAAATATTACTAGAAAAAGGTCTAACAAGAGTTATCAGAAGTATCTCATTTCTTTAAGTATTGAGATATGACATTTGTTTAGGGATGATTACGTAGGGCATTTTATATAATTTAAAAATATACTAATTGACCTCAGTTGCGGAAGATCATGACATAGAAGTTAAGTCAGATGTATGAGAGAAATGAGTGGAAATTATCAAACCTGACATGTTTGATCAATTACAGTGGTAATACAGTGGCATTCAAATTTTAAAACAACTTGTGTACATTTATACCACATCTATAGAACAACTTAAGAAAAAATTTGAAATAAAAAAAAAAAGTTCGATTTTGTGATTTTTTGCACTATGAATCGAACCCACTGTGCGTCGACGTAGAGCGAGGATTACCTTCTCGCATGCATCTGAAAACATTTCATTGTTTTGAAACGCTGCCCAACACTATAGATGCAACACTATGGGCGATTCCGAACTCCCGGCACTATCAGTTACTCTGCGGCCTTCTTTCAGCTTTCCTACAATTCTTTCCGGCGAGAAATCATTTAGATGATGTATTTCTGACATACCGAAAATTTCACATTCGTCATTTGGTTCCTTCACCTTCAAATACAATTCACGTACCGCGCCAATTTGCCTTTTAACCATTTCAGTTTAACATATCATGTGAACTCCGTGCGCATGATTCAGAAATTGCCTGTGCGCCACATTTCTATTGATCGTCCACAGGTATGCAAATTGCCACACGCTGTTTCATCTGATTTTGTGTTTGTGACCATAAGAACTAGTGGTCGTCCATAGGTTTTGGACGGCTGTGTAAAATAAAACCCAATGAAAAGAAAGTTTCTAATTATAAGGAAAGCCAACTACTTCAGCACTATTCATGTATTGGATACACATGAATAACCATCGTCATTTTTTAATTTTAAAAATATTTTTTTTAATTTTTAACGCTTGAGAAGGGAGTCTAAATTATTAGGGACTCCGAAACGTACGTTGTGTGTTAACTGTTTTTATATTCGTCAAAATCATTTTTTTTTTTTTTTTTTTTTTTCCAAAATATTTTTTTAATTTTTTTTTTTTTATATATCTATCCGTTATTCATGTGTATCCAATACATGAATAGTGCTGAAGTAGTTGGCTTTCCTTATAGTTAATTAATAGCACGTTAATAATTACTGATAAAGTTTCTAATTATTTGAAATTCATTTCTTTTATTAAGAAACCACCCACTGCCTTTCGTAGTCTTTACGCCCTCAAAACATTTTCACTTGAATTACTTATTGATGGCTTACTAGAGTTCTTACAATGAAATGAATAAATGAAGCACAAATTTAAATCTCTACCCTAAAGGATTCTCGTCATTGTAGTGAGATGCATTAATTTCGCATTTATTCCTTAGTAATTATCACAAAACTATGGAGGGATAAAATGTAGGTGTTCATATATATTATTTTACGATCAATGAAAACATTTCTTCTTCTTTTTCTGGATTTAAAATATTTTTTCCTTAGTAACAAGTGTCCTTGTCATCTTCTATTTAAAAGTCAAAAGCATTCACCAATTCAATAAACCTGAAAAAGACATTTGCGCAAACTTACAAAATTGCAAACGAATGTGCAGTGATTTCAGTTATATCAGGGGATATGAAATTGATATTTCGTATCCATTTATTTTTTTCTGAGATTTCTCTTAAGACAAGCACTGGTATACTCCTTTAACAAGATTCAATCCTTCGGGATGCCTCCGCAAAATGTTATTTCCAACCTGATGAAATCTGTTCGCCAAACTTTTCCTTGGAGAATACTTTCCTTTTTTTTTAACTGGATTACTCTATCTTTTCACTCTGACTAAATCTACTATTTCATACAAAAAAAGCCCCCCGAACCATGAATCCCTTCTTAGTGTAATCAATGCTCCCAGACAAAAATTCCGCTCGTGTGTTTATATGTTGCGACGGAGAGAAGACGTAAGGAGATAAGGATTATGGCTGGAGTAAATTGGACTGGCAGACCTATTGCCGAGCGGAGCGGCAGAGTAGAAGCACTCGCAGGAAGGCGCTCATTAACTGTCGTCGCAACGGCGGCGATCTTTGATAAATTTCACAGAAAGCTGTAGTTGCTAATCAATGGTAATTAATCTGGTTAACTTATAGGTCCTCATAATTAAATGCAACGGTCCAAACTCGTCACTAAATGAGCTCCCATTCCGCCACGACACACACGGTGCTGCTGAATTCCGAGCCACAGAATAAACGCACCACTGCTCTGCCAACAAATAAATCGCTGCCAGATTCGACGCGACAACACAGATCCACGAAGCGATTATCCCTTCGATGCAGCATTTTAATGTAAACTATAACTCCACCTTTTTTAATTTATTTACGATTATTTTTCTAAATAGCTTCAATCATAGTAGCTTTTGATGTGTACGGTTTATTCAGGAACATTAATTTCAAATTTGGATTATATATTTTTGAACAACAGCATGATTTTAGAGTTGTGTGGAAACAAGAATCTTTCTCGAGATTCTTATTGCAGCCAAATTTCTTGGTCGCTACAGACATTAATTCTATAGCGGAACTTTTTTTCCCCAAGTTGTCGCATTTCCTTCCTGGCAATAACGAAAGTCTCGCCACCCGATTTTGTGCCAGTCCCGAATGCCATTACGATGTCAGATCCTGAAGCTCCACCACCCGCTGAGCTGAACGAGATCCACCCAATTACTTAAGATAACAATGGTAATATTTTTTAACATCGAATCTCCTTAACATCGAATCATCTGTTGTTCTCGTTTACATTCATCATAAACATTGCAATTTTGTATTTTCTACTCTAGTCAGCATTTACTTTATTTTTTCAAAACTACAATTTATAAAAATTTGTCCTATACATAAATCATGACGACCAAAGGTCCTACAGTATCTCAGAACAATGTTTCAGAACAATTGTTGTCTAATGTTATATTGATTTGAAATAATTAAAGACAGAAGTATATTAGTACTTACTAAGTTTACTCTAAATTCCTCGACAGCACTCCAGCAAAGCTACATTGAAACACCAGTTTAATAAAAAGACAGGATCAGATAAGACAGTTAATCAACGGTTAATAAGTTAGAAACATTTTTAAGTTGTCATTTTTAGCCTTCGTAAAAAAAGGTAGGCTCCTCAAAAATCAGCACATCTGTGAATACCTGGTCATCCAAGTATCTGACTCTATAACTATTGAACCAGGGAATGGCACTTTTTGAATCTTAGTGTGCACATTATATTCCGATAGATCTCTGTGGAGAAACGTTCACGCAAAATTTACAATTCTTATAGAAAAGAGTTACAAGCGAAATAATAAACCCTTCCGAAGAATTTACTGAAGTTTATGCAAAGTAGACCATCTTGTAATTTACTTTCTTAAAATTTGATTTAATTTTTAAAATTTACTTGTATTTGCGTATTTAATCAATTTTAAGCAAATTATCCAAATTATGGGGAGCCTTGGGAGCTCATTCGTAAGTATGGACATTCGTAAGTCTAGTAGTTCGTAAACCGAGGATCGCTTATATTTTACGGGAAGTTTTAACTTCCTATTTGAAACTGTACAAAAGATTATGTTTTTTTTAAGTCCGATCAACTCAAACTAAGAAATAATCAAAACCAAAAAAAAACAAAAAAACACAAGAATATTTAAAAGAATTCTGATATTGGAAAACTCCAAGTTATTTGAAATTAATATGTATACATTTTGTTATATTTTAATATATATATATATATAAATAATTGCTTTACTTAGATCTATTTTAATCCTTTTAATACTTCCATTTTCACAAACAAATAAATTCAAAAGTATTGTCCATTACCCTCTTACTCAAATTTTATTTTGAAGTTTAACTTCAAACGTTCTAATTCTTACATGAATTAGATCCATCATTTTCTTGATGAACTTATGAAACAGAAGATTTCAGTTTGAGTCAGTTTTTATCCTCAATTTCTTTATGTATCTGCTTTGAGAGCTCTATTTTTCTTAACTCAAAACAGCAGCACACAATAAAGGCAGGTTTGCTTGGAAGAACTTTGATATCCTTATATTTATTTTTGTCGTCCGCTTCGGATCTCGTTTGTTGACCCAGGAACTTGGATGATCTATCAGCCGTAAAACAAGTGGGAAACGCAACTTAATATCCGATATTTTAGCGGAATAATCGCATACAGTCCGAAACTCTTGGGTTAGTATGTAAACAGTGAATAAAATGCAAATATTGAAGGCATTTTGATATAATAGAAGAAAAGAAACTCCAGGCAGCCAACTGATATGTTCACTTCGACAGGCAATTGAAGAAGGTGGAGATATTTATGAAAATGAATCTGAATAACATTTAATCAAAAAAGAAAACTTGAACATAGTTCAAAAGCCCGTACTATATTCGAAGCAATTCCAAATGCTTTTAAGAGTACTCTTGAAGCGAGGACTCAAGATCAAAATATTAAGTTCTGCTATCCCTATTTCCGTAACATTTTCAAAGATCGATTATTTCCCGAAGACCGAGTCTTCTTGGCTTCATCAAAAATAAACAAACGAAGACCAATTCAAATCAACAAAAATCTTCTACAGCAATACACTTAAATGAAACTGGCCACTTTTTTGCTGTGTACAAAAAAACCTTTACGAATTTACCATAACAAATGTTTAACAACTTTGAAAAGATTCAAAATAACTTATAGGAATTTTCATGAAACCGATATTTGTCTTCTAACAAAACGTAGTTTTTACTTATTTAACTGTAAATGAGCCAATGTACCAAGAATAAATGATTGCTTAGTTTTTCAAAACAATTAGTTTTGTTTTTGCAGCACTTGACCGTTTAAGGTCGTTTACCATGAACAAGAAAACTTGCCAAAAATCCACCAGAAAAAACAACATGTTGCCAGATAAAATTCATC
This sequence comes from Thereuonema tuberculata, assembly GCA_023159025.1. Classification (NCBI taxonomy): domain Eukaryota; kingdom Metazoa; phylum Arthropoda; class Chilopoda; order Scutigeromorpha; family Scutigeridae; genus Thereuonema; species Thereuonema tuberculata. The sequence continues at coordinate 127,890,042 of JAFIDM010012231.1, read as the reverse complement.
GAAGCTAGAGGACTTTTTCAGATGTGGAATGAAATTTTTAGTCAGCAATTCACGTTTTCTTCACGTTAATAATGCAATTTCAAAAGAAATTGTATCATGGCTAGGCGTGCTAATGACAACTTCCCGCTGAATTTGCCAGTAAACTAGCCAAAATTGCCGCAGGTTCTATTTCGAGAGATTTCTAATAAGTTTTCCTTTTCTAACTTATCTGCTAATTATCTGCCCGTCTGTTGCGGTTTTTTTTTTTTTTTAGGCCATCAGAATTGTTATTTAACATCACCATCATCCACAAAACATCAACATTTTCAAAATATCTTAAATTGCAGGAAAGTTGAGATGAGAAGCTAAAAGAAAATCTGCCAAAATAATATTCTCTGATTGTTCAATTTTAAGAAGAATTACAACCTATTATTAATTTTAAAAACTAACAATATAACTAACCTGCATTATATACATATATTTTTCTCTAAAGAACCTACTGATATTTATAATAATTCATTTTATAGATGTAATTAAAGTTGTATAAGGAAATCCTTTTTTGTCATTACCAGCATCCTCTCAAACGATTTACTCTGTTAATTTCACTGTTTCATTTGCCGTTACTTAAGATAGACTTGACTTGAATTCGCAGCAAGTTTTTTTTCCTGTCAAATGATACAGTTTCTTGAAGTTTTTGGCATCCTAAAATCTAAACTATAAAATATGGCTTGAATATTACAATTAATTCACGTTTGTTATTTTTTTTAATTTCGTGTTTGTTTAGCTATCTCAATCATCAAGTCAGTGGCAATGTAGGCTGTGGGTCTTCCACTGCTATCATAGGTTTAATTGTTACAATGATAGCAGTGATTACAATAGAGAGAAGAGCGATGCGAAGGTATCTAAACTTCTACAACTATTTTTCTCATCTTTATCGACAATGACAACTGTTTCCTTGAAGTATTGCATCTCTTACCTTGCAAATTTTAAAGGTCTTTTATTCGAATAATTCATTCAGAAAGGAATATATCGGCCCTTGCTAATTTCTTTGAGATTATGACAAGTTAATAAATGAACTTGATTCAATTTTGAACGTAAAACATATAAAGTTTATACTGTGTTAACGAAAACTCATATCATCAAGTATGAGATGCAAGATTAACAAAAATAAAAGAAAACGGAAGAATGCTATCTTTATGTTTCGTGCTGCAAATTTCAAAATTTAATATTTTGAAAAAGAAATTTCCGTGCAAAAATGAAATTTGCCTGTCTAAATGAATAGAAACAAACTGCGAAGGCGTTTTTAATGTTTCTAAGTAAAGTATATGTTGATACTTATTATCAATGAAATAATCATTGAAATTAGATAATTATTCATTATAAACAATAGTGCTTGGTCCCCTTTGGGAAGCAGAACAGACTTATTCCAAGTTGAGGACATCTGTCCAAAATGATCCGATTTCCTTCGATCAATACCCTTTTAAGACATGAATGTAGTTTGGCAACTGTTCTTCCAAAGTTGGAATGAAATTTCCAAGAATTTTTTATTGTATTTCAAACAAACTCTGAGAATGTCTAAAAACTTTTTTTTTTCTTTTTTTGTTTCCCACTCTTTTGAATAAATCAAAAGACCCGCATCGTCGATGCAAGCGTTTGTTTATTTGCTAAACCAATGCATCTTCAAAGTTGAAATGTGGCAACATTAAGGAGCTCCTAAAGTGCTCGAAAATAAAATTTTCTTCTCTGAATAGCAAACGAAATGGAAGGGAAGGGCAATCACCATTCAATGTATTCAAATCAATCAGACTATCTTAATGGGGATCTTTGTGACAATAGCCCCGTGGCAAGATAAAGTCTGGTTCTAAAGCCTAATCCAAATTTAAAACAGAATCAAAGTAGAGTTAGTTTAACAGATATTAAAGTCTTATACAGAGATATTTATCGAGTTAAAAACAAACGAGCATTGCCTTCTTTTAATGATAGAACCTTTATTTATTTTTTTTCATTGAAATTTTCTATTGAGTTGGTGAAAAATATCTCGTTGGTTTGTAATTCTAATAGTCACAAGCTCTGTACTTATAAAGGAAACAGGAAAGTGCTATGTTTGGAACACTCCCTCTAATATTTCCCTCCATACAGAAGATGAATAAAAAAAAGGATTTTGTCTATAGTTTAATGCGAAATATATTTTTTCCTTTTTCCGGTAAGAATGTAGAAGTGCTAAGTTTTGCAGCGATTAACTTCCAAATACCATTTGAGGCGTTAAGAATGAGTGACTAACCCTTCGGGACTGCACATATCCTTGTTTCTTTCTCTTTTTTTTTTTCTATTTTGAGGATAATAGTGATCGAGCTAAGTCCATTTTACCAAAAGGTAGATCGTCTTTCATACCACAGGTTGGTTCAAACAACTTCAAATCCTAATCCACTCTGCCTCTTAACGCCTCATTTATGGTAGCAATTATTTCAAAATACTCCTGAAAAAAGAATACAAAAAAAAAATCTTTCTTTTTTTATCTTTCTCATATAAATATCACCGTTTTATAAGTTTTAGCCTTACATATTACAATTAATTAAAATTACACTAAAGCTCGGTTACAACGCGGTCGTTTACATCGCGAATTCGGATATAACGCGATTTGGTCTTGGACCCCTTCTATTTTGGAAAAGGCATATAATTGTAAAATTGCAAAATTTACCGTTTTTTCGCCTAAATTAATATGCTTGTTTCCTTATTATTTACAGTAATTGAGACTCTATACCTATCCTAATGTCACTAAAATGCGTCAAATACAATATATTTTTTAAAAAATACCAAAATCGCGGACTTTTTCGTTTAACCAAAATGAATATCGAGATCTTTTTTTCTGCCAATGACATCCAGTAAAGAGGCCCATGTAATCTAATAGGCGTATGAATACCTAGATTTGATCCACGTGACTCATCGTTTGTACAAGATGGCGGCGCCAAATCGATTTTGGCTAAAATAGATCACCATCAAAGTGTTGAAAAGGTAATGATTTATGTATTTATAAATATAAAATTCTCTTACATACACTCATTAACAAAAAAAACGACAAACCTAAAAGGAGTTGTCCGATGGAGACAAAAATTGGTGGAAAGGAAGATTATGTACAGAATAGAAAATGATTAAAGTTTCAGACAAATTGAATGATTTATTTCAGAGTTACAGTTACAAAATAACGAGCTCAATAAGGTGTTGACCCACCTCTACCCTGAATGCAAGCTGCCACACGACGTGGCATAGAGTGATAAAGCTCCCTGATGGTCTCCTGCGGTATTTCTTGCCAAATTTGCTCCAATTGTCGGGCTAGGTCATCCACATTCCCTGGTGGATGCAGTCGCCTTCCCATCATATCCCAGACATGCTCGATTGGAGAGAGATCTGGGGATCTGGCTGGCCAAGGAAGTGTTTCACAAGCTGCAAGACAGGATATAGCAACACCGTGCCGTATGTGGTCTGGCATTATCTTGCTGAAAAATAAGGCCAGGGTACTGCAAAAGGAAGGGCAGCAAAACAGGTCTCAGAATGTCGTCGACGTACTGCTGTGCTGTAAGTGTGCCGCTAATGACGACCAAAGGGGTCCGGCTATCAAGGGAAACGGCACCCCAGACCATACTGTGTAGCGTGCAATAGTGAAAGCAGGATCGGCACGCTGCCCTGGGCGTCTCCAAACCCGTCTGCGACGATCGTCAGCACACAGTTGGAAGCGGGATTCGTCGCTAAACACTATACGTCCCCAGTCAGCATATTCCAACCAGATCGAGCCAAGCACCACTGTAATCTGGCCCGACGGTGTGCAGACGTGAGTGGCAGGTGGCGTAGCGGTCGGTACGAGCGTAGATGTCGCTCTCTCAGCCATCTGTGAATGGTCATGGTGGACACTCGTGTGCGGGTCGCACGTCTGATGGTTTACAACGATGGTTCAGGCGCTGTGACAGCTGATCTGACAATCACTCTTTCCTCCCACTCTGCTGTGGCCCTAGGGCGACCGCTACCTTCATGACGCTGAAATCTGCCATTGTCCACCCATTCCTGCCAGCATCTTCTAATCGCCGCATCACTTCGACCCATATGACGAGCGATTCTCCGATTTGCCCAACCTGCTTCTTTCAATCCAATGATACGACCTCTTTCAAACTCTGACACGTAATGAGCTCGAATCCTGCGGCGAGGCATTTTTTCAGTCGTTGAAAGGTATCCTAACTCGCAATGCAACAGAAATTTTGACCATCAGATTGAGAATCGCTTCTTATATCCACCTGCTGAGTGCGCAGTAGCTCTCGCTATTCATTCATTGGACACCAAAGTATAATGCATGGGCGGTCCCAATGTCTTTGCATACGAAATTTCATTACAATCGGGCAACTCCTTCTAGGTGCGTCGTTTTTTCTGGTAATGAGTGTAGCTCTGAATGATGTAGTTAATCGCGAAATGACCATTTTAAATCGATTTGGAATCGTGTGGGCGATAATAGGGTGCGATGTACGACATTTGACGTCGCGAAGTAATGAAAGTTCGGTTATATCGCGATTATATCGCGATCTTCGAAATCTGAAAGACAGCGTTATAACCGAGCTTCAGTGTATTTATGCATTAATTTTACATATACGTAACAGTTCTCCTTCACAATAGTATGTATTTCAATGTTAGCAGAATCGAAATCTTAAAAAAAAAATCCCATGTGAATCGAACAAAAGTTTATTTTTGCTCAAAACAATATCTATCTTTCATTACCAAAGCCCAAGGCAAATGGATATTATTTATAAATGTACAGATATAATGTGCATTTGTACTCGTAATATAAAACAGGCAAGGTAAATACAACGTTATCGGGGTTTTAAAAAACAAATAAAACAATTTTTATATTACACTGACAAAATGCAACACAGTTTATATTTAAAAACACAATACAACAAATTTCACACTAAAACTAAAAAAAAAAAAAAAAAAAAAATTTAAATTTAAAAAAAAAAAAAAAAAAATATCACACACAAAAAAAAAAAAAAAAAAAAAAAAAGAGACTACATCGTTGAAGAATCGTACTTCGAGGGAGAAGCCCAAGTGTTGAGGATTATTACCACTTTAAAAAAAAAAAAGATTCTGATTTTAAGGTGATTATCGGTATGCAAAAAAAAAATTCGATTTCCACAGAACCGATATTCATGAACTTGGTTTAATACAGTTAAAACTAATCCTAATTAAGTTAACATTAAGAATCATATTTTTTTTTATTTTTTTTTTCATAAACTTTTTAAACTAATGCTTTGCCAATGTGCAACGAATCTCCATCAGTGTGACCTTTTTTTGGTCCAGTAGATGGCGACACCATACAAGCCCGGTTAGCTAATAAATTTTCTTAACAATGAAAACTGAACACGACTAACAATAATTGATACGATTTATCTGTCATGTTCTTATTTACATTTGAAGATGCTATTTAAGTGAACCCATCAATTATTATTGTAACACATTCAATTCGTGTACTTTTACATCGATTAAGTTCAGATTTTTTTTTTTTTTTTTTTTTTAACGGAACTATATTGCGTTTTGCTTTAAAAAGTAAAAAACAAAAAATTAAAAAAAACAATTCTTTTTTTAAAAAAAACAAACAAAAAAACAGCATATTTTTAAGCAACACTAAAAATAGAAAATATTTTTCATTGAAAAGAAACGATGGAAATTGGAAAGAATCGAGGTGCTTTTGAAAGTCGAATTTTTTAGCTTTCATTTTTTAAGTCCCTATTTAAAAGCAACAACTCCGTAACATAACACATAATCAAAAATTCAAAGCCCGCTTTTCCTCGGCTTAAATCTGAGTCGCAACTAAGAGATCTTGGAGTGTAGCACCTCGTGGCGGCCGTTGATGGAAGTAATAAAATGGGGCAACAAAGGGGGATTTACAAGGGAAACACCCGCATAAATCATCGTTCTGAACGAAGCGTGGCAACAGAATCCATTACGAGTTTGAATTTGTTATCTTTTAGGGAAAAAAAAAAAAAAGGAGTTGGCAGAACTTAATTTACCTACGTTACGGACAGCTGTGGATCGGAGCTATATATTAGCGGGGGCGTGGAAAACAGACTCGCTAGCTGCTGACACCGCAGTAATTTACAGTTTATTAGCCCTACTGTGATATTAAGCGAAATACTTTGCACACATGCGACTCCTTCCCCGGTTAATATCTGCGTCCACAAAGAGAATTTAATGAAGACCGCACCGCGAGACGAAAAGGAAGAAGATGTTCAATCTGAAAGTTTGGATGCAAATAAGGATCAGGTGCCGACAAACTCCTTAGTTTAAAGTAATCACTTCTTCACAAACCACTGAATCGACATCAACAAAGAAACTTAACAACACTGTTCCTCTGAAACTTTCTCATTTAAAATTTACTTCAGAGCTTTAGCATTAATTACAAAATCCATAGATAACTGAATTTGATTCCATGATGCAAATGACCAACGAATGACAAGCCATTCTGACTCAAAATGACCAGTGAAAGCTTTCCCTTTACTTATGTTAGGCCTGACAAGACTCAACTTCGATGGACGCATCAGGACAGGAAATGCATCCCCTGTCTACTTAAGTGTACTTGCGCAATCATGAGGCATTAAAAGGAATAAGAAATAAGATTTCTTACTGCAATCTAATTTTGTGCATATTATTTCATTGATCCTTAAATAATCCTTTGAAATCTTTGTTGGCAAATTTCTAACAAATTTTAATTTATTAATTTTTATTTATTAAATTTTAAATTTTTAACTTTTTTTTTTAATTATTGAATTCAATTTCGTTGCTGGAATAAAATTTAAGAATTTAATTATTTTATAATTATTTTTGAATCTTCTTTTGTTTTTCTTCTTAAGTGCTGTAGATAAACGTCTACTGTATTCAACACAAAGAAAAATAAATGAGTTACGTTAAATTTGCTGCCAATTCAAATTCCTTCACCTGTGAGTCATATAGGGATTGCCCTAGCTGATGACAGCTTGATGAGCTGAAAACGGCTGCCCTATATAGTTAATTTATGAATTTGCTGAAATAAAAGTTATGATATTTTCAAATGATTTTAATAATTACTCGGTTACAAAGGAAGGACGAATATGAATGTACAATGTTAAAAATTTAAAATCATATACATCTATGAAAAATATGAGCTTGGAGGACTGAGGTAATGTAATGTAATGTTCTAAGGTAATGTAATTTCTATAAAATTTATGAATAGCTATTGTTGATCAATTTAAATTTAAAATATAAAATGTTTATATAAAATGTTTGTTTTAAAAAAAAAAAAAAAAAAACTTGAAAAACTAATATCATATAACACCCGAACGAAAAACAAATAAATACTGCATATTAAAAAGATAAAATAAGTTAAAAGTTAGAAGTACTGTAGCCTAAATTTCAAAAAAATAAAAAACAGGTTTTAAACATCTTTTGGTGTTTCTTTATCAGATAATATTAGAAACGAGAAATTCTTACTTAAATAAAACAATTTTTTCGTGAGAATCAATTGCTAAATGAATTCCAGAAAGACTTCTCAATGCAAAATTAAGATTTTATATAAAGTTACTAAACAAATTAAGTCCTAGATACGTCCTCAATGTTTTTATCAATTCTAACGTCCACTAAACGTGTAACAGGATCAACTGATATGACACAAAAATTAAAAATAAATATATCGAAAAAATTTTATTTAAGAAAGTTATAATCACAAATAATTTTTGTGTCTTATCAAGAACTTTTTATCTTGATATTTTACCTTAGGTAACTCTTTGAATCATGTAACGAATTTTAATGACTACAGTATAACCATCTATATTAATAACCTTTACTTGTAATAGTCTAATCAAGACTTGTCATAGTAATTGATCAAAAGTCTATTCGATTTCCTCCTGAATTAATTCCATTTTCTTTGCATAACGATATTTCTTTATTATTTGGAGTATTTCGATACAATAGACTTCCTACAATCATTGCATATTAAGAAATTAAATTAACCCATATTAACTTCTGATTGCAACTCTGAAGTTCTTATTTTAGAGTTATACAATACTTCATATGTAAGGGCATAAGAAAATAAGGCTTATTTAGCTTATTTATACATGCTAATATACTAAGACACTCCTAATCATGCACAGTATTCTTATGGGTGCCAATTTGCCGCGACTACAGATCTAATTTTCAGATTATTATGTAAAAACCAGCTTTGTTAATTTGGCAATGTAAATCCTTTACATTTTATCGATTCATTGTCTATTATAAGTCATCGGATATAACAACGCAATCTTAAAAGTTACTTCCAATGACTTGTATCTCTGCTGTAAATACGCCAATCTTGATAATGCACAAATAGTTACAGAAAAACAAAAAGCGAAGTGTCTGCATAGTATTGGGATAAAACTACAAAAGGATAATAGCTACTAAGAGAAAATATACATAAAGTAATGTGAAATTTTGATTGAATGTGTGTTCTCTTGATTCCAACTGACCTATGAGTGAATCCAAATGACGAGATGTAGGACATCAAAATAGTCTGTCTTGGGTTACCAGTATGAAATTTCCAAAAGTAGCTCAGTGAATTTTTAAATGTTTGCGTTTTTTTTCTTATTTTATTAGTACACGGTTGACATTATTGAGAAAAACTAAGATAATGATTAAATAAATATACATTTTGGTTTTGAGGAATACGCGGATGCCCAATATTTATTTACATTGTTTCCCGAACTGTCTATAATGGCTGCCCATTAGAAAGCTTTAGCTTTTCTACTTTATTTTCAGCCTAATCTCTGAATTTTCATAAATAAAAAACCTATTAATCTTTATTCTATAGAAGTGCTTATATATTTTAATGAATTATTTCTTTCTTAAGAAATTGAAAATTTGTCTAAAATAAGTAACTAATTTTTAGTTTGATAAACGTTAGAATGTTATTCATTAAAGTGGCGTAGAAGGAAAAAAAATCAAAATAAATTACATATTGTTTGGTTCTGAAGGATTTTCCCACTTCGGGGTGAGATTTGCTCGATATTTCGATCCGGTGCCTCGGACCTTCTTCAGAAGATGTATATTAATTATATTAAGGTTGGCGCAAATCTAACAACTTCCGTTGTTAGTTTCTCAGATACAGTAGAACCTTATTATAACGGACTAATTGGGGCTGATGGTTGTCCGTTTTAATGAAACTCCGGTTTATAACAAATAATTCTAATATGGGTGTAATGCAGCAGGGTATACATCAATGAAAGTACAATAGTTAGCTATAAAAAGTGTTTATTATATAAAAAAAAAAAAATAGCATTCAACGTAGTAGGTTGAATTGAAAAAGATGTGTACGTATACACTGCATTAATCTTTAGAACAAGAAGTCCTGGTTCATGTTGATTGCTTACATTCATTGGTTTCAAAAAATAATTTATTTTCTGCTGGGTTTGTTTGCTGCTTATTTCTTCAGGTAATAACTGACGGAGGTGTTCTTAATATGCAAACACATTTTCATTTGCCGATTGTTCAACATATTGAATAACAAAATTTAAATGGTCTTTTACTTCGCTCGCCTTAATTGTAGGCTGAGTAGTGTCTCCTACCTCTTCATCCTCGTCTTCCAAAGATTCTGCTTCTTCAGAGTCATCCAGCGCATCCATGTTTACGCAAAACAACACAACGATTGATGTTTAATCGCTTGCTTGGAAATGTAAAACTCATCAGATACAAATAAGCATCCTTACCTTCCTTTTATCGAATTGGGCCAACTAGGGACCACGTAACTAGCTCAACCTGACAACGTCAGGGCGAGGCTAGTGAAATTCAAGAAAGGGGGGACGAGAATTATATCCCGTCCAGGATAACCCTGAGATAGTAAGTCCCAGGTGGGAAACGGACGAAACACAGAAGAAGAAAGAAACAGCCATGCCACCACCGGGATTCGAACCCGGGTACTGGCGCATCGGCCACAACGGCAGCCCGCCAGCTAAACCGCACGGCCACGCCAGCACACTAAGCATCCTTTATTATTACTACAATTTTTTTTAAAAAAACTGTCCGTTATAAGCAATGTCCGTTATAATAGGGTCCGTTATAATGAGGTTCTACTGTATGTTGTTTTCGTGTTGTTCTTTCCGAGTCATAGTGAAACTAAACCGAGAAACTAATAACAAAAGTCGTTAGATTTGCGCCGAACTTGATTAATATACATCTCCTCAAACAAGGATCTATACAGTAAATTACATATTTTAATAAATTAATTTCTTCTATGTTTTTAATTCTAATTATGTTTGACTTTTATAATTTCATTACCCAAACAAAATGATTTTACTTTTTTTTTTACTGTAATATGCATATTAAAAAAAAATTGTTGTTTTTTGTTTATTATTATTTAATATTATTTGTTTTTCAGATATAATAAATTTTAAACATGGAAACAAAAAAAAACCGCATTTCAATTAAAAAAAAAAAATTGGGATGAACAGAATTATTTATTTTCTCAGTAAAACAAATTATGAGATTTGTTTCATTATACTCTGAATGAAACAAAGTATAATTATTCTTAAATCAAAAAATATATTATTCTTACTTTCTATTAATTTCTTTAGTTATTTACTTACTTTTCTTATCAAGGGTCGTTTGTTTTTATTTCTTATTATAAAATCGTACAATCGTATAACACGTAAATTCAAGTTAAACATAGCATTTTATTAACCATTACTATCTCATCCTCAGATACAAATTGGTATTTTATTGAGATATTAAACAAAACATACGGTTTATTTATTTATTACGAATTTGTAATTTCGTCTCTCCTGTAAAAATTAAGTTATTTTGTACTTAAAAAATTAGAAATTATCTAATAATAATAACAATAATAATAATTCTGAATATGAAAGTTTTAAAATGTCTGAAGAACTCTTTAAAATAAAATATTTATAGAAATATAAAATTAAAAATCTTGATAAGATAAAAATTATAAGATTTCAAATTTATAATAGTAAAAGAGATAGGATTAAAAAAATAATGATAATAGTAATTAGATTTTTCTGTTTTAAGTGAATCGTTTTTGACATCTATCGTCATTATAAAGTAGGATCACAAATATAATAAAGTATTTATTTGATAAACTATTCCTTTGTTGAAAAGAATATAGAACTAAAATACTGCTAAAATACTGTCTAGCAGATCGACAGAATAAAAGTATATACCGGTAATCTATTTATTGATGATATTGGAGAAACAAATGTAAAATGGAGTGAGGAGTTTTACCATAGGTTCTGTGAGCAGATATTATACTTATTTTGATGACTACCCAGATGAACAATGATGCTTATTTTGAATGGAAATACATTTAGGTATTATCCATGAGCGCCCACAGGATTTTTTCCAAGGCGGGAGCAAAAAATATAATGGAGTGTAAAAAAAAGCCTATAAAAATTGTACTTTACATAAATTTAAGTAAACTAAACTAATTATTTATAATAAAATTTCCTGATTTCTATTTTTTAGGTACTCTTCAGAGAAAAAAACTTTCATTTACATTAAAAATTCCAGAATGGAGCAAATGCTCCCCTTGCCCGTATGTGCGGGTGCCCAGGATACCATCTATCTTTAGGAGGTGGAAACTTTATGATGTTATATTGCTTTACTGAAAGAAAAACGCTTTGAAAGTAAAAATGCTATGCAACGAACTTTCTAGCTATCTTTCGCAATCAAAGACATATTTAACCCTGGTCTACTAGTGAAGTAATTGATCCGTAACTCCTAATTTCAGTTTATTTCGAAACAAAATACAAATACAAATAATAATAATAATAATAATAATAATAATAATAATAATAATAATAATAATAATAATGACATGGAAGAAATGAAAATAGATGGAGAAGAGGTGGAGAGAAGAGAAGAATTCAGAAAAAAGATCAGGGCATTCAAGGGTTTTCAAGAAAAGGCAAAGAAGAAGACGGGAGCAAAATGGACGGAAGAAAGAAGGAAACAACATGGAGAAAGAACGAAAGAATACTGGAAGAGAAGAAAGAAGTTAGAAAAATAATCATGAGTTATTTCACGTGGTCCATAGTCGGCCAAATTCGTAGAAAGAAGAAGAATAATAATAATGATATTTTGTAACAACTGCTTGACTAACTGGCAGAAATTCTTTACAGATAGAAATTTTTTTTCACAAGAAAAAGGAAGTGCTAATTTCAGAAATCAAAATGCAAAACCAAAAAATAAAAAAAATAAAATAAACGATCACAGAAAATAGACAGCCAAGGAAAATAATCGCCATATAAAACAGACATTTACATGTAGCTTATATTTGAACCCAATGTCACGCAGTGGCGATATTCTATTTAGTCGCGAATAAAGCGTTATTCAGGTAATGAACGCGCAAACGTTGCAGAAATCTATGAACAAGACGGGCGAGACAGTGTTCTTGATGAAACATGGTCAGGGCGACCTTCTGTAATCACAGACGATTTGGTACGTGCAGCTGATGTCAAAATTCATGAAGACGGGCGATGCAAGATTTCCATTTTGTCATTGGAATTTCCACAAATGTACCTACCTGAAAGAGTTTCTCGGCGGTCAGCAGTTTGACACAGACGAAGAAGTGAAAACAGCGGTTGAATCCTGGTTGTCTTCACAGGCGGCTGATTTCTATGACATCGGCATACAAAAACTGATAGAACGCTATGATAAGTGTTGACACAAACAAGGAAATTATGTTGAAAAATAGCTAAATGTTTCAGAAATAAAATTAAAAAAAAATTGACACTATCTTTACTACTTTTGGTTTTATTGCAAAACGGACCTTACTTAAAAAATACCCCTCATATTATTTGAATTCCAACAAAACAGTTACAAAAAGTGCACGTGGTTTTGCTCATTTCTGGAAAATTAAGTTCTAGAGAAGAAGTATTAATTTCTATTTCTAGGAAAAATCGCATTTTTTTATTTCAAATAAGTGAAAATGAAAGATATCTGGTTGCGAGAAAATAAAATAAATATTAATTCAAGATATGTTTAAAATAATCTGGATTTAATTCCAACAAATCACAGCAAATAGGATCATTGAATTTAATAGAGACAAAAAAAGAAAGAAAGGCTAAAAGAGATTGTTTAGAAACTACAAAAACACTAGTTCCGAAAACAGATGAAGTGATCAGGCGACCACCAACCTACTAAGACCTCCTTGCTTCAAAAATCGTAAGGAAAAAAAAAATACAAAACCACGCTGAACTTTTTTATCCTCCAGGATTTACAAAACGTTACCGAACTTTCGACGTTCAGGAAGGGAGGGAAAGAAAAAAAAAAAAAAAGGAAATAAGAAAAAAAAAACCTCAAGAAATGCGCTGAAGCGAAAAGCCCGCAGCAGCGCACAGAAAATAAATGAATAATAGAAGGTTGTAGCCAATATAAGATCGCAATAGTGGAGTTGACAGCTGTCTTACTCGACCAGAATACTTGCATTATTACCTGCAGCGCAGAAGCTGGTACATCAAAGGAAATATTATGGAAACCCTCTCATAACTACGAAGTATTGTTCATCTTCCATAAAGTCAGCGACAGAAACTTTAAATGTTTTAATTAAATAGTTCTTGAATTATTTCGGAAAAAAGTTCTCGGGCTGTTTTTTTTTTTTTTTTTTTTTTCGATTTTTTTTTCTCCTTCCGCAGTCAGAAATTCGGTTCATAAATAAGAAAAGTAGTTGAAAAGCCTGGCATTTATTTAAAATATAAATAATAACAAAGTTGCTTAATAGAATTTTAAATAGAAACACGTAAAATATGCTAAAATCGTAAATTCTGTAAATTTTATATAAAAAGGTTCTTATTAATTTATATATTTTATAATAAGTATCTTCAAAATATTAACGCTTTCTTTTATCAAGTATTTAAGCATTAAAGATTAAAGTGGGAAATAGCTTTAAAGTTATTACTGAAGTTCCATTTCAGAGAGTAAAAAACATTTACATCCAAATGATGCATACTTTTATTTTGACAGTTTGTATAGAAACTGACTGGAATATTAAATGACTAATATTGCTGTTAGTAACCACCAGATAAAGAATTAATCGATATTAAATTTAAGACATAAATAATAAGATTTTTGGTTTTCCTCTAATAATTGTTGTAGTCAGCCTGCACATTAGAACCCCATCTCAAATAGGAAGAAGGCCTTTCAGTTAATTTAATGGTTACACTCTTACAATGGACATATCAGCATCTATAGGAAATGTATTAACTATGATGGTAAAAATCAACTGCTTCAAAGTAAACGATATTAAAAAATAATAGAAAATTATTCTTGCCTGACTAGATCAAGTGTAATAAATTGGCAGAAATAAACTACTTGTTGTACAGTATGTTTTAAATTTGAATTGCAATTCAAAATTTTGAAAAAAACAAAGAGTTAAGAAAGGATAGAGGTGGTCTCGGTTCATCTGTTTGTGTCTGTTTACCGACAAGAAGATTGGTGATAGTTCCTGCTGGTACTAGTACAGAAAGAAGGAATAGGTTGGCTATAATGAATGCTGCCCATTAATAGTATACCTCTGATTAGTGCAGTAATAATGATAGTTATCAATTTAGAACTGAAACGCACCACAGCATAACAAGAAATGGCGGATGTGCAGGGAAAGCAAAACTTAGTTGTGATTCCAGAAAGTAACTTAGCAATGTAAAACCGTAAGCTTTCAAAACGCTCAAACTACAAAATTCTGTAAACTTGTCGAAAACTTTCTCTGTACTAAAGTTTCAAATCCTGGGAGGCGAAATAGCACTTTGAAAATGCGCCTATAAAAGTAAAAACATAAAAAAATTCCATTTTTTTAAGCTTCTCCTTAAAGTTAGCCAATAGCGAAAAGTTTAACTGAAGAGTACTAGAAGTGTGAAACAGCTGGTATGGGATACTATCGTAATAATATTCAGCACAAAAATCGTGAAAAGGCCAACCAAGATGGCTCAAAGGAAAATGCCAGATTTTTTTACTGTATTATTCTCAAGAGAAAATTTATATTAGGCTGTAAATTCCTAGAAAGAAGTAATGAGAATTAAAAGAGCTTTTTTAATTAAGATTGAAGAATCTCCTAACGATGTAATAAGATGCATCGACTTCACTTAATAATCACTTTCAAAAGATAAGAAAATATATTGTCATCCCTACTCGAAATTTGTTAGGAATTCGTTTTTCAAGTCTTATGCGAGGTTTTTAAGCGTGGTCGCTATTTTCGAACGGCAGACGGAGATGTATTCGTAGACCGGATTACATTATCCTTCCGTCAACTTGAAGACTTCTATCTTTGGTCCGAAAAACTTTCCTCGTCCGAAGTGTGGCAAAAGAAAAGCGTGTCACCGCTGATGGGGAGGAGGGGTGCCATGAGTTACCCTCCACCCGCCAACAATTGAGGCAGCATCTGTCATCTGCCCATTAACACCATCTCGCCTGTGCTGTCCCTTGCTTGGCGCCTTGCCCAATTTCCGAATTTTAAACGGAGAATGGGAGGAAGGGAACAGCACACACACACATACACTTCTCATAAAATCTTAAAGTTCGAACCATCTGCAGTGGCGATCCCTTGAGCCTCCAAAACTGAAGGAGAAGTTTCCGTGGGAACCAGAGCAGAGCTCCTTCAGACAAGAACACACTCTTATCTATAGGACATCCGCTCGATCAATAACGCTTTTAGTTTACTACGACAATATAAACAAAACAATTCATAATGCAGATAGTAAAACTCAATTAAGAAGTTCCTTTTAAAATGTTTACTCTTAAATAACGTTCCTAACACTATTAAGTTATTTCTTGTTTTTCGTTCAAGAATTCTGTTTTTAGAAAACTGTCATCTGCGATTTAAATGAAATGGAAATCCAACTAAACATATAAAATTTATTGTAGATGAAACAGAAATTACGAACAAGAGATAGCTAAAATTTTTCTTGAATAAGTACTTCATACAATATTGCAGTCAAATTGCTCAAGTTAATAAACTGTAAGAAGCTTAATGCACTTCTTTGAAGTGAAATAAATTAATAGTATACTGGACGGCTCCGTTAGCCTAGCGTAAGAATGGAAAACAAATTATTTGTTCAAAAAAAACAAACAAACAAACAAACAAACAAATTATGTCAAGTAAACGAAAATTTAAAACTAAAACTAAATTAAAGTTTAAGTTCTAAAAAGCACATGCAATACAATACTGAAATCCAATTTTAACAGGTGGAAATTTGAGCAGTAGAGTTCACCATGCACCAATACAGTGTTGCCCGGCAACGCGCGTGAGAATTGCTGCGAAACGTAATTATTGTGCGGACATAAGAACGCACACACATAGTTTTTTAATAATGTAGATTTATTAATAAATTTTGACTACTATAAAATTATTACCCATATCAACAATCTTAGTCATCGGCTTTAATAAAGATAAGTCTTATTAAAAAACTATCCACATTGTTTAACGAGAGATTATTTCTCAACATTAGAAAAGTTAAGTCAGTACTACTTTGTTAAGTTTTTTTGGTTTTTTTTTATAGTTAGACTCTTAGTAACAAACAACGCAGTAGGTGAGACTTTCTTCAATGACATCACAGCAATAATGAAATATAAATAGATTATAAGTATAAATAATAATAAAGTGTAAATCACAGAATGTAGTTCGTGACGAATAAATCGCAAACGGATTGTTCCTCACTTTCCTAAAACCTGGAACGTTTTGATTGAAATTAATTTATTTATTAGTTAATCTGTCACGATCTAATTAATGACTTTCTAAATCTTTTTCATAACTTGAATTACAACTAACGACGTTTACAATCCCAAATTATTTTTCCCTCTATTTTCACCAACACCAAATTCGTCTATCCGTTATAAAAATTGTAACATAAATAAGGTTAAAGGGAACTTGCACCGCATCGACGACAAAATAATCTGACAGCTCGATAATTAACTTTTTAATATCAAATTTCAGCAAAATCTTTTTCAGCCGAAATATATAAATAATTATTTTTGATGAATTGTTAGGAACATGCTGTCGGTATTCCATGAGATTTAATTATGACAAATCCTGTCATCACTTATATAAGAGATATTAATACATTACGAAGAGACAAGAGAATTAATAATCGGGCAAAGACAGGTTTTGTAGCATTTGCCACACTAGAATTCAACAACTATACTGAGACGAAAATGTCTGTATCAATAATTTTGATTCATGAATTTCAAAAGAAAGTAAATGGCCAGTTAGACAAACAAGGTGACTGTCTGTGGCAAAGATATACTCATTGGTTTTCTTGTTGATTATATGAATTTTCTCATGAATTAGTTGTAGTATTTTTCCATTGCGTTTTTTATCATAATTTAACTGAGTAAATCTAATAGGTTTCGATCCACAAATGACCAACATGAATTTTGAAGAAGAGCAAATAGCTTGCCAAGGGAGTCCAAAATCCTCGTGCCGGCCCTGAAAGTTAGATTATCTTAAGTAGATCAAATTAACAGAGTCCAAATTAATTGTTTTATTCTTCTACTTTCATTTCTACTCATGAGAAATTACTTTCCAATTCCACAACACCAGTGGAGTCACCTAGTCACTACTCTATCAAACCACTTCTATCCTCAAGTAAGGCAGTTACCGCATAATCTGCTTAAATTAATAATTTAGATTTCTAAATTTTCACTTTTTAAATTGTTTTAGATAATATATACATAAATGCAAAATATTTTTTAAAATTTGAACTCATTTTTTTTGTTTCAGGAATAAAATCTGTGTTTATCGATATCTAGATTGTGATGCATATATATATATATATATATATATATATATATATATATATATATATATGCGCTAAAAAATAATTTTATTAATTGAACTGATTAATCTGTTGTCGTATATGACAATAGATTGATCAGCTTAATTTTAAGAATTATTTATCTTGGATATATTCGCTAAAATACTTAAAAATAATATCGGCAAACACTGGGAGTTAAACTAATTGCTGAAATAAAACTTTAAATATCGGTAACTTAAAAACATTTAAAAAAACTGAATGTTATGATTTTCGAAGCTAACATTTTTTTTTCCTACAAAAAAAAATATATTCTACTAGTTCGGGCTGGAGATGAAGACCCCAAAAATCTCAGGTTTTAGATTTTCATCGCAACGTTCACCCATTCGAAGCCTCACAGTACTGAGAAGCCAAATTGTGAAGAAAATTCCGAGTTTTATAGAAGAATTAATTAATTTGATTAGGCTTCCTGCCCGGCGTCTCGTTAAGTTGGGCCAAGGGGGACCTCGTATCGCTGTGCAGCCAACTGGAAATAGTACGAATGGAAGAAGAGAACATTTCAGAAGAAGAGTGAACGGGATCCCCTTAGACATCGTCGCATCTCTTGTTTAAAAGAATCAAAAAAAAAAAAATACAAAGCGACAGAGCAATCAACAAACACACAATGAATGAAGCCACAGTGCGGCTCCTAAATGAGGGGTGTTTCACTTTGATGGGGAATACATCTTCTCCAGTACGACACCGTTTTTAGCGTGAAATCCACGAGATGGCGCCGGTCAGATGATTGGCCCTCTCGTGATTTTCTTGGAAAATCGTCTGCCATTTCCAAGGAGTAAACAGAAGGGGAAATGACCAATAAAGCCTAAAAGTTGCTTAAATGTACAGTTAGTTGTTCACAAAATTTAATTTTTTGCCGTTGTAATCACAAGGACTGAACAAAACACGTATAAAGGAGTAATTTCATCAAAATATAGAGAGAAAAAAAAACAGAAGTACTGGTAAAGAGAGATAATAAAATAAATATTAGAAATACGAAAAAAATAAAAGGAACTTTATAAACTTTTAAATGGCATTTATTGTGAATATCTTTACTGCTTTATGATAAAAATTTTAAATAATAATTTTTACTGTAACTTGTCCAGAAAGAAAAATGTTAAACAATACATTTAGCATAAACACATTAAAAGTACAGACCCAATATTTACACTTATTTGGGTAAGTGGGTCTGCACTTTTAATGTGTTTACGCATTTTTAGGTGCTTTTTTGATTAATTAATGCGCATTGAAAATTCATTGAGGCCAGTGGAGACTGACTGGCACATGTTTTTAGTTTAGACTTGGAGGTTCCATACTGTTTCCTACTTCAATACATGTAGCATTAGTTAAAAGTAGCCCGGCATTAACTAGCCCGTTAGTATCCTGGTTATCCTGGTTAAAAAAGCATAGCCCTAATTCTACATCCAGATCTGGTTTGATCTTTCTTAATGCTTCCTTGTGTCTTGATAGCTAGGACAATGCTTAATCGGCAAATCGTTACAGTAATTGTCAAAAACATCACATGCGCGAAAAACGAGGAAATTGGAATTCAACAAGTCTTAATAACAAAAAAGATAAAGAAAATTGCCTTTCTTTGAAGGGGCAACGAACATTTATGCAGTCTTTCCGGTAACTCTGCTTCTAATTCTACTTAAATATTTTTTTCATGCTTTTTTTTTGCATCATGAAAGATCAAAATTTATATCTTACCATGTTGTTTATAAAAATTGCGGTACAAATCACCTATTTTAGATAACATCATCTTTACCGAATGAAAAGATTATTAAAACCAAAGGAAGCAAAGTGAAATAAAGTTGAAGAACGGACCTGAATTGAATATTAAAACAAGATACGGACTAAGGAGAGGTAAATGAAACAAATATCTAGTGTTTATTTGAAAACTCTTTTTGCTTCTACCGGAAATTCACATTTGCCTTCGTTTTTGTTTTCATTGAATTTACTGTGTAGCTGTACAGAGGTTTTGATTTTATACATCACCTTCTGTTACAACAGTAATTCTTAGGCCTTATTTTCAATTAGTTTGCATTGTACGCTCACACTGCAGTCAGCAGCTTACTTTTCTCAATTGTAACAGTCCACAATGGCAAATAAAATCCGCTACTCTAATTGCGTTAAGTAATCTAAATGGTTGACGCATTCAACCAGTGGTCTCAAACTCGAAGCCCTGAAAGAGCTTTGTGTGGTCCGCCACAAACTTTGTAATTAGCAAGTGAAGCCACTTAAATTAATTCCATTTTGAAAAATTGTATTACATCTTACTTTCAAGCTTTTTTAAGTTAAAAAAAAAATTAAATTTAATAAAAATAAAAAATGTTTTGAGAGAAAAAAAAAAACATTTCTATATAAAATACAAGAGTATTTTCAAAATCTGATCTGATAAACTACGAATTCGTTTTACCCACTTTTTTTATTATTAAAATAAAAATAGAGGAGGGTAGGGGCAAAGTGGATATACGAGGCAAAGTGGATAGCGGTATTTTTTTCGAATTCCGTCAATAGATGGCTTTAGCTGTACTAATACGTGCTAATGTCATGTAGCACGTGACATCAACCGTTGCTACGCCTCGTTTCTCGTTGCCAGCACATATGTCAAGAAAGTTAAGGTATGCTTAAGTAAATAGAGCTGTTGTCTTAAAAACATTTGTCATTTAATTAATTAGTAACAGAATTTTACGTATACTCCTCAAAATTTTATGAACGATGTCCATAATAGAGTTATATTATTGGCTACTTCTTGCAGTGAATTTATCAGATTACCAATCGGTGATCCACTTTGCCCTACAATGAAATATTTTGAAATGAAATTAATTATTACCGTAATTTGTGTGTTTTCATAGCTACTTAATGGTCTCGAGTATAAATAAATCACCCCTAAAAGATAATAGTTCTGAAATTAAACATTCTTTACAAGGCAAGTAGTTTACACACTTTCCAGCATCATTCTTATTAATGATTAACAATTCTTAGACTGAGACAGATAGCAAACAGTTACTGATAAGCTAAATTTATTAAATTTTAGATCGTTATGGTTCGAAATTATAAGCGGTAGACCACCCAAGGTGCATGGTCTGAAACAACCTTGCTGCTGCCAATGAGAAGGTGAAGGAAAAGAAAATGTCAATGAGGTCTGCGTCAAAGACATTTTCAGTTCCTTTTGGAACGTTGCAACGCCATATCGCTAAAAACAGCTCAATCAAACAACTTGGGCGATTCAGAAATGTCTTTCTTGCCAACATAAGAGCAGAAACTTGAGTTATATAAAAGAGATGGACTCAGTATTCTTCGGAAAACCAAACCATCTGAACGTTCGATGAGCAGGCCTGGGGCTACTAGTGTTCCATTTGCAACGTCTATATATTCTTGTTTAATTTGTGATGAGCCATTTATTGAACCAATGTCCAAAGATTGATACAGTGTTGCAAGTGCAATGACTGAGCACATGAGGAATGCACAGATTACGAAGGGAATGGGGCATACACCTGCGACCACTGTTTTTGAATTTAAATAGTCTTAAATTCTGTTACAAAAATTTTGTACAACTTGTTCTTTCAAAATTGTTTAAAATAAAAACAATTCACATTTTTGTGTATTTTAAAATCAATTAGTAGGCTTTAGGAAACACACAACCTAGATGCACTTTACCCATCCACTGGGGCAAAGTGTATAATTCAGCGAACAAGAAGCGAGGGAAAATGGCGATATTATTATTCACAGCATTAATAACTTATTATTTATACAGGATGTCGCAAAAAAAAGTCTACACACTTTTTAGGTCACAAATCACTAAGCAGGCTATTTCTTTTTTTTTTTTTTTTTAGGGTGCAAACAATTAAAATAATGATTAAAACTAAACTAAGCTTTTAGAAAAGGAAATTTATCTTAAAGTGTTACTGGAAGTGCGAGAAAGTAGCAAGAGACCTTTCAGAAGGGAGTTTCACAGAGATCCACCAAAGCGGCCAACCACTGCTCACATTTGAAATGAGTTTGAAGCAGAAGGAACTGTTGAAGACGTCCGCAAGCAGCTACTGGACAACTGAGAACCTACAGACACGCCATGTGAGGTTAAGGGTTAATTGGGCCATTCTTTTTCTACAATAGTGTAATTGGTGCTGTTTATTTGAAATTAATGCAGAAATCCATCATCATCCCATGCATTTGCGAGATGTTTGGGGATAAGGAGAATTTTTATTTTCAGCAAGATGGAGCACCTCCCCACTACCATCATAATGTTAGAGCCTACCTTGCTGAAAATCTGCCCAACAAATATGTTGGGCGAAGTGGAAGCAATGAATACTCTCCTAGTTCATCAGATCTCACTTCAATGGACTTTTTCTTATGGGGACACCTAAAAGATAATGCTTATCGCGCAAAACCTGCAACAATCGATGGAATGAAAGCAGCCATTGAAAGAAAATGCTCCAAAATCCCCAATGAACTGCTTAATATTGTGTGCAATTCTATGGAACTGCGTTGTCATCAGTGTCTGGTCCAGAACGGCTATCAGTTTGAGCACATGCGATAGCTCAATACTAATTATGCAACTGTCCTGTTTAATTTGAGTTATAAATTTTTGGATGTATCTTAACTGACTATTAACTATTAGCAGTTATTCAAAGTGTGTATACATTTTTTTTTGCGATATCCGGTATATAATCAGATATTAATGATGTTACAATCAAGAATACGAACTTAGGCTGCAGTAGTGGCAATATTGAATTATCCCACTCATTCAACTTATAAATGCTGATTCATATTGGTCATTCCATGAAATTAAACCCAACTATTAAAGTAATAGAAATTCTTACATTAAAAGAAATCTGATTCAAACCCTCCATATCTGCCTTTTCGCTGATGACTGAAGATTTTCTCCTCATTTTCTATAGTTAAAGGCTGAAAATTTTCCTGTATTTTCTGGTTTCTTACAATTTATTGTTTTCTCCATTTTAATATTTAAGTTTTTCCTTTTTAAAATAAAAATGATGGTTGTGTCTTTGTTTTCACAAGAGAAACTTTCGCAAGACTGATTTACTTAGCAAATGGAAATATAACGTAATAGCTGACAGTATTCGCAAACAACTGCAATTATCAGCGAAAGATGTGCGTAAACTACTATAGATCTATTAAAACATTCTATTTCTAAAACAAAAATCTTGATAGAGTTGGATGAATTTTTCTAAAACGCGTAAATATAAAAATTCCTCAAAATCTACTGCTAAGAGTTGATTAGATTCTTTCAAAGAAATGTTTCCTGTAAATATGGTTTAAAAACGAAATGAAAATAAAACACTGTAAATCTTACATAAAGTAAGCATTAATACTGTACCTTGTATCATACTTAGGAACCATTCCAATCCACATATACTTCCATTGATTTCATTCTTTCTTTGATAATATCATATAGAAGCAAACTCATTGTCTTTCAAGATTACATGTAGAAGTTTAGGTAAACAAACGAAACAAAGGAAGCAACAATATAAATTCTGTAAAAAAGCAAGTATCATAAAAATCGATGTTAGTTTAAATTTTGAGTCGTCAAAGAGCTAAAGGAGATGATGGATAATCGATCGTTGATGCCAATGTTCTGGGTATAAATGTTTATCTATTTTATTGCTATTATTATTAATACAATTGTTGTACATGCTTTTAGTATGTTGCCAGCCTTTGTCTCCTGAAGTGCAAATAGAGACCTGCGATTGCTAACGATCAAAAACAATTGCCATCAATTTTTATTCAAATCGGATGTAGCAGTCCATGCGTAATTGATTGGCCAGATCACGCCCAAATTAGACAATCATTTATTTGTGTAACCATAGATAACTACGTCTTACCATAGCAATTCAATTTCCTTCTTAAAAAGTTCTTTCTCTTGATAAAATGTTTTTTCCCTACAAACAGCTAATCATGTTTACAATTAAGAAAACATTGCCTTCACCTAATTCTAGTGGGTTAATTAAGAAAACAACAATCGGATGGCGGCGTTGTGAGATATTTAAAATGTGATTATTTACAATATTTACATTACTAAATAACTTTTTATAATAGTAGTTATAAAAAGTTTTTAGTGTTGATCATATAAATTATTTCAACATGCTTCTTCCAAGTAAAAATTAAATAATTTTTTCTCAACATTTCCTAAATAAAACGCTGGAAATAAATAAATATTGTAAGGAAACAGGGATAACCAACTTGACAATTATAATCTGCTTTTAAACAATTTACCTTCAAATATACGTCTTTAAATTAAATCTACTTTTCTGTTTAAAATGCTGTTAAGAAATATTAATAAAATAGCAAAGATGTTTTAAGTCTTCAAAAATAATTATTAAAAAAAAATAAAAGCCTTTTTAGTAATTTATTAAATAAGTTAATAGATTAAAATGTTTATTTTCAAATTAATTTGAAATTCAAGATTTTAATTTAAGAATGACGCCATCTGCAATCAGCATTTTATTTATTTCGAAGGAAATGTAACCAAACTGAAACTTTCCTGTTTCAGTTATATATATGCTGTTGGATTACATTATTTTCCTAATTATACATAAGAATCATCAATCAAACAGAAGCATTCATTTACAATCAAGTAATATGGTACTTCATTTTTCTGTTCTGCTCATAAAAATATAAATTTTAAAAAAATCTCAAAAGCCTATACACAAATAAAACAAAACAAAAGAATCTTCACTATTTAAAATGCATTCATTTAATGCAATAAAAAGTTGCGCCAAATATTGTTTCTGATAAATTTAATTTGGAGAAGGGTCCTGTGCCTGGGAAGCGCCTGGAGTGAGAGACGCAAATAAAAAGTGCTTCTTCTCCTGTTTGCGTCAGGATCTAACCAAGTAGTTCATCCATTTTAATGTTGCATTTATTACATGTTTGGGAGAATCCCCCTCCCTCCCCTACAACACCCCCACTCCATTGTTCGCCGTCTTTTACGTAAACTAAGAGTCTCTTTCTGATGCCAGACTACATCCAATTAGGAAGTTTTCCTGTTTTCTCTACTCTATTTCGTTGCTATTTCCTTCTGCATCCTTAATCAGGTATTTTTTTTTCTTTCCTTTTTCTTTTCTCCGTCTTCTTTTCTACTTGTATCTCTCTCTCTCTCTCTCTCTCTCTCTCTCTCTCTCTCTCTCTCTCTTTTTTCCTTCCTTCCTACCATCTTTATCTTTTTCTTCTGCAACTTTAAATCACATAAAGAACTGCTTACTTAATTTTCGAGAACACGCATTTATTCTACACAAAGAAAAGTGTAAGCAAATCTATCTACAAATTCTATGCAACTCCGGAAGGACAAACAGTTATTATGTAATTCAAGCAAACAGAATACCTTCCAAAATTCCCATTCTTAATTGTTTTTTCTTTAAGTCTCTTCCAAGTTTGACTGCTTTTAAAACGTACAATTTCGAATTCACTTTTTTCATATTATTTTTTCAAGTAATTAAAAAAAAAAAGGTAATAAATTTTCACTATCATTTGGAAAACTGCAAGGAATTACGAAATTAAATATACGAAATTAAGAACCCCCACCCTTCTTCCCCTGTTCTTCTTTCCTTAAATTAAAACGAATTGAATCCTTCAGCGTTTAAAATAAAATGTGGCTTTACTTCTCTGCAAACAACAAATTAGATCGAATTTTTCAGGAAGTATTAGGGATCAAGTGGGCCAAGGCTCAGAGCACAAATTTTGGAAGAGTGGAGGGGGACAATAATAATGTTTTGAGGAAAGTGATAGTATACATCAGAATTTCGACTTTCGAAATAAGTACCGTTAGCAGAAAATTAAAAGATTTAAACATAATATAGAAATTATTAACATGATGTTTGTCAAAGTTTAAAACTAAAAAAAATGTTAAATTTTATACTTTCACTTAAATCTTTTTATCTCAAAAAGCAATCAGGTTTTCCTAAATAATAAATATTCGAATAAATTAGAACATCTATTGATTGGTGAGCTCCTATCCTAAGGCGACAAAAAATTACAATGGCCTAGGGCGTAAGAAAATCTAAATCCGCTCCTTTCCCAAGGAATAAATCGTTTCCTCTTTATTGCTCTATCTCGAATGTAATTATACACCATATACAATCACTATATACTTATTCTCAAAATTCCAAACTTCGCCATCAATGGATAAATCTATAGTGTGTTAACAATATTTCTTTTTTCATAAATCTTATTTTTTTTTAAATAAAGAGTAAGGTGGAGTGGGGTGGGATAACCATTTAAAAAGAATGTAAAAAATTAAATATTTAACATACATTGATATTAACACGGAGTGGAATTAATACTCTTTAATTTGTATTGACATAAACACCAATTTACATTGTAAGAATTAGAAAATTGTAAAAAATCACAGCTATTCCGAACCTGCCCCTTGTACGGGCCAAGTTCGTAAACAGCTGTTTAAAACCTATCTTCCTATGTAAGGGGCAAAATCGGAATTATTCGTAAGTCATTTATAAAATGCTTTTTACCGCATTAAAATAGTAAGTAAGTATATATTTATAATTTTAAAAAAAATATAACTTATGTAAGTTACAAGGTTTGATAAATAATATTAATTTAATAATTTTCAATAAAAATATTAATACGACTGCCGGCAGTCGTTTGGCCTGGTCGGAAACAACGATTATCAAATTCGACAACTCTTAAGAGCACGTGCTTCGCATGTGTTTTGCACCTATTGCAAATGTTGCGCAATAATTATGTTTCCGGCGTCAGTTGTTGATTAGTCGTGTGATGTGCTCTCTCTCAAATATCAAAAAACAACAATAGCTAACCTTTTACTTTATGGACATTGTTGTTTTTATTCAACATTGTGCGTCGTATCTATCATTATTACATTATTATTTATTTATTTATTTATTTATTTACTAGCCGGGTACCGTCGCTTCGCTCCGGAACCCTTGTGTATATAGCATTAAAAAAAAAAAAAAAAACTTTATTTATTTAGCAAATTCATATTGAGATCGAGAATATACGACTTTCCAGCCCGTTGTGCCCTTCTCCACTTAACTCAGGTGTATTGCGGGTTGGCGCCACACACCTGGGGTTGCCGCCATACACTTCATCGTCAGTTTGCCAGATTATTCCCTATCCCGAATTTCGAAAAATCCGGCCTTATTCCTTGTCTACATCATAAAGGAAACCTCTAAGCAAAATTTCAGCTTTCTAGATCCAAGGGTTTGGGGTGAGCGTTGATGAGTCAGTGAGTGAGTGAGTCAGGACTTTTCTTTTTATATATATAGATTTTCATAAATTTTGTTTTGTTAACATCATTGATTAGTTCTTTATAGATTATATTTGGATCTGTTATTTTCTCATTTTCAACTGTTATCCGATTCGTTCTTTCCATATTATTCCTGGTGTTTTGATATCATGTTTATTTATGAAAATATGATCTATATTTGTTTTCGTATTTCCATGAATTGTACAGTTGTTTCTTGTTGTTCCGTAAAGACGATTTTTGAAACCATTATTGCACATAAGTTTTACGTATTTCTGTACTACTTTGTTTTTATTCATTTTGAAAATATATATATTTACGTCGCCAATCAGTATAGTTGGACAGTTGTTTAATATATTTTCATTTTTTATGAATAGATTCTCTATTTCAGTAACATTTTAGTAATTTAGCATTTTGCTTACAGACAGAATAACGTTTTATAATATATGTTTTTATAATATATAATAATAATAGCCGGATACCGTCGCTTCGCTCCGGAACCCTTGCATATATAGCATTCAAAAAAAAAAAAACTTTATTTATTTAGAAAATTAATGTTGCGATCGTCGGAGAATATATATATAACTTCCCAGCCCGTTATGGCTTCTCCGAATAACTCGGATGTATTGCGGGTCGGCGTCCCACACCGAAAATTCACATTTTTGCATGTATCTTGCAAACGCTGAAGCGTTTGTGAAATAAGTGATATATCGTTCGATAGAACTTTCAAATACCAACATTTTCTCAATATAATGTTCTCTTCCATCTTTTATACTTTTCGTTTAAATTGAGAAAAAGTCAAAATTTGACCCTTTAAAAGGCGCCATCTTGGAAACTAAAAACTTTTTTCGAAAGATTTTTGTAGCATTTTGTTTGTCTAAAAAAGATCTACATTTTATCCATTTACTCTATCTCTTATAGTTTGGTCACAAAATTGGAAAAACATAAAATCTTATGACAGACAAAATAACGCTTTTATAATATATAATTTATTTATTTTTAAGCATTAGAGCAAGAAACCAGAAAAAGTAAAAAAAAGTGTGAGCGCCTGTAGAGTGCAGGCAACTGCGGTCTTACCCCGCCGCAAGCTCCGAACTTGCCCCGTGCACTAATATTTTCGGGGCAAGACCGGAGTAGTGCTTTTCACGGTAAATTTCAAAGAATCGAAAGGATTGTATTATTTAACGTAAACTTTAAGCAATGTTCTTCATACTTATCAAAAATAAGCACTCAAGACACAAAATTCACTGAAAAATAACGGCACTTTGTTGGACAACTCAAGTTTTAGATGATATTAATGTTAGATTCCTTTAGATTTCAGAAAAACAAAAACAAAACAAACTGGATCTACAGAAAAGATGGAGAATTTCTGGTCCAAAATCAACTTTACTCATTGCCTTCAATGCAATGATCATACTAATCAAGCAACTAATTATCCTGCAAAGCTTAAATTTTAATGGTAAATTAAGCTATCATATGTTAGTTTTCCAATTAAGTTTGTTACAAACTGCACCAATTAACAGAAATCTTGAGGTAAAAAAAAACAAAATTACTAGATACCCGATTATTTTTCATGTGGATATTCGAAACAAGTCAAGTATTTTGTTCTTATAATCTACGTACGTCCTTTTGACTTCAGTTGTGTTAACATATTAAACGAATCCAAATCTTTTCATTTTTAATCATCTTTTTTTACCCTACAAGATTTCAATACTTTTTCACTAGTAAGCGCTTTTTTGTATCATCTTGCTCAAGTATTTCGAATTTTCTTTTTTTATCTAGACTCCTGAAATTTAGCATTTCTGAAGCGTATTTTGCACTAAACAGATTAGAATAGATTTCTAAGGACAGCTGTTTATGTGGTTATTTACAGTACCAACGATTACAATTATTTAATCTAATCCAGAATAAAAAATTACTAGGTTATAATTCAATAACTTAATTGAATTAAGCATAATTTTTAGGCATTAATCTAAAAAAAAAAAGATTTGAAATTTTGAAATGTATGACCCCGTATCCACAGAAGAGAGGTTCCCAGACTTACCGCGGTTACTTACCGCGGACAATACAGAACGCTATAAATAACGTGATATTCGTGTAACACATATATTTACGGTAAAGTTTAAATGATAAATTATGCATAAAGATGATAGTAAGACATTACCAAAATTAAAGAAAGTGTGGGTTGGTTTTTTTTTTTCTATTTCAATCATATCTAGAATTTTCTCACTAACGGAAAGGACATCACGGCTTCTCTTAGGCTTACAAGCACTACCAGTCAAGCTACTCTTACGCTTTTGGGGGTCATTATTACGGTAAATAAGGGCTTTGTCAACACAAACACTACGGTAACGCCGCAATTAATGCGAAAAGCGAGAACGCTAGAAGCAGCATGGAGGCAAGTTCTGCGTGGAAGTGTGGTACAGGGACAAAGGAAGATAAGTTAGTTCTGGGTGCATTTGGGCTGCTGTATTTTACCATGTTATGTCCCATTCTCATTTGACGTGCGTTTTGAAGCTTATCAACTGTTTATTTCTTTAATTTTCCGATTTTATTTTCGGATCGTGGTAAACCGTGGATACTGAATCAACGGATACGGAGGTCCTGCTAATGTTAGAAATAATATCTTAATAATGTAAGTAAATTAAAAATCAAATTCTTTAAATGTAAACACAAACACTAATCATCACTAATATTTCGTTCTTTTATTCAAAGAACTTCCAGAAGGTGTACATAAGAAAACATCTTTCTTTTCTAGAATCAACAAATAATCTAAATATAATAAAAATCCACAACGTGAATAACAATAAAATCAAAATAAATCATCCACATTCAAGCGTGAATAACATAATAATGTTTGTTTGATTATTGTTATTATGTTGTTATTCACGCTTGAATCGTGGATGATTTATTTTGATTTTATTGTTATTCACGTTTGGATCGTGGATGTTTTGTTATATTTAGTTTATTTGTTGATTCTAGAAAAAAAAGATGTTTTCTTTTCTTAGGTACACCTTGTGGAAGTTCTTTGAATAAAAGAACGAAATATTGGTGATGATTGGTGTTTGTGTCTATGTTTGAAGAATTTGATATAAATTATTTCTTATTATGCAAAAGGAATGTAAATCTATGAGATACGTATAAATTAATAATCTAGTTCTAATTAGATTATGTTTTCCAAAACATCCTAGATATTGGAAAGATGGTACGTTTATTATATTCGAAAATTATCAGGAATATATAAAGAAATCAGTTTATTCGATATAGCTATTTATTTTATGAAGAATACGGTGCATCTAATAAATTGACAATTCAGTGAATGCATACACAAAATAAATACGAGTACCATCAGATTGTTTAAAATTTTTAGCATTTCACTTCTTTGTAAGATCTTAAGTCTCTTAAGAAAAAGAATCCTCTTCACTTGTTTTAATTTAAATTTCTAAATAATTTAAAGTGAATAGACCCCACCGTTGTTTTTTTATCTTTGTTGGTAGAAGAGAATTCCTCCGTTCGTTTAACTCGTTTATCTTGCCAAGGGAAGCTAATCTTATGGTAATCAGGAGCATCACTGACGCTGTCAATATCAGCTCTTATCTGCTTAAAAAGAATTCGAACACGATCCAAACCCCGCCACAAGACGTAATCGCACGGATGCGACTCGATTGATTGAATATGTTGGAAGTAAGTAGGAGACGACGACGAACCAAATATCACTCGGTGAAATGCCGGAGACAATAGACGGCCATTTTATCTTTACCACTAACCAAAACGATAAAACTTCTGTTTTTAAAATAAACACAATTTCGAAAACTAATTTATGAATTAGAAATCCAAGATCTCAATAAAGGATATTGTAGCAACAAACATTCTCTATGCAAACAATCTAACACTGAAAGTATTAAAAGTGATTAACCAAGGGATTAATTCTCATTTAATTACAGAATAAATTTACTATAAGAAAAAAAAAATAGTGAAACGAAGAACTAATTCCGATTTACCTACATAAGTTTGACATTAGTCTACATATATACATACTGTATATTAAGTAGGGTGACCAGACGTCCCGGATTTTAGTGCAGTGTTCGGCTATTCAGTATATGTCCCGGATTCTGTAAATAGTCGATGTGATTTTTCTAGAGCAGGTCCATATAAGGATGGAGATATTTTTGTATTTATAAGTTTTATTATTATTGTTAAGTTTTTGGTATTTGCACAATGTCCCGGTCTCATACAGTATGAAAGTCAAAGTTTTTGCTGTTTTTTGTTTTTGTTTTTGTTTTTTTAGTCTTCAAAGTTGTATTGTGCCGGTTTGATGTCGGAAAAATATGATCACCCTACCAATGAGTCATCAATAAGTCTTAAATAAATAGATCTCTCTATATTAACCTGCTTATATAGGATAGATATATACAACAAGTGTAGAATAAACAAAGATAAACAGGATGCACAGGAAGTCATAAGTCGCCTAAATAACTTTCGAAGGAAGATAGCTAGAGTTAGGGAAGTTAGGTTATTGGTATAGGAAAGCTGCCATGCGGTATCAGATGAGACTGACGGCAGCGCCTAGAGGCAAAATACAGATGTTAGTAACGCTATCTCGGAAACAAGAGATTTACGGAAAAATAATAAATGAGAAAGTTGTAGAGCATCACCGAATTAGTAGGAAATGATATTTTACAAAAAAGAATCGTGCAAAAAGAAGGTGGTAAACGTCGCCTTTGTGAGACATATGCAAATGATGGCTGTGAATAACGAAAATCTTAAATAACAAATAAATTCCGTTAATTTTATTCTTATTATGCTGTACGAACATCTTGTTGTTAACTCTTGAGAAAATATTGGAAATAATTCCTATAATTTTTCTTAAGTTTGAAAACAGTGAAATTTGAAGCAAAACTTTTCCAACAT
This sequence comes from Thereuonema tuberculata, assembly GCA_023159025.1. NCBI lineage: Eukaryota > Metazoa > Arthropoda > Chilopoda > Scutigeromorpha > Scutigeridae > Thereuonema > Thereuonema tuberculata. Next base: position 127,858,077 of record JAFIDM010012231.1, on the reverse strand, counting down.
AACGTTTCCGAAGTATAAATCGGTCTGTCGATGTAATATCATGCAGATTACTTCAGTAAGTTCTTCATAACCATAGTTTGTATTACTGAACTTACTTCTGTTAAAATTCGATGTTAAAGATTTCGTAATTTACTGACATACACACACAAAATTAAAAAAAAAAGAAAAAATGCTTAGCATTTCGGAATTAAGTTAAAAAAGATATATTTCGAATATTCGGTATATTTGGACCGAATAAAAATTTGCCAAATATTTATGTAATTATCGGTATTAAAATTATCGAAGTTCGAATTTTTCTGGAACATTCTTTGAAATGTTTATGTTTAAGATTGCTTCTGTTCGTCAGTCTTTTCCTGTTTCTGGAATAGTTTTTTTCATAACTGATACAAAGATTTCTTTACTTTTTTCTCATTCAACCGCCTTGTATGTTTCTGCTGTTGTCCGCTGGATGGCAGCACTCCCTTGATCCCCCTTCTTCAGAAAGGCGACAAATGGTTGCACGAGAGAACCCGATTTTCGTCTCCAAATTATGTCTTCGTTGCTTTCGAAGGAAAGTGAAGATGAAGATGAAGCGATTTTGGCACCGTGCCACCCACGTCTGCTGACAAGATAGTAAATTAAAAAACATTTCTACCACGCCGAAATCTCCACCTCTTGTGTGTCGCCCGCCTTTACTTTCATTGCGAATGCATGACAACGAAGGCATTACAGAATAAAAACAACAAAAAAAAAGGAAGAGAAATGAAAGGGGGGCTTCAGCCTCCGGAACGAAACGGAGAAAATGATGCATTGCGAGGATTTCCCTTTGAGTACGATTCTTCATCGAAGCCGTGTTGTTGTATTTGCTAGCGTAGCAACAGCTTGGTGCTCAATCCACGTTCTGCTTCCGTCTTCAAAGTAGGATGAACGACCGGTGCCTCTCTTAAATCACTCGGCTTCTTTCAACAGTGAACTACGCTTCTTACAAATTACTAATGTCTGTACGTTCTTGTAACTTTGTAACGAGGTTTATGTTTTTTCATTCCTTCAAATGGCCATTTCAATTCCAAGCAAATCGAATTAGGCAAATGTAAGACGGTCTCACAGCATAAATTAGTGCTTTCAGAGAAGAGCAACGCAACTGAATTTTGATAAGTGTTTAAAAAAAAAAATCACTAAAAGGTTTCATTTAAAATACATATATAAGACGTGGACTGGAAAATCGTGGATAGGCGTAGATTATATATACATCTGATATAAATTTCTGTACTTGCTTTTAATTTAAAAGCATTCTATAAATAAATTGTTAATTTTACATTTACACTAAACTGAAGGCTTCGTTCTCGATATTAAAAATATTCTTCCCGCTATGTTAGGTTTTGGTGAAGTTCTGGAACTATCTTCTTTGTGCTTACCTGTAAGACATGCGTAGAATGTACTGAAAGCTCCTTTCGCGCCACATTTACAGAAAAAATATCAAAAGGAGTTAACTCTATTTATTTCCACCGTTTTATCTCGATAAATGTTTTTGTTTTGTTTTTCTTATATTAATTAATATATAGTTTTATCTATATCATTTTTGAACATCCTGTTTTCTTCTACGTTTGTCAGAACCTAAAAAGGATGTTCTTTTATACCTGCATTATAGCAAGCTATCACATGACATTACAGGTTTACTCTAACGTTTATATCCAATGCAGTAAAAAATAAAAAGTTAGAAGGAAAACAAATTTTCGAATTTTAAGTCGAAACACGTAAGTCCGTCCTTGCATCTGTGATCACGGTAGCTTATTGACTTATTGCTGAAATATGTCTCCGTATGGCAGTAACAAAAGCTGAAATTTTTTACTCAATATGGTATTGTTGCCGATTTCGATATAAGCTGGACCCATAGTACTAAACAAAAGCACATGCAAGAAAACTGTTGAATAAACATATACAGTAGAACCTCATTATAACGGACCCTATTACAACGGACGTCGCTTATAACGGACAGTTTTAAAAAAATTTTAATAATAATAAAGGATGCTTAATTTTATCTGACAAGTTTTACATTTCCAGCCATATGTGTTTGAAAATGTGTTTGCATATTACGAACACTTACGGCACCACCGTCAGTTATTAACTGAAGAAATAAGCAGCAAACAAACCCAGCAGAAAATAAATTATTTTTTCAAACCAATGAATGTAAGCAATCAACATGACCCAGGACCTTCATGTTCTAAAGATTAATGCAGTGTATATGTACACATCTTTTTCAATTCAACCTACTATGTTGAAGGCTGTTTTTTTATTTGATATATAATAAACACTTTTCATAGCTAACTATTGTACTTTCATTGATATACACCCTGCTGCATTATACCCCTATAAGAATTATTTGTTATAAACCGGACTTTCATTAAAACGGACAACCTTCAGCCCCTGTTAGTCCGTTATAATGAGGTTTTACTGTATTACTTAAAAATTATAAAAATTTACTATCGTTCCTTTAGTTCGACTATCTTTTAATCTTACACCGTGTTGGTCCCCGTGTGGCAGCACTTCTTGTTCTGTTTTGTTTTTTTGCTTTAATATTTATAAAACTTATTAATTTTAACACTGCTCAATAAAAATCGTAAAGAACATTTTAATATTGTTTTTCTGAAAAATAAAAATAAAATATTAACTAAACAAAAGAAAGTAAATGATATATATAGGGCGATTCAAAAATCCCTATACAAACTTTAAAGCGTAAATTCTACTCAGTAAGACAAACAAAAACATTCAAATAAACATGGGTTCGGAAATGAATAGTTTTCGGGAAAAACGCGAAAAACATAGTTTTCATTATTCAATGTATGGTTGGTCATTTCTGGACCCAATTTTTTTTTTTTTTTCCAATACCGTTTATTAAATCATTCTTTCTCTATTTTGTATATCTGTGTTTTAATTTATGAATATTACGAAATACGTTTTATCGCATCATATTGTGCCAACAAGCAATCTTACACTGAATAATGAAAATTACGTTTTTCGCAAAAACTATTCATTTCCGGACCCATGTTTACTTGAACTTTTTTATTTGTCTTACTGAGTAGAACCAACTTTAAAGTTTGTACAGGGAATTTTGAATTACCCTGTAAATAAAGTGAATTTAGGCAACCATTTAACCCTAAAAACAAATCAAACTATTTCTGCATTCTGTTTCTACTTTGTTTTAAATTAATCCTCAGATTTAAAATTCCGCTAACGTTATATGTGAACAAAAGAAAAGATAAATGTAAATGCTGCTGCTATTAAATATTAAAAGATTATTTTTTTATTTTACTTTAATAAAAGTAAAATTAAAGGCCTTTGATTTTCATGTTCCTTATGAAATTGAATAAGAAAAAAATTTATCTCCAAGAACTAAATAAGCAAAAAAATTAAATATTTAACATACATTGATATCAACACGGAGTGGAATTAATACTGTTTAATTTGTATTGACAAAAACACCAATTTACATTGTAAATTTTAATTTTTATAGAAAATTGTAAAAAATGACAACTATTCCGAACACAGCTGTTTAAAACCTATTTTCCTATGTAAGGGGCAAAATCGGAATTATTCGTAAGTCATTTATAAAATGCTTTTTACCGCATTAAAATAGTAAGTAAGTACATATTTATAATTTTAAAAAAAATATAACTTATGTAAGTTACAAGGTTTGATAAATAATATTAATTTAATAATTTTCAATAAAAATATTTTGTATATCTGTGTTTTAATTTATGAATATTACGAAATACGTTTTATCGCATCATATTGTGCCAACAAGCAATCTTACACTGAATAATGAAAATTACGTTTTTCGCAAAAACTATTCATTTCCAAAAAAAAAAAAAAAATCACTGTCAAAAATCTGTACATTGATAATATCAAATCACACATTGCATAATAAAGTTTAATAGATCTTATGTTTGGAATTAATGTTGATATTAAGCTAATGTATTCTTTTATTTTATTTCAGTTATTTTACAGCTGCCTTGAGCTCTCCTTTTTAGTTTCATGACTTTGCTCAAAGTTAAAAGCGTTCGTTCTGATAAGTTAACCCCTATTAGGTCTTTACTCTAACAGCGAAGAAAATACGACAGAAGAGGGAATTACGAACTGCTCTTGTT
>JAFIDM010012231.1:127832332-127847407 GCA_023159025.1 Thereuonema tuberculata | reverse complement strand
TAATAATAATAACTTGGCAATATGTGCTTTGGTCCTTGACCCGCCATGTTGTCTTTGCTGGGGAAACCCAAGGTTTGAAACTTTTACATATCAATAATAATAATAAAAATAAAACGCTGGAATCTTGAAGATTAAACCATTTTTCTGAAAAAGGACAAAATTAAATATTTAAAATAAATTATCAAAAGATATGTTATTTCGACTGAGATATTCTATTAAAAAAGCCAATAACAAAAAGGAATGAAACAAAGATGTGAATTAGGGATTAGATATTTTACTTGTCAGTTTTTGAATGAAGGTAACTTCATTTTTTTCTAATATCGAGAACATATCACAAAATAATTTAAGGAAAATTAAGTAGTTACATCATCTCTAACCTTTGAATTGATGAATGGATACAGAATTTATTCATGATTTCAGAAGAAACTTGAAAGTACCTGAATAAAACATCTCACTACGCCAAGATAGCAGAAGCAAAGTTTGTAAGTCTCCTCAAATATATTAAAAAAATAATATCAATAAAATGAAACTTTACCCAAAAATAAAAAACCCCAGATTCCTGGCCGATTTCTTCATATAGTCGTAAGCTAATCCTGGATTAAGTCCAACTGAAGCCAATCGAGTTGCGACATGAGCTAACACAAATATGCAGAAATCGGCTTTTCATTGTGCTTCACTAATCCTAAATTAACTATGCAATGGCTTATCAGTGTATTTCTTTTTTTACTTCTTTTTAAACCCCGTTAAAAAATACACACATTTACGTTTTAAATCACTTCTTTGATTTAATTATTTCACTCATCTCCGCTTCAAGATCCTGGTATTTCATCAGTTCAGGATTTCTGGGCAATAGACATTTCACTTCAGAGAAGTGAGAAAATGATATATATGCTAAACATTTTTATTTTTCTAACTTCAATTTTATTCATCAATTTTATTTTCTACCTCCTCCTCTTTTTTTTTTTTTTTTTTAATCTTGCTAAAACATCTATGACTGAAATCATGGATAAATTAGCATTTCATTTCTTACATATTAACGCATTTCTTTCCATAATTAAATTAAAATCGTTTGGTTTACTTGTTCTACTCTCCATCCATCCCTTCTATAAATCTCAAAAATTGACATTACGTCTGTTAATAAGCCAGACAGAAGTGCTTGTAATTAATTTAGAATTTCAAGTCTGACACGATTCTGTCTCTTTCTCCTTTTTGTTTGTTATAGGAATCAACATCAATTAATTCGAAAACATTTACAGGAGATGTCTAAAATAAAGTATTTTCTCTGGTATCACTAGGTCTGGGTTTTTTGTATTCTCGCCAAAGCCTATTCTGTCCACAAAAGAGAAGATTGATCGACGCCGTTTTCCACAGAAACAACCAATTCTCCGATATGCTCCGTTCACTGACACATCACTCATTTTTCAACTAAGCCTTTTTTTCACTGTCAGCCCTACGAACTCCAATTCCTTACACTGAGTTTGAAAGAGCATTTGGTTTTCTTTTATATTATCAAAATGCGAAGGATAAAGAACATCAGTAGAATTTCACTAATACATTAACAGTTTTATATTAAATTCTGAATATAATTAGTTCCTGATTTAAAAACATAAAAGTTCCTAATTAGAATATTATCGTCTTTGAATTTAAGACATGAAAGCACTTAAATCTTAGATGTGGGACTGCTTACCATTTCTTCTTCATAAACACAGGTATTGGTACCACCGGAATATTGTTACTGATTTCTTTATAAACTAATCAAAATTTCAAAATTCTCCGACAAGAATAAAAGACTCCTGAAATTTTCATTTGCAGATTATACTCGAACCCGATCTATTTTTTTTTTTTTTTTTCCCACATTGTAATTCGAGTGAGCCAAGACTTACATATTTTCAACGAGATGTGCCCCGCGGTGTCACCCGCGTTAAATTCGGCCCTTCTCAGTAATGCTCGGTTCTCGTCATGCGGCGAAACCTCCCCGTCGCCGCCGTCGCATCCGTTGATTGACGTTTATGTTTACTTCTCTGCTCCTATTGATCGTAGCATGATGTTATATAGCCTATAACCTTCCTCAATAAACGGGCTATCTAACGCAAAAAGAATTTTTCAAATCGGACTGGCAGTTCCTGAGATTAGCACGTTCAAACATACAAACTCTTCAAGCATACTTTATATATTAGTATAAGATTATATCAAAGAAAACCTTCGTAAAATTATTTCAAGTTAATCACTAACATGTTGATCTTTTATTAGTGGACAAATTACACCAAATTTCACTAAGCAACCTGAAAAAAAAAATAAATAAGTGTAATAAGAACATGCTTGGATCGAACATTAATTACGCTACCAAGATCCACCCAATCGTTGGATCTACAGGGCCAACGCTTCAGAATCAGGCTGGGACCTAAGCAAATCCCTATCTGAAATTCCATAAGTTTAAAATCTTTACCAAAGGCATTTTAAGATATCAAATTGAGTGCAGAGCTGTTTATATTTTTTAAGGTTTAAAAAAATCTTCGAAAATTTCATGATTTTTTTTTCTAAAATTTAAAAATAAATAGGATCTAACAAAGTTCACTATCAAAAGGGTCACATTTTATATCGAAAGTGATATCGAAAATTTCGTAATTTTTTTCATTTAACAAACTAATTTAAAGTCAGTTTTAGTTTAATTTTCTTAATATGGTAATGTTTCTGAGAAATATATCATAGAAAAGATTAAGGCTATAAAGCTATATTTTCCCAAAAACAGTACTAAGTACTTAAAAAAAAAAAAAAAATGGAACGGCGCTTCCCATTTTCTATTTTTAAATATTAAGCTCTCAAAAAAAAAAAACCGATAGAATTCAATAAAATACTAATGTCTTCACTGATGATATCTATTTCTTTCAAACTAACAGCTCTTATTTTTTTTTTTACTATTTCATGAGCGTTACAGATTATGAAACAAGCACGAAATGTTTGTAAAGAAATGAAACGGTCTAATATGAATAACTTCAGAAAAATAAACTGAATTTCACTATAATATCATCATCATTATCATAGGCATATTATCGAAAAAGGGCTAGAAAAAAGCAATGCTAGAAAAAAATGACAAAGAAGCGCACACACACTAAGCGGTTTGTTAGTTCTTAAGTGTTCATCATTGCAAAGATCAGTTGACAGACGATTCAAATAAAGATAAGAACTGATAATGCGGTTAATAGAAGCAGAGAATGTCGATTTCTAACTGAAGGGAATGCGAAACTATTCACTTGTATTTCGATAGGTAAGTGGAAGCAATGTAAAATCTTTGGTTTCCATTTATCGTCTATTTAGACTATAGTGACTGATTTACTTGAAATAATAATATCTATCCTTTTCTTTACCTTGTTTTTGTTTATTGTAAAATCCACTAAGTTGCAGTATAAAGTATCCCACTACAGGCCTGCGTGGTCTTTGGGATGGTGGGAGATAAGGCTCCCAGTATTTCCTGACCAGTGGGACTAAGGTCGAGTGGTCAGCGCCGGCACCGGAAAGAAATTCGCTACCCATTCTACAGAGGGCTGGGTAGATCTAAGACCTGTCTGGAGGAGAATTCAACGTGAAAAAATCCAGACCTCCGCTGAGATTTGAATCCGGCTCCTCCAATTCCCCGTTAAGTGCCTTATCACTTGACTACCGGGTCCACACAAAACTGCAGTAGTAAATATTATTATTGTCAACTGCTGCAATTATAAAAAATTAGGAGCTTATCTTCAAGTTCATGCTATAATTTATGCTTAAAACTAACGCTTTTAAGAAAATAACTTTTATTGCAAAAAATTAAGTTGTAAAAATGCAACAAACCATATATTCTTCAATTTTGGAATAGACTTAACATCTCGGAAATTCGAGAGGGGGGAAAAAGGTGGATTAAAAAAAGACCAGGAACGAACAAACTTACTTTCTATGCTCCGAGGGAAGAAAAAAAAAAACGTTTCTGGGATATTTGTGCTAATTTATGAGGGAAAATCGACAGGTGTTTGTCTGGCATTAATTATCCGCCGTGGCTGCCACTTGGCGTCAGGAAAACAAAACGCCTTCTCGTTGGTCGAATTAATATTTTATCTCGGGATCTGCTCTCTGCATTTGCCTGCTCTTTCAAGAGGAATGGGTTCGTTTCAAAAACTCAAGACCTTTTCACAAAAAAAATAGGTGTTTCAAGGAGATGAAATCACTCAGTTTTATTTCACTATCAAAATAAAAAAAATAAAGATCTTAAAAATAGTTGGATTCAATTTTCTTCAAGGTATCTCGTTGCTTCGACTTTTTTTTTTCTTTCTTTTTAAATTATCTTTCTAGTTCAAACTAGTCAATGTAGAGAAATGATCTAGTAGATGTCCAAAAAAACTTAAAAAGCATTAGCTGCTACAGCTTTTAACTTGACAAAGTAAATAAAGCATAATTTATCTTGTGGTCAGATCCATTTTGTTACGATATCTTCAAGTTTTGTGCAACATTTTCTTTTTTTTGTAATTGATATTCGCGTGACCTAATCTATAATGTAAAGTAGCTATGTAAATGACAACTCTTTTAAAGTTTTAGTATAGTACTTGAAATATACATATGTGTAGGCTACGGTTATTCTACATCTTGTTCAAGATGCACAATACTGTCTAAAATGTCTACATCATCATCTAAAATAAAAGGTTTTTCAATTATTATATTAAAAGTTAATATTAATGTATAGTAATGTAAGGAAATCACCACAACTATTAATCACTCTTGGAATTCTTTGTGACAGCAATTATTCATAATATAAATAAAACAAATATAAGGTGAAACTGATAATTAAAAAATTAAGTCGCTATTTGAATTTACAATAACAGTATGAATATATCGCATTATTTTTATATTCATTGACGATATGTTTACAACAGTACAGTATTTCAATAGTAGATTTCGCTGGGATACGTGATATGATTAATCCCTTTATAATTGCTCCTTTGGGTTTTTTATTATAGGGGCTGTGTATATATATGTATTTATCTATTTATATATATATATATATATATATATATATAAATGAAAATAGCAGGACTAGTCATTCAAAATTACAGGTTTAGAATTTCTCTCATTAATCACTTTCGTTTCGTGTTTTACTCATTAATGAAACTCAGAAGCTATTAATTCCGCAGTTTAAGGGGGATTTAAGTTTAGAATTTATTAGGTTTATCCTAAAGTTCTTTATATGCCTGGCCACCAAGATCGCTCGATTCAACATATACCGATTTCTTCTTCTGGGGACACACGAAGAGTCCCGTGTACGAGAATCCCATTGACTCACAAGAAGACCTTGTCGCAAGAATCTTTGTCGCCGCCGCAATTATTCGTTAAATGCCGGGAATCTTTCAAAATGTATGGCAATCGATGCTATCATGCATGCACTGTTATCAATCGCAACTTTCATCACCTTCTTCGAAGAAACATGTTGTTCACACTTGATTCCATTCATTTAGGTTTGTCTTGGTGTCCCATATCTCCCCTGTATCAGATTGAAGTGCCGCTAAATAGCACCCTCTAGCACCGAAGGTTGTCGTCAGCGGGCATACATTCAAAGATGAGAAAGATTTGTTGTCGTGCTCGATATCTCCCATTAAAATTTGCACAGTGTGTTTCGATACACCCTGTATATAACTTTCTTATTATTATTACAAATAACTTCTCTTTGTAGTAAAATATACTTATTTCATTTAATAAATATTTTCAAATTCAGTTTTGACAACAAATATATTTCAGAATTCCATTGTTCGGTGTTTAACAGCGCAATGATAGGTCTACCTGTTTTATTTCCATTACATTAGCGCAAAAAATAAACTTTTATTTAACGATATTCATTATTAAGGCAACCGAATAAAAAAGAATGCAAACGTCATTATTACTGCTTACACCTATGTAAGCTTACATTCAAAAGTGTTTCCCTTTTTGTCTTGCTTAAAAAGAAGTTAAAAATGTTTCATTCTAATAAATAGCTCTGAATGGTAAGCAGCCAATTGATGCAGCCATTTCTGTAATGGAAAGGATTCTTACAGAGTTGGCAGTTTTGGCAATGACCTACGTCTTCCCAGAGACTAAAGCCTTACGGAAAAAGAAAAAAAAGAAGAAGAAAAGGAAACCTCCCTAAGCATCGATGGCTTTGGTTTTCTTGGCTATCGTAGCAGCCAAGTGTTAGTCCACCAACAAGGCCACGTCCTCACAGATGGACGCGAACAATCCGTCTTTTTTAAAATACTTCCTTCCGATAAAAAGAGAAAGGGAGTAGAAGTGCTTGAAGGAAGCACTTGCGTCGGCATTAAACTCCCATTTACAACCGAAACGAGGCTTTCTTAATGGTATTTCTGTTACATTTCTTTCCTTCCCACCCCCAACGTTCAATTGTCAAATCCACTACTCACCACATCATTTCTACTCCATCACATCCTCCCATTTTTATTTTTTTTTCCCCCAGCTTTAACTTCTCTTCTTCCAGTCCAAATTCCTCCAAACTCTGACTGTTTTGTAACAAGATACTACTTCTGAAATCCAAGAGTTAATGAGAGTTTCTGCTTAATTTCATTTTCAGGACTCAAAAGAAAGAAATCAAACATCAGCTTCAAGTCATCAAAGTTCTCATCTAAGAACTTATTCGTAGAAATGATCATTAAGGATAATGACAAAGGCAAGGTTAGAAGAGAAGCTATTCTTAAATATTTAAAAAAAAAATAAGCTATCGAAAAATTGCGCAGGAAATTGAACGAAAAGAAACTTTCACATAGACGATTATTCATGGAAGAAGAAATATTGAAAATTAAGTATCTATTCTTAAATGGAAAACTAACGAGTTCCCAAATTTTTTATTATCACGACACAATCGGTCAACAACTGTGCGCTTTACTTCCATGAATCCAAGTTATCTCAAACAACTGTCTTAAAAACACAAAGTTACCCTATAACTATAAGATAAAGTAACTTATAACATAAGGTAACAATCAGTCTGTACAACAATAACCATAATTTCACGAACAAAGTAACTTGTTCGTGATATTATGGTGATTGCTGTACAGACTGATTCCTAATTCTCTCCCTTAGCGAGAGGTAAAGCAATCCACAATATGATACAATTATATTTCTGAACGAATCCACAGTCCTCGTTCTCTGATACTGGAAGTCACAATTCCAGTCCAATCCAGAATTTTTATTCATTTTTTACGAATTCCCAATATATTAATGTTTTTTCCGAAATTTGTTTTTTTGTGGGTTACCATTATTTAAGCCGAGACACAAAGGGAACGTCTTCAGAGATGCTTCTTTAATTTCGGTAAAAATAAACTCAACAGTTACTACGAGTTTGAATGATAGCTTTTTTTTTTTTAATTTGCCATTTAATTGTTGATTAAATCATATGTGGACGAGTATTATCGGCCCATAAAATTACATCACTTTCAATTCAATTTAGTTGTTCTTCACCTATTGGTTGTCAGTTCATTCACATAATTAGCTCTCTTTCTCCGCGTTTAAGATGAACAGTATAACCATTCTTTTTTATTTTGCACTTGCGTCGTTTCTTATAGAATAAACTGACAAGAGCCACTCAGTAAGGCAAATGAAAATCCTAGCTAAAATTTACAGAACTCCAAAATTCCGTGTTCGTTCCATGTGTATGGAAAACTTTCTCCACGAAACTTCATTGTAACAATGCTAACAGATATTCAAAGATAATTAACAATTAACTTTCTTCAGGTTTTTTCCTTGCTCAATTCAGTAAATTCACAGTCTTTCATAAGATTTTGACAAGGGTTTCTTTCGCCGATACAACAAAGGATCTGTTATTAGTATGTACATATACATCGTACACTTAAAATCATAGCAAAATAATCAAGTACCTCTACAAAAGTCACTATTTATATCAGACGAAAGAAAATAATTCAGAAAAAAAGGATTTTGATAACTTGATGTCACTCCACTTTACTTCTGGCTTCAACGAATTAATCATATGAGAAGTACGGTACCGTAGCCATCCTCAGATGGCGTTCTGGGCAGCTTAGATAGTGGGCTGTAGCTTCAGTAAAATCAGGGAACACATCAAGAATCGCGAGTCACGTTTTAAAGTGAGTTCCTGGTTAAGTGTATACAGTACAATAGTAAAAATTATTATTTAGCAAACTTTAGAATTCTAGTTTATCAAATGGTAAATTGACAAAAGGCTATCGTCGTGCTATACCATCTGGATAGAACAAAAATCAACGACAGAAAATAATGTATATTTACGTCTAGGTCATTGTTGAATCACATGTGCGTAAATAAAAGATTAATAAAATCTTCATTAATATGTTTCGTTATATTGTACTGTTATGTGGAGTTAATTTAAATTCAATGATTACAAAACAGCAACAATTATCTGCGGTAAAACTCAAAACTAATACTACATTTCAATAAAAATAGAAGTAAAATTGTTCTGAAGTCTTAACACAGCTTCTAGTTTTCTAACAATTACTTACCGGTACATACCTATGATTGAAAAAGCATTAGATATTACATTATGCAATCTGGTTCTTTTGTACAGTCTAAGTCTGGTTCTTTTCGATTTCGGAGCAATGTACATCATTTGACAGAATATTTTTTAAACCTCAAAAACTACCTACTTGGTAGTTTTGATGTTTAAAAAAATAGAATCACATGATTAACTACGAAGATTAAGGATATACCTTGATATTAAGCGATATATCGTACGATAGTAACTGTAAATAGGATTCTCGATAGTGCAATGAATCCTCTCTTCAAATTATTGTTTCTACATGTTTTCATTTATTTTTCTGTTTCATACAGGCCTTTCTCATTTCATCAAGACGATAAAGTACTGCTATTTACTTGCAATAAAACAATAAAAATTCAGAAACATATATGAATTAGAAAATTACTACTATATTTTCAATATAATTTAATTATTTAAAAATATTTACAGAAAATATTAATGTTTAAATCTAAAAAAAAATTTGTTGTGTTTTTAGATGACTTCAGAAAACAATAAAAAATTTTATTCATTTTTCTGTTTTAATTTTTTTTCACTGAATTAAATTATAAAAATACTGAAATCTCAAGAACATAAACAGCAGAACATCACAGAACAAATAAAAATTAATACAAACGCGAAGATATTTATTTAAAAGAAAACCTATGAATGGGATTTTATAAATTAAATTTCTTAAAACACTAGAAGGAAAAAAAAACCCACATAAATTGGTTATTCTAATTTCAAACCAGAATAAATAAATCTTGTGATCTCTGTCGAACGAAATTCTAGACATTCTATTACAGTCTGTAAGATTAAAGACATTTTTAATAATCCCCAAATATAATTCCCAAAATTGAGATGGCAAGCTTAAATTTGCTTTTTTTTTCATTATATTTCTAATCATTTTTAATTTTATGATAAGAAATAATGAATTTCACGCAGTTTGTTTCGAAGCTTAAAAAGGCTAGAGGTGAACTAAATAAAAGGAGTAATCATTTTTAAGCCTACCTTATCGAAGGTGATGGGTCCGACATTGCAACTCAACTCCTTAAGACTGTTCCATTCGTATTCGGATAAACAGAGCAGACTTTGAACTGATGAATTCTTGCAATAGATTACTAGACGACCACTACCATCGTCTAAAAGGAATCTAATAAGGAAAGAAATAAATAAAGATGAATCAAAGAAAAGAGTCCTTATCTCTTAATTCCTTGTCATAAAGTAAGGAAATTTAAAAAGCATATTATTATTAAATCAAATATTTAGAATGTTTACTCTGAATTAAAACCATTACTTTAGGATAAGTTTATTTTTATTATCGATTGATTCGTGTTGGGAGTAAATTTCAAATTTAGTGATCACAGTATAACTGCCCCTCCAGACTCCTTAAATAAACACATTCTAACTATCATCATCCACACAAAAATCCCCTACATCATCTATCATTTACTCAATCTCATTCTCAAAACTTTAAAAATACGAATAGGCTGTTGAAAATGAGATCCACGTCTGTGTCCACCACTTTCAAGTGTTAGCCTGCAGTGCATATCCAGCACAGACAAATATTACACTTCGAATACTACACACAAATGATTACACTGGATTCTTCTATGAAGAAATCAGCTTCTTAAATAAAACAAATACAAAAAGCATTCTGCACAGGTAACAATCGTGGCAAACTTGCTTCATCAGATCACGCTATATAAAGATGAAGATATCACTAATAAAATGAAATACTAAACAGTGAAACGCAAGCCACATTTCGAGTAACGTAAACAATAATAAATAAATATAACATGGAAATAAATTTTCTCATTGTCCCTGTAGATACTGAAAGAAATTTACAACATAACTGTACAACAAGAAAAAAAGTAAAAGTATTTTTTGTGAATGTTTATCATACTGAGACATCATATGATAACTGGACAAGTCCCGCTTTATTGATTTCAAAACTGAGATTAGTTATTTTGCTAGTAATTCTTACTGTATTAACACTACTCCAGTTATTTGAAACTGAACTTTCGACTTTCATTTTTTTTTTATTATTATTTATTATAGTTTTATTTTTTTTGCTTCTAGCAAAAATTGGTTCCTGAACTAGACAAGTTTTGCAAATAATGTTTTTAATCCAAGTTGACTTAATCAAATCTTTTAAAACCAGGAAGATTTTATAAGAACCGAGCTTAAATAGGAACACTACAGGTTTCGTAATTTGCCAGAACCGTTGTTCAGTTAAACTTAACGAACATCATTCATTATATTCAGCTGATCTGATTAGAAATGTATTAATGAATGACAAAAAAAAATATTTTGAATTAGCAAAATCTTACATGCGTAATACATATATAACAAGAAAAATAAAAGCGCACGCATTTAAAGGATTCACTGAGCTATTTTTAGAAATTTCATACCGGGAACCCAAGACAGACTGTTTCTAAATTTCTAAAAATAGCTCAGTCAATCCTTTAATTTCATGTTTATTTTTCTTGTTATATATGTATTAAAATTTTGCTATTATGTGTATGTTTGCTTTGTAAATTAATCTTTCATAAGCTAAGCGTTCAGCTGGCAGGGATTAATTTATTGCCCTTTTTATTATTAATTTGTTTTTTGATGTTTTTTGAATTCAAGGACCATTGTTTTGTTTAATCTTGTCCTTTGTTTATGTTTCTTTGGATTTCACTGAGATAAGAGCGAATCCAACTGACGAGAGGTAGGTACCTCGAAACAGTCTAACCTGGGTTCCCGATACGAAATATTTAAAAATAGCTCAGTAAATCCTTTAATTATATGCGTTTTTTATGCTTATTTTTCTAATTATTTTCAATGTTTTTCATATCACAATTTCCTTCCAATTTCAATAAAAAAAAAAAAACCAAGATGTTCCTTAAAGCAGTGGTCCCCAACCTTTTTATCGCCGCGGACCGATCAAAGTTTGATAATTTTACCGCGGCCCTGGGGGGGGGGGACGTTGATTATTTATATTTTAAGATTGTTTTGAGTTAATAATTATAATTTAATTATATTTAAACATGCCTTCAAAATGAAATACAGTTACACCAAAAAAATGAATATAAAGTGATTTAACATTTTAACTCACCAGAACGCTAAATCAATGAGAACCCAGAGCTTGGGCGGCCCGGTACCAAATGATCTACGGTCCGGGGGTTGGGCATCACTGCCTTAAAGAACTTGAAGCCTTCTTTCTTTATTTTTTTCTTTAAATGTCGTGAAAATAATAACCAAAAGTATTTTGTATTTTTTTTTTTAATTATAAAACCAGCTAAATGCAATTTTTTTTCATTTTATAATAAAAAATAACTGAATCATCAAATACTTAAAATCGTTTGAATTCAACGATATGATTAAATTTAATCATATTACAGCTCATGCAGATATTGACGAGGATAAATATGAGGATTAAAATCCTTTAAGATATCACATAATATCATAAGAAATCCTTAATTTCAGTTCTCTTTTCTATGCGAGTTTTTAAGACTTCATAGCGTAGTGGCTTCGGTAAGATATTGGGGGGGGGGAGGAAACAATCACTATTCATTACGAAAAAGTTATTCTATCCCAGCTAGGCCCGAGAAATTGAAACTAACTTCCAAAGAGCTATCAAAATGTAACTAAAAAAAAAAACAAAAAACTCTCCAACCATCCAATTTTAACTAATATTTGGAAACCCATAATTTATTTTCAGCTATTTGGAAATGTTTGGATATTAGTATAGAAACTAACTGAAAGAAATAAATCAACAAGTTAATAAATGATGTTTTAGGACGTTCATCCAATTTTAAAAACCACCAAAAATGTCAATAAACTTTTCAAATCTATATATTATTTAAATAATCCCAAATAAAAGCAAAGTATTCTGAACTTAAGTTTTGAAGAAATATCATTTTCCTATGTATGAGAATTATAAATTATATTTTTAATAATGCAATCTTTAAAGAAACATAGTTGTAGAGGAGACAAAACTAAATTCAAAACACGATTGGCTTAAATAAACCAGTCGTATCAGATCTGGCTTATATGTTGACAATATTCCTAACATCAAGGGGATTGGTTTGTTTGTTATATTTTTGTTTATTTTGTTTTTTGTTGATTTGTTCAACTGAAATGTTGAATGAAAGTTCATCCAGTTTTATCTGGGGATTCTCCGAAAAGCCGAAGGAGAAATCCACTTTCCTGTGGCGTTAAGCGTTCGGAATCATTGGGACGGCTTCCGACATTGGATCAAGATTCCGGAGTAGAAAGCAGATTCTCTCTCTACTTTTCTGAAGATTCCAAACGAAGACATTCAGGATTGCTTCAGAACTCGTTAGAAATGAAATGCTTGGAGTGTCTACCGTTGAAATTAGTGAAGGAGACAGCGTTGAAATTTGCAAGGACTTCCAATATTGAGTTTTCTATGCTTTCAATGCTGAACAGCTAAATACAAAAATTCATAATTAATTAAAACAACTAGCTTACCTGGCTTTGGCCTCTAACACAGGGCTCTGCTGAATGTTGCAGCCAACGTACGGACAACAATCATCAACCATAATCTGACCGCATCCAGAACACACAGAACTTATACTGATACGTTGAATACTCTGTACCTGACCACATACCACGAAAACGGAAGGAAGCTGATGAGAAAGCTCATATATATAGCAGCGTGAAGCCTCTTCTGGGTCACTAGTTAACAATAAAACACAGTTATAAGTAAATAAATATGCAGGAAAAGAAAAGCAGAAAAGAATCAAATGAACTTTAGAAAAATTCGAAGAGTAAAAATAAATATATTTAAGAAAAAACAAATTCATGAACTTGGAACCTACTTTCAGTAAATCAGAGCATTATTATATTTATCAAGATACTACCATTCCTTTAATTTTAATATTAAATAGGAATGTTTCAGTGAAAAGCTTTATTCATTTCTAAATTACCTACTAATATATCTTTTTTTTTAATTCTTTATTAAAGAATTCTCTACCATGGTCTGACAGTATATTCTTTTACTGTATCTGCAAACACTTAGTGGTTTCAAGAATTTGGCAGCTTCATTCAATATACAAATGCTCTTCAATAGGTACGTTATCAATCCATCCAAATTTATTATAAACCAGTTCTAGTTTTGTTTTTTATGTTAATGTACCAGATAAAATCATTGTGTATTAACTGTAATCTTTTGTTATAAAATGACGCCTTTTTTTATTAATTTGCAAGTTTCAGAAAACTTATACAGTGAAACCTCCTTTAACGGACACTCCGAATAGCGGACACCTCTAATTAGCGGACATTATTGCGGGTCCCAGTCCCTTACAATAGGACATTCCATGTTATCCACTCCGAATAGCGGACACTCTAAATAGCGGACAGTTATTTTCACTGCAAATTTTTTTTTTTTTTTTTTTTCGATTAACATTTCGACAAACGCATCATGGTTGTATTTACATCGGTGTCCCATACATTGATACATTGTATCGGTGTCCTATGATTCAATGCACGAATCTAAGGTCCTTTTTTTCACTGCAGTTGCTTTGTAGATATCAATCCCTCGTAAAGCTATCCTATAAACGTGTTCATTAAATTTAGCGCGAATTAAAATGGCGTCAAAAAGGAAGAGATTGGCACTGAAAGAAAAAAATTGATGTTCTTGAAGTTGCTGAAAAAGAAAAGCTGAGTGTGCGTTGTCTTGCTGAACGTTTTAAAGTTGGAAAAACTCAGATAAGTGAACTTTTAAAGGACAAAGATGAGATTAGAAAAATGTGGATAGTGAATTCAAACTAAAATTCGAAGAATTTGAAGTTTCGTAAAACTGAAACAATCAAAATCGACGAAATGGTGATAAAATGGTTTCGCTTTGCTCGTGCAAAGAACATTCCTATAAGCGGTGTTTTCCTTCAAGAAAAAGCCAGAGAATTCGGTCAAACTTTAGGATTGGACACATTTAAGGCATCAAATGGATGGCTAGAAATTAATTTTCTATATACTGTAATTAATTTTATCATTATTTAAGTAAGACAAACGGATTAGCACTCATTTAAAAAGAAATATAGTAAATAATTTGCAATTGTTCATATTCTCTCATGTCGCAATGATAATTGTAGAAATTTAATTAAGATTGTACGTAATTTTTCATTAAATGACATGCTATAAGCTAAAAAATTAAAAAAAGACAGTCCTCCCCAATAGCGGACACCTCCCAATAACGGACAAAACTTCCGGTCCCGTGACTGTCCGTTATTCGGAGGTAACACTGTATCTTGTTTTTACTTTGATTTGTTCGCTTAACGTAATATTTACATATCACATGAAATAAATGAAAATTTTCCATGTCAAAGTTTCTCATTAATTATTAATTTGCCTTTCCTTAATATTTATGATTTTGAATTTCCATCATAAACTTGATATTCAATTTTATAAAGCTTTTATTTAAATAACCAATCATTAATATATGTCTTTCACAATTTATATACTGGTATTTCCAATAAAACTCCATATATGCTCTTTATTGTCAATTCTTGCTACTGAAAGCTCATTTATTTTATTATGATAAAATTGCAAATGTAATA